>NW_020769321.1:20461689-20530434 GCF_900518735.1 Pseudonaja textilis | reverse complement strand
TATCTATCTATCTATCTATCTATCTATCTATCTATCTATCTATCTATCTATCTATCTATCTATCTATCCATCCATCCATCCATCCATCCATCCATCTATTCGTTTTCTTAAGTTTCGTGGGTATTTATATGTATGACATTCAGCTTTGTTCGGGTATTTTCCCATGTCATTATAGTTGTGCTTTTAAAGTTGTAGTGACGTTTCGGCAGAATCTCACCTGCCATCATCAGGCTTGTGTATTGTGTTTGTCTGTGAGTCAGACTTTCACAGCCCTTTCTGTTTTAAATTTGGTGCTAGCCTACTGCTGTGCCAGAATGTTTTTTTCTTCATCCTGATTGGTTGGGAGTCTTGGTCTGTGCTTATTGGTCTTGGAGTTTGCTGTGTTCTGCTTGATTGGTGTTTCTAATATCTTCTGTCGGTTTTGTAACATTTTTTTTGTCTTGATTGGCTGGCAACATTGTTTCCTGTATTGGAGGCTTTTAGTGCGGCTTGGCTCCGAGTAAATGGATGGCTATCATTTATTAGGAAGCTAGGTTTCATCTGGGTGCCTGGTTGGGGTGTGTTTGAGCTGGAGGTATCATGGGGGGATCTCTCTGTGCCCAGGTGTTTGCTTGGCTTGTGGTGTGGAGATTTTTTTGTTTGAGAGTGCAGGCTTCCAGATAATTGACAGTCTGGTGGAGTCATCTCTTCTATTCATGCTTTCAGGTCTTTTTTCAATCTCTATGGCTTCTCTGATAATTTTGTAGCGGGGGTTTTCTGTAGTGGCTAGGGTTTTGGTGCCATTGAAGTCGATGCTATGACCTGTGGCTTTCATGTGTTGGACTAGTGAGGAAGTGTGTGCCAGCCTTTTTTACTGCATTTTTGTGTTCATCTAGGCGGGAACTTATTCTTCTATTGGTCTGTCCAATGTATGTGGCAGGGCATGATGCACAGGGGACTTCATATACGCCTTGGTTTTCCAGGTCAATTTTATTTTTGGGGTTTCTTAGGAGGGCTGCTATTTTTCTGTCTGTTTTGAAGGCAGTCTTGATGTGATGCCTGTGTAGTATCTTACTGATTTTGTCTGTAGTACCTCTTATGTAGGGCAGGACAGCTGTTCCATAGGTCTGTTCATCTTCGTCTCAGTGTGTTTTTGTGGATCAGGCCTGTGATTTTGCTTTTGTGAAAGCCATTGGCTGTCAGTACTTTAGTCAGGGTGCATGGTTCAGTCTTTACGTGTGTCTTGTCTGCCAGACGTTTGGTTCTGGCAATTAGTGTTCTGCTTGTAAGTTTTGACATGGTTTCACTATTCACTCAAGTCCTAATTAAAAAAAAACCCTAGAAATAATCAAAAATAAATACCAACCACCCAAACACCTCATGGAACTAGCAGAACACTGCTTAACCAACATATATTTCATATACAAAGGACAAAGATACAAGCAAATTGAAGGAGCCCCTATGGGATCACCACTGTCACCCGTTATTGCAAATCTGTTCATGGAAAAATTCAAATCCAGAGCCCTAGCCAATGCCACCCACAAACCCAAACTATGGTTAAGATACATCAATGAAATATTTGTCATTTGGCCCCATGGAAAAGAAAACCTCAACAATTTCCTAACACACCTAAACAGCACACACCCCAAAATCAAATCATCATGGAAACAAACAAACAAACAACTACCATTCCTAGATGTACTAATCTACAAAAAAACCAGATGGCACACCAGGACACAGCATAAACCAGAAGAAAACATACACCAACCACTACGCTACCTCAACGCCCAATCCCATCACCACCCAGAAGAGATAAACTCCGTGGCCAAAACACTAATTGCCAGGACCAAACATACAATGACAATAAATTTATCTATCTATCTGATAGGACACTCCCAATTTTGACCATTTGTTGTCTGTTTGACAAGAATGCTTCTATCCAGTTAAGCAGTTGTCCAGAGATACCATAAGATTTTAGTTTTAGGAATAGTTTGTCTTGTACCACTGAATCAAAGGCTTTACAGAAGTCTATGTAGATTGCGTCTATTGTTTTCCCCTGGTCGAGTTATGTAGTCCATATGTTTTTGCAGTGTAAGAGTTGCAGATTACAGGATAGTTTTTTCTGAAACCAAGCTGTTTATTAGAGAGTAGGTTGTTTGTCTCTAAGTGGAGGATAATGGATACTAATACTAATGGATAATGGATACTAGGATACTGGGACCACTTTTAAATGTGGATTTGCTTAAGCTAAGAGTTGACATGTGGAATGTTGAGTTTTATATATATTAATTAATTATTATTATAGAGCTCCAATGGACTTTTTTCTGGATTGGAGAAGACCTTAGTTATTAGATTTTTCTATTGTTGAGAGATGAGTTATGAGATGAAGATATTTAGATCTGTTAATTAAGAGGAGGTGAAAATATAGTGAAATGGTTTATACTTGTCATAATGAGAGTGGGCAGTTGCTTCATTAGGCTTTTTAAAATCTTTCTTCTTCTTTGCTTTCATGAATCTTTTTCTTTTTCTTCACTTTGAATTATCTTTTGTAATTAAAACTTTTAATAAAATTATTTTAAAAATTGTAATTATTTTCCTGAAGGTTGCAAAAACCAAAGCTTGTTGCAAAATGTCTGTGTAGCATCGTAAGCAGAATTTTATTGTATGGTTTACAAATTGTATTATTTTATTTTATTTTATTGTATTATCTTATTTTACTTGATTTTTTTTTTATACTATAGATTTTAGTGTGTTTTGTATTTTATCAAACCACTGTGAGTTAATTATGATTTAGTAGCATATACATCTGCTGGTTTAGTTAAATAAATAACTTTTGGAAGAGCAAGCTGCTACTTATTAAGTGCCAATGCTAGCTGAAGACATTTGCTCCATAAATTGGATCTCAAATGTCATCTCCTCCCCTCAGCTCAGAACCAAGCTTCTAGAGCAGGGATCTCAAACTCTCGGCCCGTGGGCCAATTGCGGCCTGCAGGACAATATCCTGTGGCCCCCACTGTGATATGAAAGTATAATATTAGTGCAGCCCGCAGGGGGAATGGACCTCTGAAGGAAGTCCCGCCCACCGTTCCTCGTTGTGGCTGACATTCGGGCCTGGCAAGTCCGAGCAGCCAGCACATAGAACAGGCGGCGCTGGATGTTGGAGAAGCTGGAGTTCATTAGCCGCCTCTTTTGCAGCACAAGAAGCCTCCCCCAACTGGCCAGCTGCTCTCCCCCTTCTCTGCCTGTTTGTTCTGTATGGCCGAGGAGGAGGAGACCAGCCGGCTGGTTGGGGGAAGCTTTCTGCACCGAAAGAGGCAGCTACTAATCTCCGGCTTTGCTCCGCTTCTCCAATGGTCTGGCTTCCCCTCTTGCTCCTCACAGTTGCCCTGAGCTGGTGTGGTTCTTTACTTGGGCAGCCAGACGCCCGCAGCAGCAACTGGCAGTTCGGCCTGGACTCTGCTCAGGTGTCCGGCTGGGGCTGTCAGGAGTTGCTACCGCCAGCGCAGCTCTGCGTGGCTCCAGTCCCGCGTTGCCTTGGGAAGGGAAAGGCAAAACCATGAGCCGCTGACAAGTAGAAGCCGAGCGGAAATGATGTCTGCAGTGCCACTGTGGAATCCCTTATGCAGCCCAGCCTCACCCAGCCTCTGCCTCCAGCAGCCTCCAGGTAAATTGAGCTTGAGACCCCTGTTCTAGAGACTTGCTGCATCATTTTGACTCCAATTTCTCTTTGCATCTCCCATCTGGATCAGACTGCTTTATTTTTGCCACATGATAGTAATGGACCTTTGAAGAACATATCCAAAGCAATTCATACATTTTCTTAGGTCTGAATCAATTTAAAAAGGAAAGGTGTGCATTGCTATGGCTTTGAACATATGAATATTCTTCTATGCAATAATACACTTACTGCACAATAAAAGCAGAACTTCAGGTGTAAACCAGTTTCAGATTGACAAAAATCAGCTAACATAGAAAACAAAATCCCTGTTGCACGTGTGCACACGCACACACATGTATGTATGTGTGTGTATGTATGAATGTGCGCGCGCGCACACACACACACACACATATGACTTCCTTGAGTTGAGCTCAACTAGTGATGATGGGACAACTGCTGTTTTTGAACTTCCTGTCTAACCTACAGCCCTGGAATTTTCTGGAGCTTTCCATTCTTGCTCTAATTAATCTGACACTGCTTATTTATTTTTTGAAATTAGCTAAGGTTGACAGGAGCTTAATTTAGTTTAAGTATGAACACTGAATGGTCCAGAATCATGTCTGATTCTAGGGGGCAATGCTCATTTCCTTTTCTTAGTCAAGGGAGCCAACCAACATTGTCTGAAGACACTTCCATGGTCATGTGGCCAGTATTAGGAAGCTAGGTTTCCTGTGTATCATGCACAAGTCCCCTGGGCATCATGCCCTGCCACATACATTGGACAGACCAATAGAAGAATAAGTACCTGCCTAGATGAACACAAAAATGCAGTAAAAACGCTGGAACACAATTCATCACTAGTCCAACACATGAAAGTCACAGGTCATAGCATTGACTTCAATGGCAGCAAAACTCTAGCCACTACAGAAAACCCCAGCTACAGAATTATCAGAGAAGCCATAGAGATTGAAAAAAGTCCTGAAAGCATGAATAGAAGAGATGACTCCACCAGACTGTCAATTATCTGGAAGCCTGCACTCTCAAACAAAAAAATCTCCACACCACAAGCCAGGCAAACACCTGGGCACAAACAGACTCCCCCTGATACCTCCAGCTCAAACACACCCCAACCAGGCACCCAGATGAAACCTAGCTTCCTAATAAATGATAGCCATCTGTTTACTCGGAGCCAAGCTGCACTAAAAGCCTCCAATGCAGGAAACACAATGTTGCCAGCCAATCAAGACAAAAAAAAAAAAGCTACAAAACTGACAGAAGATATTAGAAACACCAATCAAGCAGAACACAGCAAACTCCAAGACCAATACACACAGACCAAGACTCCCAACCAATCAGGATGAAGAAAAAACCATTCTGGCACAGCAGTAGGCTAGCACCAAATTTAAAACAGAAACGACTGTGAAAGTCTGATTCACAGACAAATACTATACAGAAGCCTGATGATGGCAGATGAGATTCTGCCAAAACGTTGCTACAACTTTAAAAGCACAAGTATAATGACATGGGAAAATACCCGAACAAAGCTGAATACCATATATATTATATTACTATACACACATGCACACATGCAAAATATATATTTATTTTATTTCATTTGATGTGGGTTATAAACAGAAAAATCAAACTAAATATAAAAGGCTTTTGAAGTTGATCTTATATAAATTATAATAGCTTAGAAGCAATAAAAACCTTTTTTTTTTTGTTCAGGGTTGATGATGATATAAGACTAGAATTTTGCGAGAACACCAGATTCAAAGTCTTTCCCTTTACATTCCTGTCTTCCATTCCATCTTCTGAAGTGATCATTTGTATAGCGTTGAAAAGAACAACCTTCATGTAATCTCTGAACTGTGAATCAGCATTCACTAAAAGGGCATTCAGATTTCCCATCTCATTTTCTTGTTTTTACTGAATTCCAGAACTTGCTGCTGTTAACATTCCATAACATTTTTCTTAAATTAGCATTCATTTATTTTCATTCCATTGAAATTTAGGAACAATTTAAAAAAGAATTCATCAAGTCTATTTGGTAGAATCCTAGAGACAGATTTACCAGGCCTACACAGAGGTTTACAACAACTGTACAATATAGTACTGGAATGTACCAAATAATTTGTCAGAACTTTGTGGATATAAATTAGTAACAGAGCACATTTTCTGCGAATAATGGTCCCGAGTTTAGATGGAATGCAATCCCCGACTAGATAACAAACCACCTCCCTTTCAACTTGTCTTGGGAGACTGAAATCCCACCTTTTAGGCTTATACAGAAAGAAAAACTTTCATGACATGACAGTCCTAGAGGGGATATAGGTTAACTATGGGCAATGTTTATGAGGAATCCTCCATTTTGACCTTTGCTTTAACGCCAATGCTGTGTACAGAGATATAGATAAAACCTGTCCTGGGAAGATGGGCAAGCAATAGGCATTCTGTTGAAAGGTTGAATGGATTACAACCTTCATGAGTGCTGATCTTTTTGATTTAATAGAAAGAGTATAGCACCAAAAAAAAGGAAGGAAGGAAGGAAGGAAGGAAGGAAGGAAGGAAGGAAGTGTATAGCACATTTTGAAGACAATCAGATCTGGGAGGTGTTCCGGACTAGCAGGCTCGAAGCCTGCAAACCTGATTGGCCCACTGATAGCCGATCGTGATTGGTCGCCATAGACTGATGCGATTGGCCAGTAAACGGGCTGCCGCGATTGGCCCTGCCAAGAGCGGCAAACTCAAATCGTCTTCATTGGCTGCCTAGCCGCAGCCAGCCCTATATAAGGGGCTGCTGCGGCTGGGATTAGTTGCTCAGATCTGAAGTCACTAATAAAGAGCTGTTGTTGCTATCTGAGTCTTGCCTCCGTTTTTGAACCATCCTCCCAGATTGAACACTGGCGACGAGGGTGGGATGCGGAGGCAACGAAGTCTATTGATTTGAGCTAGCTGAAGGAGCACGTGGCTGACAGAGCGCAACGATGGCGACAATGGCCAGCAGCGCTATACCACCCGCACCATTCGATCCAGCTAGCGAAGACTGGGACTCATATATGGACAGATTTCAAATGTTCCTGGAGTCCAACAACCTCAAAGATGCCACGCCTAGCAAGAAACGAGCTGTTTTTCTAACCCATTGTGGGCCAGCTGTTTTTAAGATGGCTAAAGCCTTAGCCAAGCCAGCTGAGGTTAAAACCATGGATTGGGATACACTTGCTCCCATCCTGCGCAACCATTACGCCCCAGCCATGCCAACTCTCATTCGCAGACACGAGTTCTACCAGAGGGACCAGCGTGAAGGTGAGAGCGTTGGAGATTTTGTGGCAGACCTGAGGAACCTGGGCAGTTTATGTGGCTTCGCCAACCTCGAAGAAGCCATGAGAGACCGCATTGTCCTTGGCCTCAGAGTCCCAACTGTCCAGAGCAAGATCATGGCCAAGGGAGACATCTCGCTTGCAGATGCCATAGCAGATGACACCGCAGCTGAAGCCACTCGTAAATCAGCAGCACGAATGCGTCGAACCAGCGGAACCAACCGCCAACCCACCAACAATGCTGGGAAACCTTCAGACAAGTACACATCAACCACCCATCATGAAGATGTCGAGTCATCCTCAGACAGTGAGGAAGAAGAAGTCCACAGGCTCCGGTCGGAACGTGAGCAACGGGACCAGCGGAGTCGTAAACCCAACTACCAATGCGCCGGATGCGGGGGAAACCATCCCCGATCCGAATGCAGATTCTTAGACGCCATGTGTCGTTTTTGCGAGAAATGTGGGCACATCGCGAAGGTATGCAGAAACAAGAGAAATTCCAGCCCCAGACGGAGAGGGAGCAGCCCAAAGAGGTATGATGGCAACTCCACCACACAGAGGGACCTCCCTAGCAACCAGTGGAACCAGTACAGCAGACCCCGAAGGTTTAATGACACACTCAGACGAGAGGAGGCTCATCAAACCATCACCATTGGCCACGCTTCATCACTTGACGCTAAAAAAAACCGAGTAAAGGTCACCGTTGAAAACAAACCGTGCGTCATGGAAGTCGACTCTGGGTCATCACTATCCATGGTATCCTGGAGAACACTCAAGCAGTTAATTCCCAACATCCGACGCCAAGACCTCAGCAGTCAGAGACTCATACTGAAAGACTATCAAGGCAACCGGATTCCAGTCGCAGGTACCCGCCATGTCCAGGTCTCTTTCAAGGGACATGATGCAATTCTACCACTCACCATCGTAGACAGAGACCGGCCAAGTCTATTGGGCCTTCAGTGGTTCGCACCATTAGGAATCGGAATGGCTGGCATCCATCATACTGAAGACGATGACTGGGAGGTGGCTCTCGTCCACGACTTCCTAGAAGTGTTCAACGAAAGCCTAGGCAAGTACAAGGGGTCCCCTATTTCATTTAATCTTCGCCCCGACATTGCACCCATTCGCCTAAAGCCATGCCGAGTTCCCTTTGCTCTCAAATCCAAAATTGACGAGCAACTGGACAAATTAATTGCACAAGGCGTGTTAGAACCTATTGACCACGCCTGATGGGAGACACCAATTGTCACCCCCATAAAGCCTGACGGGTCCATAAGAATCTGTGGTGACTACAAGGCCACCCTCAATCACGCGCTACAGCAGAGCGCCTATCCAGTACCAGTTATTCAGCATCTCCTGCATTCATTTGGGGGTGGCAGAATATTCACAAAATTAGATCTGGCCCAAGCGTATCAACAGCTGCCAGTTGCTCCCGAGACTGCAGAAGCCCAAACTATAGTCACACATCGTGGTGCATTCAAATGCAACAGGCTCCAGTTTGATGTAAGCGTAGCCCTGGGCATCTTTCAAAGCCTGATGGAGAGACTATTACAAGGTATAAAAGGGGTAGTGCCCTATTTTGATGACGTATTAATAGCAGCACCCACAAAAAACCAATTAGAGAAACACCTCAGAACAGTCCTACAGAGGTTCAAAGATGCTGGCCTCAAGGTTAAGAAGGAAAAGTGCCAGCTTTGCACAGAAAGGGTGGAGTTTCTTGGCTACCTCCTTGACAAGCAAGGAATCCACCCCACAGAAAAGAAATTGGCAGCTATCAAAAATGCCCCAAGACCGAAAAACAAAACTGACCTCCAAGCCTTTCTGGGACTTATTAACTTTTATAACATCTTCCTACCCCAGAAGGCGACTGTTGCTGAGCCCCTTCATAGACTACTCGATAAAAGGGCATCCTGGACTTGGGGACGTCGGGAGGAACACGCCTTCCAGCAAGTAAAAGACCTCCTTACCTCTAATGCAGTACTAATTCAGTATAATGAGACACTACCTTTGACTGTCACTTGTGATGCCTCACCATTTGGGGTGGGGGCCATCCTGAGCCATGTCCTACCAAACGGCTCAGAGGCACCAATTGCATTTTTTTCAAGAACTCTATCAAAAACAGAAAGAAACTATAGTCATTTAGATAAGGAAGCCCTTGCTATTGTCTCTGCAATTAAAAGATTTCATGAATATGTTTATGGGAGACCATTTTCTATTATAACGGATCATAAGCCACTTCTTGGGATCCTGGCAGGCGACAAATCTACTCCACACATTCTCTCCCCCAGAATGACGCGATGGTCGGAATTTCTCGCTGCCTACGACTATCACTTAAAGTATCGCCCAGGGAAATCTATTCCTCACGCAGATGCCTTGAGCTGCTCGCCACTACCCGAGCTGCAGGAAGACCCAGCTCCCACGCTCCCAGTACTGCAAATAGAGACAGTGCCCTCACCTCCACTTACGGCCCAAGACATCACCATTGAAACCAAAAGAGACTCTTGTTTGGCACGAGTTCTTGGCTGGATGGAGAGGGGGTGGCCAGATTACGACCCTAAGGAAATATTTAAGCCATTTAAAAACAGACAAACAGAACTTTTTTCACAAAGAGGGTGCATCTTGTGGGGAGACCGAGTTGTTGTACCAACTAAGTTACAAAAAAGGGTCTTGCAAATGCTACACGATGGACACCCGGGCATCGTGCGTATGAAAGCGCTGGCAAGAAGTTACGCCTGGTGGCCAGGTATGGACAAACAAATCGAAACCTGGGTCGCCTCTTGTAACAGATGCCAGGAAAACCACTCAGCCCCACCAAAAGCTCCACCAGCAGAATGGGAAACACCCAGGGGTCCCTGGTCTCGCATTCATATTGACTTTGCGGGACCTACGAGAGGCCACACTTTCTTAATAACCGTAGATGCGTATTCTAACTGGCTTGAGGTCAATAAAATGAAAGCAACCACTACTGAGGCAGTCATCAAAAAACTGAACAGACTCTTCGCCACACACGGGTTACCAGATGTCCTGGTCTCTGACAATGGTCCCCAATTTACTGCCTTAGCCTTTGAACAGTATTTAGCGGAACGGGGCATCCGACACGCACTCACATCGCCGGCTCATCCTGCGGCGAATGGTAGGGCTGAATGAATGGTTCAGTTTACAAAGAAAACCCTGCAGAAAATGGAACAAGGTAACATCCACGACAAAGTCACTAGAATGCTGCTCCTGCAACACATCACACCAAACAGCACAACCAACAAGAGCCCAGCTGAACTCCTGATGGCCAGGAAACTCAGATCGCCTCTAGGCCGTTTGCACCCTGCCTATACCCCGGAAAAGCCCCTGGGTTCCAGCAGCAAGCACCGTGCCTTCAAGGTAGGAGACCTTGTATTCGCAAAAAAAATTTTCTGGGGATCCCCTCTGGATTCCTGCCTAAGTAACTCAAGTTACGGGTCCCCGCTCCTACCGTCTACTCATCACTGATGGCAGAACATGGAAACGCCATATTGACCAGCTGCGCTCCAGACTAACCACATCTTCCAACCCTGACCCTAACTTGACACCAGAGGGGGAGGGGAAGCCTTGAACTCAGAATTAGAACCAACACCTGTTTATTCTGAACTAACACCAAGATCACCGCACTATAGTTTGCAACACTCACCAGCTGCAGCTGAGCCTGGACAGACGAACGCTTCGCCAAGAAGCAGCAGCCAGGCAGGTTCAGCGAGCCTGGGGAGCCATGGCAGTAGCAACGAAGCTGAGGACTCTACAGGAGGCTTTTATAAACTTCCTCTTGGAAAGGGAAATGATTCAGGAACTTCTGTAAATAACAACTGGGTAAGCATAATACTGCTTCCCTCCTGTCCCCTAGCGTTTTGGCCAACAAATGGAGAAAAGGAAAATAAATTGTTTTTAATTCTTCTCTCCCTTTCTAGCAAAAAGACTCAAGGAAAAACTGTTGAGCTGGAAAGCCAGCTGTGAAGCCAGCTTTCCTCTTGAAAGCCTTTACTTATCCTAGAGGATATCTCTGAGCTATCTGAGGCTTCGTTTCTTAACACTTCAGGCTAATCAATAAGACCATGACAAAGGAAGATGGTTTTTTTTGGATCCACTGAGCTTGTCTTTCAGACCAAGGAGGCTGGTAGGCCTTTCAGGAACTCAGCTTAGTTTCTTCTATGTACTGCCTATGTAAACATCAAAAGAACAGCCTTCCCAGGTCCCTAAAGCAACCTATACCGAATTAGGTTTCAAAGAATAGAACAGATCCAGATGATAGAAACTATCAATGTATTATTATCCATCCTCTGAACTGGTCTGAGGTCCAGCTTCAAAACTGTGGCTTTAGGAAGCCACAGAATTGACCCAACTCCAATACACAGGCAAGCATCTGGCGATAAAGGCCGCCTTCTATGAACATCTGGAAGGTAAGTCTACCATCAAACCTCACTAAATCAGATGATGAGAAGAAAGATATACCAGTTTTTATTAATCTTTCCCCTCTTGTTACATATTGGTTGGTGGAGGATTTTTATTCCTACTTTTGTTCTGTTTTCCTCATTTTATAGAATTCCTGATTTTCAAAATTGTAGCATGTGTGTCAGGATCTCTCTTTGTACTTATCAAAAACAGGGAAGAGACCTTTTACAGAGAACATATTGCATTTGCTTTTTCTCTAAAAAACTACAGTGGACATGTTGTACCATTAGCTCTGAAGAACAGTTCATAGCCTTTCCCCATGACTGGTACTTTCCCTACTAACTGGTTTTTGAATGTTTTTCATGCCATCAACACACTTTAACGAACAGTATTTATTTATTGTATTTTCCTTGAATGCACTTTCTGCAATTTCTCCTTTACTGCTATATTTTCACTGTCATTATTTTATTTGTATTGTTTTTCAGTAACATTTAATCACTTTTCCTGAAATCATTTTTGATGCAGTCATTTTTTGTAAAGTCCACATTTGTTCTTCTAATTGTTTTTAAATACATTTTAATTAAAAAGATCTTTCTCGCATTCCATTCCTTGTGTAACCTAACATGTGGCAATTCTCTATTAAAAGCATAAAGGTGTGGAAAGGGTCCCTTCTCTACTTTACACAGGTAATTTTAAAGACAAGAAGTAGCTTAATGTGTTAAATTGACACAGCAGTTTTCCTTTCTTGTCTTTATCACGTTTTTTGGGAGCTGAAAATTAAGGCCAACAATTTCATAAGGGACCTTAGATAAAATGCTCTTTGGACTTAGCATACAGAAACAGATGATATAATAGCCTTTGCTTGGGTTTTCACTGCTGGTTGTGTGAATTAAAAAAAAATACTGCAAACAATGTGCTATGAAACAAACATACATTCACAGTTGTGTGCTTCTGTTTGAAAGATTCTGTCAAAATAGATTATGCTCATAAATGGCAAAAAATGGACAAAAGAAAGATAAAATATAGCCTGATGAATATGGATGATAGTATTGCCTAGAATCTAGACATTCTAAGAAATTACTGTAATGAATTCTATAGATTGCATACAGTATTGCATACAGTATTGCACAGTAACCGTTTTATTTAGAAGCAGGTTGGATTGTGTTATCAACACCTGCTTCTTCTGTAAGTCATGAATCTCGGTGTTCTGTCATAGTGTTTTCTTCATTTAGTTTGCTATATTCCTAGAAAGTAACTTTTGAGAACTCCATGGTGACCTATTGATTTGGCCTTGAAGCACTGAGATACAGTTGAGCTGGGGAAAATACAGTCTGCAAACAGTTTGGGGTTCACCAAAATCCCTTACGTGGTTTTAAGGTGGAAAGTACTAGTAAAATTCTCTTTGTAGGAATTGAGAGTTTTGGTATATGCAAAATTTAGCATGAATTTCACATTTTTAAATATAAGAAAGGACTACCATTATAAGTTGTGCTGTGTATGGAAGATCACTGCCTTCTGAAAAACTATCATAGGATTTTATATATCTTTGTGAACTTACTGTGACAGACCTAAACTACTAATTTTGCTGTATATGTTTATGAGGGAATTCATTCTGAAGAAATAAAATATATGCATACTGGAAAGAATGAGGCATGATGAATGCTAAGCACTGAATTGATGCTTAGCTTAATAACTGTAAGCAAGACTTCGGCAATGATGGGATTTTGAAGAACCCTTATAGCAATAAAAAGAATACAGAATTCTGTGTCTACAATGGTTATTATCGATATCATAAAATTATAGATATCTATCAGCTTACACTAAAAACAATATTCCATTTTACAACAGATCAAAAACAACTAATGCGTTAAAAGTTGAAGACTCTCTTAAGCTGAAATCAGATTCTGTTTGACTATATGGCAAACTGATTTTGTTTTCCTTCCCACGGGTATATTTGAACTTCCCAGCCCTAGGATCTTGTGATCAGTAGAGATCTGCTAGGTGTAGCCTCTACTTTAGATGGTCTAATTACATACAACCTATTCACAATGAACAATGTTGTTCAAGTGTATACTGTAATAAAGTATATTGCTGTAGTTGTTTGATGTCATTGTTCGCATTTTATTCCACTGCAGGCCAGAGATAGGAGAAGTAGAAGAAGAATGAAGAGAATATACAGCTCATCTTGATTTAATTTTTATCTTTGTAAGCTGCCCTGTGTCACTGAGAGAAGCAACAGAAACAATAACAGAAGAACAGAGTTGGAAGGGACCTTGGAGGTCTTCTAGTCCAGTCCACTGCTCAAGCAAGAGAACCTATACCATTTCAGATAAGCGGCTGTCCAGTCTTTTCTTAAAAGCCTCCAGTGATAGAGTACCCAAAATTTCTGAAGGCAAGATGTTCCACTGGTTAATTGTTCTCACTGTTAGGAAACTTCTTCTTAGATCTAGATTGCTTTTCTCCTTGATTAGTTTCCATCCATTGTTTTCCGTCTTGCCTTGTAAAATGGATTGACACCCCCCCCTTCTTTAGGGCACCCCCTCAAATATTAGTTGGGCAACTATATAAATTTTTCTAAATAAAAAATAAATAAAACCTTTATGGTGCAAAATAATACAGAAATTTGGCATGGGCAATCCTGTACGAGTTGGCTATTCCTTATAGAGCAACACCATTTCCAGAACTCATATGGTAGCATTGCACAATTTTCTGCTCCCTTGTAATATAGAAAAAAAATATGCAACTACAAGACAGGATTACAGTTCAGCTGTATCTTAAAACAAGAAAAGGCGGGGGGGGGGGGGAGAGAAAGGTTTGTTTAGATTTATTTGAATATATTAATGTTGCTTGAAGAATTGAAAATTAAAACAGCATTCCCCAACCTTTTTTAAGCCAGAAGGCATAGTTGCATTTTTGAGGGCATGCTATAAGCATTAACAAAACAGTGGCATGTTGGCATATCTAGTCATTTAGTTAATAGCATTAATGGTAAGCACTATTTACTGGGAAGCAAATGGATAAGGTTGCTTCTCACCAACATATCTAGCTTTCCAGGAAGAAGCTTCTATTTAGTTGACTTCCCTGATCCTTTTTTCTGGGTAACTGGGTACAGTTCCAGACAAAGCCTTGGCGCATAGCCATCCAAACTGATTTTCTAAGAATGTTTGTGAGGCCAATTCAGGCCCCAATGAATTCTTGGAAAGAGATGAGGCAAGAGGCTAGTGCTTTGCTTCACAGCACGCCAGTTTCCTTCTTTTTTAATTAAGAGGAAAATCAACTGAAATCTGATGAGCCATGGAGCCTAGTTAGTACCAAAGAACACAAGGAGCCAAGTGTTAAAATAACCCTTAAAACAAAAGTTAATTGTGCCATAGATTCCCAGTGAGCAGTGACTAAAATAATGGTTTAAAGAATTCTAACAACCTATGAATCATGGGTTTCCTACTTTGCGCCAAGCAAAATCAGTCTTGCTAAGCAAAATCAGTCTCGGTCATCTGGCTCTCTTTCTTTTTTATTTATTTAATTTAATTTACTACGTATCTACTCCATCAAACCCTGAGTTACTCACAGTAGAAGAAGCAATAAAAACACAAGACAGAACACAGTCAGATGGCTTTTTGCCATGTGCCCTCATTAAGCACTGTGAGGAAAAATCCAGACAAAATAAAACAAAAAGCAGATCAGTTAGAATAAAACAGCAGGTAAGAATATATTTTTAAGTTTTCATATTACCTGGTTCCTCTGTTTTCTTAATACCAACCTAGTTTCAAAATTCTAGGGGAGGGGGGGAAGAAAGCGAAGAGATTTACTGTCAGCTAATAAATCAGATGACAAAGCACAATTTGCAGACAATCCCCCTCCCAAGTCACCTTGTCAAGCTAGAGATTGAAAAAGCAGCATCAGCTCATTGTATTATTGCTATCTAGAAGCCTTGGTGCTGTCAGTTTTTAGAGCTCAGATTATTTCCATCTCCCCACTCTGGAAAGTTGAAATTCTGGAGGAGTGCATCAACACACAGTTCCTCTAAATATGCACTTTTAATTTAATTTGCTGGATTTTAGGGTTGCTGCGGAAAAGGGAAATAATCTTCACTGGTCCACTGAACTTTTCTATGCCTTTCTTGGTGGGGAGGATATTTTTAAAGCCTTCTCAGTTGGGGCTGCTTTTTAAACAGTGGCATCCGATATAAGAAGTGTTGTGTGTTTGTTTAAGGCAAAGGTTTTTAGCTTTCACATCAGTACTAACTCTAGCTGTCGGACTATTTTCTCCCAGCTTTTTGCAATTTCTATTTACATCTGTGTAACTGACATTTAAAATGCTGTAAATATCACTGAGGTAACTGCGAATAGCAAGTTGGTTCACTTGCTTGTAAGTGCCAATGAGCAGAGCAGAGGTTACATGAGGGAATCATTGATAATGAGAAACTTTGAAGTGGGGAACAGGAAATGGGGTGCCATTAGTCAACACAACACTTTCCCCTCTTAATCCACACGCTTCTCTCTTAAGAGACATCTTCAGATCTTTGTATAATATTGCCAAATTACATTGCCTCCAATCTCCAATTAACTCTGAGTGGCTCACAATACAATAAATTAATGCAATGAAATAAAAAAAAACAACTGACAAAAAAGGTAAGAAATTGATGGATTAATGAATTTAAACAACAAAATTAACAAGGGCCCAGCCAATGCAACTAGCACAAATTCATATTCTAATATCAAAGAGCTAATCCAGTTGTGCAATACTTTATGCTGAGATGCATAAAATAATTTATTTTTTAAATTATAGTGTGAGCAGCAAAAGATGTTTTCTCTTTAGCTGATCACACCTACCCACAAACAAAGACAGAAGGACACGCTATGAATAAGCCACAGAGAATATGCCAGGAAATGGGAAAAGCAACTGCAGTCCTGAAACTTTTAATTGCTCTGATAGTAAGATGCTCTTCAGAGATGAACATAAGATAGCCCTCCAGACATTGCTTATTCAACAATGCACCATTTTATTCCATATGTCCTGGCCAATTATTTTGGCCTAACCTAGCCATTGAGATTTCTACCTTTAAAGGAGTGTCCTAGGGGTATATGCTGACATTTTGTTAGAGTATATACAATATCATGTCACAAGGCAAATGGGAAGTTTTGTTTTATAAGAAACTAGTTCTGGCAAATCTAGACTGTCACAATTTACTAGGACAGTTGGAATATGTGGGAGACATCACGATGATCTATCGTCAAAATAACCAATTTTTTGGAAGAGGAAAGCCATTAAATGTCCTATTTGATTGCTTTTACATGTTGCCTGAAATAAAATTTGAGGCAAATTTGTTCTTACTTGAGGAAAGAAAGAAAAGAAAAAAGCTAAAGTAATCTTCATACATTTCTCAAGTGTGTTTTACTCAATTCTCAGATGTTTCAGAGTTCTTCCCCACACAAACTATCAGATGAACACATATATTTGTACTCTGGGTAAAATCCTACGGGAGACTAACATGAAAAATTGGGAAGGGCGAATGAAAACCTTAAACAATGAATACATCGACATGAAATTGACAATTATAGAATTGTCCCTTTAAAAGAAAATGTAACATTAGCTTATTACAGACCTCATTAAATTATTCATTTTACAAAACACTGATTAATGTTTGATAACATGTATAAGCTTCTTAAATCTATAAATAGTTTTGTGTCTGGGAAAGCAGTTTGCCTATGCTGGACAATCTACTAATACTTGGGTTTGTTATGAATAGAAGTATCCTGAAATGCTGAAAAGCACATATGAAAGATGGCATACATGAGACCCATTCAAAAAGGTAGAAAGTTTAGTAGATGCTAGCTTGTGCAATTTCTAAGAAGTCAGAACAAAGTGGTTCGCCAAACACAAAATGTTCGCTAAAACCAAAGTGGCAGCCAGTGTGAACTGAATAAGGCTAGGACACACAAATGAAAACAATGCCAGGGAGCACAAAAATTGACCAAGCCAAGCCACGGTTAAGTACAGTAATCGTATTTTGAAATTATGTGCTTGTTGGAGTTTTTCACCTAGAGTATTCTGCAATTTCGCTCTACCTTGGCTTTTTGAGTTGGTAGGTGTGCATGGCTTTTTATATGAGCAAGTAAAGATTTAGTTCAGAAAGTGAACAAAAATTGCATTTATTACTATGTGTCCTTAAATCTCTCAATAAATAAAATAAAAGCAATAAATAGCATTAACGGTGTTATAAATATCTTTATGAAACTTCATGTTGCATGAATCCATTGGAATTGTGTGTCTTATTCCATGCAAGGGGAGACAAAGAATGTTTTGGGTCCATCCTCAAGGGACCCAGAAGAAGGGCCTTCTCCATGGTGGCTCCACCTCTCTGAAACATCATCCCTCTGTAGATTAGACCAGCCTCCACTCTAACACTCTTCTGAAAGTCCCTGAAGACATTGTTCTGGCAGCATGCCTGAGGAACCCAGAGTGGGATGGAGCCCATTCAATGGCTGGTATGAATGAAAGTTGTTGCCAGGGTGTGTGTGTGGGGGATGTTATTATTTTATTGTGTTTCTTTTTTATTATTTTTCTTTTTTATTTCTTTTATATTGTGTTTTTATGTCCTTGCACGCTGCCTTAAGTCGCCATGTGCGAGTAAGTGAAAATATAAATTTTCTAAATAAATAACTAAAAAATTCAAATAAATAAATAGCTCATTTCTAACTTTTGGAATTATTTCTCACAATGCTTCTAGGATGCAAACTGATGGATGATGTACCATTCAAAATTTGTTGTTTAACTAAGACAGTTTATTAATTAAGTTTCTGATTGATTTCTCTTCCATCTCCTGCTTCTACAACATCAATGCTTTGTGGTACAAAAGGAGGAGGTTTGTGCTGTGGGATCACAGTGTACTTTTTTCATTTTAGGATCACTGTGATTCACTATAGATGCCAGTGTAAGCAAGATCAGTGCTGCTTTGATGGGAAACTATCATGCAATATCAGGTCCACAGGCTAGACTTGGAATTTGACAAAACATCTCAGAAGAAGGCAGCAAGAAATCATTTCCATATTGTCAACAAGAAAGCTATGAATCAGATAGTCAACACAATTTGAGTTCGACTCAAAAATAATTTTATCTTTTCAAGTAGTCACCAGAGTTTAATATCATTTAAACTATTGATCCTAATTCTAAAGAACAGTTGAATGAAGTACACAATACACTATGTTGGCAAATCTAAATCCTTCCCCCTTTTCTAAAGGACAATTAGAAAGAAAGAAAGAAAGAAAGAAAGAAAGAAAGAAAGAAAGAAAGGAAGGAAGGAAGGAAGGAAGGAAGGAAGGAAGGAAGGAAGGAAGGAAGGAAAGAAGGAAGGAAGGAAAGAAAGAGAAAGAGAAAGAAAGACAGAAAACTTTGCTAACATACTGTAAATGGCTACCCTATTCCATATCACATTTTATTTGACCTAATAAAAGTTTTGCTGAGAAACTCAAATGTAAAGAAAAGTTTAAATCAATAGCTTTTTTATCCCTAGGAAACTAGACCTGGTCAGTGCCTCAATAGTATGTTAAATGCACACTAGCTTGGAAACGGGCAGGGAGAAAATGCACATAAAAATTTACAGAAGCTTTTTATCATTAATTCTTAAAGAAGAGTACCCATAAGGTTACCGTTATTTCCACATTAGCATAGCACAGACAAAAACTTAAAGTGTGCAATTAAATCACTGTTGTCTGGTTAAGATATTGACTTTTTCAAAATCAAATTCAGACTAAACATTTTGAACAACTTTTTTTAAAGCCAATAATGCAAATGTAGAATGTTGAACCATGCAGTAAATTGCATATAGTGAATATTCTTGTTCCTCATTGTTTACATAAAAGTTATTTACAGAACAAGTAAATAAGATTACAAGTATAGTTTCACATACTCAAATGCTTCTAGATGAGTACCATATAAGCAAAATAAGTGCCCTCTTCTGTTCTTTGTTGTTTATCACTTAAAAATAAACTGATTTCCTTTGAATATATAAATTCTATTTTGATTTCATCATCAAGACAAAGTTATCTGCTTGACAACATCTGCTTTTGTCCAGATGGAATGTGGCAGATAACCAAAACAAGTTATGCCTATATAAATGAGAGATTTATGAATGATTGGTTTTAGAGAACTAAATCAACCTATTTAGAAATTTATTCCTCTCCCTATTAAAATTGTCTGAGGGATAAGTGGATTGAGTCTATTGTTAAC
Source organism: Pseudonaja textilis (assembly GCF_900518735.1). Next base: position 20,510,832 of record NW_020769321.1, on the reverse strand, counting down.
CTGCCTGTTACATACTGGAAGAACATATTTTCAAAGTAGAAAACTGCTTTTCCTAAAGTGTGTAAATGCACAAGTAGTCAATTGTGACTACAGAGTAGTTCCCTTCACATGCACTAGCAAATGTGTAAGGCCTTATTTGAATAACTGAATGGAGCTATTGTACATGTGCTAGGAAAAGAACACATTAGGGCACAGAAATTTGAGGAATTATTTCAGCACAATAGAGATAGGAAGAAGTTAATAGGCTGTATCATTCTTATCCATATACTAAATTTGTAATTGTATACAGGGAATAACAACTGAATAGGATATAAACATTTGGAATGCAGTCAAGTGCTCTTGCAGACAAATAGAAATATTTTTTTCCCTTATTCTTTATTGCTTTTTAAAATAACAAATGGGAGAAAACCCACAACAGAATGATAGAAATACATATATTGTCAAGGAAATAAGGAGCAAATAGAAAGTACTTTTAAAAAAGTGGGAAAACACCTCAAAGAAATACTTCAACGTATATCATTTTAGCAGCAAATAGTTACAATTCTATATATAGTTATCTAGTGGCATTATGATCAATAGATCAATCCTCAATAGGACTAGTTTCCTCCATAAATGGAGAAAGCTCTCCTCTTCAGAATGTAACTGTGGTGCTCCAAAGCACCCAGTTGTAACAACTTGTGACCTAGTGTGGATCGGTGCCCTCTGAGTGCATATCAGGAAAAGTCCGGACTTACTGCATGCAACTCCATCATGTATTGACTATAGAAATAGTCTACCTTTGAATTTGTAAGCAGAGTAAATAGTTTCATATTTTCCCATTGAGAATGTAATTGTGAGGTGCTTTTTAATATTTTTTTGCCATATGCTAAATAAATAAACAAAATAGTGGCATTATTATTTAAGTATATATATATATATGTTTCCAATAGCAATAGCACTAAGATTTATAAACTGCTTCACGGTGCTTTACAGTTCCTCTTTAAGTGGTTTACAGAGTCAGCAGATTGCCACCAACAATCTGTCTTCATTTGACCGACCTTGGAAGAATGGAAGGCTGAGTCAACCTTAAGCCAGTCAGGATTGAACTGCCGGCAGTTGTCAGTCAGCAGAATTACCTGCAGTACTGAATTCTAACCACTATGCCACCATGGCTCTTAGATGTATATAGATTAATATAATTGAATATAATTTATGCATAGTTAGATATAAATTAATAGATTTATATAACTATCATGTTTTTAATCTACTGTATTTTGTGAAATAATAGGTTGAATATTTCATTATATTTCTCCATACAAAGTCTACATCTACGGGAAATCTGTTCAAATCCCGTGAAGATCCTCAATACTGGCACTCCTCAGGGCTGTGTATTGAGTCCACTTTTATTCACTATTTATACGTCTGATTGCACCTCTATTCATGTGAGTAATAAGATCATTAAGTTTGCAGATGATACAAGGTTGGTGGGGCTCATTTCTGACAATGATGAGTCTGCATACAGGGATGAAGTTCATCAGCTGTCCCTCTGGTGCAAAGTAAACAATCTTATTTTTAATATAAATAAGATGAAGGAATTCATAGTGGATTACAGGAAGAGCAGTTCGGATATCCAGCCGTTGTATATCGATGATGTTTTGGTAGAACAGGTGGCAGAATGTAAGTTTTTAGGTATCACCCTGAAACAAGATCTAACATGGGGGGCAAATACTTTAGCCCTAGAAAAAAAGGCTCATCAACGACTGTATTTTTTAAGACTTTTAAGATCACAACAACTGCCAGAGAGTCTGTTGGTTGCCTTTTATCAAAGCTCTATAGAGAGCATTTTATCTTATTGCCTCTGTGTGTGGTTTAGGAGTTGTACAGAGGCGGAGAAAAGGGCACTCCAAAGAGTGATAAAAAGGGCACAAAAGATCAGCGGATGTCCTCTTCCCTCATTGGAGGAGTTGTATAACATGGGATGTAGAAGGAAGATACAAAAGATCTTGAGAGACCCTTCCCATCCAGGCCACTCATTGTTTGAGATCCTACCATCAGGAAGATGATATAGGGTGCTGAAAGCCAGGACAAGTAGATTTAAATATAGTTTTTTCCCAAGTGCTGTGATCAGGTTAAATGCAGAGTTATGAATCTGGTGGTCTTAACATATATATATCCTGGTTGTACAGTTTTTAATTGTTATTTGTTTTAATTTGTTTTACATTGTTATTTGTATATGTCTTTTGGTGTTGTTCAGTTGTATGTTGTGAAAGAGCACCTTATTTTGTTATTCTCAGGTTTCTGAGTACAATGACAATAAATTTAGCTTATCTTATCTTCATAGGAAGCAAGTGCAGTCAGATCTTCAATTCATTCAGTGAAATGGGCCATATATTTATCTTTCCAATGCTGCAACATAATTGGCCATAATAAGGCATGGAGAATATGTTTATGTCCTCTGGTTGTCAAATTTGAAGTACCAGGTACGCAATACAAAAGAATATTATCCTCTGAAAATTTTAGCTTTTGTCCCACAATTACATTTATATAATGAAATACTTTCTTCCAAAACCTGGGAAGCGTAGGATATTGTAAAAATGTAGGTATTAAAGAAGCATCATCCTTATTACTTCTCCAACAAAATGCTGTTCTTGACAGTCTTTTTTGTACAATTCTAAATATTACTTTTAGTTGTATGTCATCATTTGAGGTCCATTGACACTCTTGCTATAGAAATTAAAACTCTTTCATTGTCTAGGCAACATAGGAAGCTCTAATTCTTTATTCCATTCATTTCTCATCATCTGCAAATCAAATTCATTTGTTGATAACAAATATCTATGAAAGCTTTTTTTTTAGTTTCAAAGAATTTAACAAGTCGTTCTAGTGACTCAGAAGATGAGAATGCTGCTGGTCCATACAATACCATGTTGTTCACAAAAGTTGCAGTTGAATATTGCCATCGGGTTACATCTGATACACAATGTTTAGCTATTACTACAGCATATGTTAATAATAATTATCAACCAATTGATTCAAAGTCAGTATTTCTTCCCTCTATTATTTTTTTCCACATCACCATAATTTTCTCTATTTTCAGAGTTGGGTTTCCCCATAAAGTCAATTTAGTGTGGGAAAAGAGTCAAATATTTTGATCAGAAATTATATTCCATAACTTCTTAATGACTTAATTTTCCAGAGATACTAGAATTTCAATATATTGTCCATTGAACCAAAGGTGTTACATATGTGTATTTTATTCCAAAGTTGCAAACTGGAAAATTAACATCAATTAACTAAGTATGCTACTACCAGCCCCATTATGCTTTTCTGTGACTTGATTATCAAGAAGGAGGTTAAATGGCAACAGTGGGAAATAGAAAGATAAGCTAAATGCTTCTTCTAAATATTTATTGCATATTACAAGGACAGAGGACTCAAAAAAGTATGGAAAAAGAAAAAGGAGATGGAATGAAGAGATGCTTTCTGAAAAAACGGACTTCAATTGATCCCTCAGCCCAGCTTTCCCTACAAACTACTATCAGAACAAATTCACACAGAGCACATTTTAATCCACAAAATGAAAAGATTGAACTCTGGGACTAGTTTTACTGATCCTAGCTTGCTGTCCATATTCAATAAATTTCAGGCAAATTTGACTGACTGAGACTTCACTCATCTCTGGAGATTTAACCAACCTTGGAGGAGGAAGCTGAACACTTGGTATTTGATTTGTCCAGACATTTTTTTTCCTGTGAATTGGTAGGTATTGTTTGTTTTACATTTTTTCCTTTTCTGGATTGTCAGTGGTATTTTTTTTCTTCGTTCTCAATCTGAGAACCTTTTTAAACGTACTTTCCCCACATTCATTACAGAAGGGCTAACAAATTTATATGACTATTATATGATAGCAGCTTTCTATGGGTCTCTATTGCCATCTGTTTGTCCAGGTAGTTGTAGCCCTAACCTCATAAATTTAGATTGTGCGACTCTTGTGTGGAAAGCCGACACTTACTGAAAGCAGACAGGGAACCGACCCAATTGGGGCATGCTTCATTACAGACATTAAACCTTCTACATAAAGGAAGCTGTGGTGAAAAGATAAGAGAATTAGGGGCAGAGGTAGCAGCAAATGACAGTCCTTACAGCCATGCTATATTTAACCTGAAGAACTGCTTCATTCAGATTCACTTTGGCTTATCCTGTACTCTTGATTCAACAGGGTTTTTTTTAAAAAAAATCTACAATTTCTAGTTAAACAACCACCATTTACAAGCCAGAGATATAATACCATTGAGAGAATATTGTTTGCCACAACAGTACCACTGTGACAGCACACACCATGCAACCACATACTTAGGGAAAGGTACAGAAGTACACAGCAGGAAACCATGCTCCTTGCTGCATGCTTGCTTCTTTTCAATAGCTGGCAAAAGCACTTCTCTGCTCAAAACCTCCTGAGAGTAATTCTAAAAGTTATAAACAACCTCAAAAACATTTTAACTCTTTCTTCTCACTGAAGAGTCACCCCCCCCACCCTCCCATGAGTGGTTCTCATATCAGGAGTGATAAGCCAAATGCTGGATTTGGGTATTAGAAGACCTGTTTTTGCTTCTGGTATACATATTCCAACTCTCAGTCCTTACAATCTGCATTCAGACATTCATGTATGCTTCATGGGAGGCTTGTCTTATTCCTTCAAAATGACAGGGAATCAAAGAAGGCAGAGAATTCAAGTAAGTCATATGGCAGTGGTGGCTAACCCTTTTAGGCTCCTGTGCCAAAATTTGTGTGCATGCTCGTGCGCGCGCTCACCTGCCAGCACCCAGAAGGCAATGTGTGCGCCCCCTGCACATTCACACACAATCCCCCCCGCCTCCCCTTACCTGCACTGTGCCTCACAGCTGATTTTGGCTCGTTTGAGGCCTTTTTGGGCCTCCCAGAGGCTTGAGGACAGCTTCTGCGGCCTTTGCAGACTGAAAAATAGTCCCGTTTTGTCACTTCCAGAATTACAGGGGAGGTCGAAATCAGCTGGGAGGCACGTGCATGTGCAGTGAGATAATTTTGCCTGCGGCTTGCATGCCGGCACAAATGGCTTTGCGTACCACCTGTGGCATGCGTGCCATAGGTTCGCCATCATGGTCATATGGTAAATATAAACACCAACTCAGCTCTCCCCCCCCCCGGTGCTTAATTATTAACTTTTGTTTGCTTCTTTGTTCCCTCAAATATAAAATCATGTTAATTTCGCATGATTTCATTTTGAAAGTAAACATGAATGAATCAACCTGTTATTTTTCCAATTTCCATATTGAAATGCATTTGTTTACTCTCTCATGCAATATATGATCATTTAAAATATGCAATGCAGCTAGACGTGATACATTTTATAAACACTTTTAATTTTTTTTGTACATGTTCTGTAATATAAGTGACTTTCTGTGAATTTTCACTGTGTATACATTCTATACTCATTTTTAATTGAAGAACTCTATTGTAAAATTTTAATAAGTACTAATATCAAAATAAAATTGCCTTTTAATTTCATACTGTCTCAAAAACTGCAAATTAGAATTTTTGGACCACACCTTGAAAATAAGCTGTAACTATGAAAATAACAATACTCCAAAACAAAATAGTTAAAACCAATATTATTGCCTGTCCTGCTTTTGCAAAGAATCCATTGTGAATGAAGGCAAGTATAGGTATTCCAGGACCCATCCTCAGGGAACTTCGCTCTAGCCAGAGAGTAGAGAAGATGAGCTAGAGAGAAGTTCCCTGAGGATGAGTTTCAGCATGAGTCCAAAAGCTCAAAAGACAAAACCTCTGGTCACTGTGACTGACCCAGATTGGACCTTACAGAATCCCTTGATTAGCAACTGAAGTTGCTGTAATATTAGTTTATTAATGCCTGCCCTTTATGTTTTATCGAGGGCAAAGGTCTGGGATCAAAGAAAGAAAAGCCTATATTTCTACTAAAACTGAACTGTAACTGAGAACTAACCCAGGAGGTCTACGACAACTCGCCATAATCAATGCAGCACTGGCCAACTTGCTGAAGCCAACTTGTGGCCAACTTATTGCAGCCAACTCATTGTGGGACAATTCCCCGCAGGACAAGAGTTGCATTAATATCGAAGACATAGTGGAATCATTAAAGAAAGCATGCCAAAGGAGGGACAAATGAAATGTGAATGACAAAAATTAAAACGAATTTTTAATTATTTTAAATAATTAAATTGAATTGTTAAATTGTCCCACAGTGAGCTGTCCCACAATGAGTTGGCCATGTCCAGTTGTCTCGGAATGAGTTGGCCGTGGTGAGTTGGCTGCAGTGACTTGTCCATTCTGAACTCTAGTCCCAATTACAAATGACAAACAGAACTCTTTTTTCAGAGTTTTTGGTGCAACATGTGGAAACTGGTTGGGATTGTAATGGAGGGACAGAGCAGGCAGAGAGACAGAGATGATAAGGTATCTATTGTGAACCTGTCTCACTTTCAACTCACATTCTTTAAAAGTTGTATAATGCCTGGTATGGATCATTTTAGAGAGCAGATAGTGCTGAAGGAGCAAATGTTTTCTTCTTTCCAAACTAACTATAGAAAAAAAGTTATTTCTGAAGAGGAAAAAAGGTCAAACAACAAAACAACAAATTAACATCTGTCTCCTTGCCCATCCACATATATAAAATGATGAAAAAAGGGAAAAAATACATTGATGCTTATGGAAAACTCAGCCTTTCCCCCTTTCTATGTTATGCATTATGGATCCTATCTACAAAGAAGGGATTAAATTCTATATCCGACAGTTGACTAATAACTAATTAGTATTTTACTTGCAATAATATTAATAGTATTTTGGGAACTAAAAAAGCCAAGAAAAGAAGCTTCATGTTCAGTAATTAATTTGATGGTCAGTTTTATTACAGTTACAATCATTTCTCTTGACATCCTGTTTTTGACATGGGAGAGTTTTTATTTTAAAAAGAAGCATGCAAGTCATTTCACACCTAAGCTGAAGTCTAAAGTGGATAAAAAATGAACACAATTTAACCACCTCAGCAAGAACTAGTGACCTATTTTCAAAAAAATCCCCCCCCCCCCCAAAAAAAGTCATGCTTTGCAAAGTGGGAGATAAGAAAACTAAAAGATACTTCATCTACTGAAACAAGCAGGGGAAAAAAAAAATAAACCCAAGAAGGTAATTTGCTAGATTCACAGCAAGTCCCGAAAAAAATATTCAACCTGCCAATTTCAACTAACCTTATGTTAACAGGTGGGGAGAAATATAGGACCCGCCAAGAAATTGTAGACAGGGCTGGTAGAAAAGGACAGAATTAATGTTGTCAACCACTGGTGAGAAATATTGCAACCGTCTTCCAAGAATGGAAGTCAGAAAGAAAAATTGCTGAAACTTAAAATAGCAAGCATGGCTTATGTTGAAGTTCAAAAATCTTTTTAATTATACATCTAAATCTTTCCCAGGTATATTGGTACACAGAAATATCCCAAAAAAGTATTGTTACTAACAATAAAATTTGATTAACAGCTAGAAATGAAAGCAGTTATTTATTCATTTGTTTGTTTATCTATTTTATAGGCTACCCATCTTACCTCAAGGTAACTTATTAGGTAGAATTTAATATTTGAGTTTCAGTTTAATTCTCTTCAGTTAAAAGTTCAGGCAACTGTGAGAAGGAACATTAAAAGCAATTGGCTAATCTGGAGGTTTGTTAACACCCTTCTAACAAAGTCAGACTGCCTTGTTGTAGGAATTACCAGGAGCCATAATTGCTGGAAATCAATGAATCTAGCTTGCTTTCTGGTCCTTGTCCATTTTTCATCTTTTGACCACAAAAAATACATCCTTTTTGAGCATTAAATAGAATTTTAAAAAAACTTGTAAAACAATTATAAATGCATATCTAATGTACATTTCACTGCATAGCTGACTTCGAAATACGGATATCAACATGATTTTTAAAAACTAATTTGCTTAAATCTGTGTTGTATTATAGATTATTAGTATTATTTAGATGTATTATAGTTGGCCACTCTAAAAACTCTGGGCTGCTATGCACGCTACATTCAAACCCATACATTAGTTCAAAATGTAGGAATCATATTGTTTTATATAGAATATAGAAGATCAAATTTCTTGAATATTGCCTTTAACAAGGTTTTATACAATTGCATTTACAATGTTATCTTACTCTCTTACTTACCACAGTATCTTACACAAAACTGAAATGAAGAGCAGAACACAGGTAGAGTGCAAACCTATCCACAAGAAATGGGTTTAGCATCCCTGAGAGCAACATGCACACTTGAGGTCTTTTTAAATATCTCTTTCTGACCTATTGATGCATCGTACTTTTTTTTTCAACAACCCCCCCCCCCCCATTATATACCTTTCTAGTAAAATCTAAACTTTCAGAATTCTAAATCAACATTTTCAGCAAATAAGATGGTTCTTTTAATAGTGGCTTCCTACATAAATGTTGCAGAAAATTCAAACTCTACTACTTCGTAATATCAAGTTCATATTTCTACATTCTAAGAGGTATAAAGACCTCAGGGCAGAGACAGCTTGTAAAGGTTTTTCAGAAAGTGATCTGAAAACTGTTTCAGCTAAAATACAAATAAAAATCCTTATTCTAACAAGTATGTTTTCTGTGCTGCACATCCAAAGTTTACCTCAGCCAACATTCACATGATAATCGAAGGATTACAGCAGATGATTATCTTCTACTATACATAATTACATAATACCGCTTTTCAAATTTTCTGACTTTAAATTTTTACATGATTTTGTTTGCCAAGAAACTTCTGAGTGCAAATCAAGATTAAAGAACATATTTGTGAAGATTCATAACTGAGCAGAAGTGATAGCCACACTGGCTTTTAGATACAGGTAGTCCTCGACTTATGACCACAACTGAGCCCAAAATTTCTGTTATTAAGTGAGACATTTGTTAATCGAGTTTTGTCCCATTTTACGACCTTTCTTGCCTCAGTTGTTAAATGGATCACTGCAGTTAATAACACAGTTGTTAAGTGAATCTGGCTTCCCCATTGACTTTGCTTGTCAGAAGGTCACAAAAGGGGATTCACATGACCTTGGGTCATAAATATGAGTCAGTTGCCAAGCATTTGAATTTTGATTACATGATCTTAGGCATGCTGCAAAAATTGTAACTGTGAAAAATGGTTATAAGTTACTTTTTTCAGTGCTGTTGTAACTTTGAACGGTCACTAAATAAACTATTGTAAGTGGAGGACTACCTGTATTTACAAAACTTCAATGTCACCATTTATCATCAACTCAAATTTCAGGGTGGTACACAAATAGTACAAATATAAAACTTGTTTTTGTTCATCATGCAAATCAGGATATTTCCTAAAGAAAGTCATGTATCACATTTCTTAAGCATCTCTTCTGCACTGCAAGGGAAGATCATTGGCCTTGGGCCTTCTACCTTTCAGGAAAAATGTCTGCCATTCCTGACTCCTCTTTGATAACTTATGGTAGGAACTTCAGAATTGATTCTGCTTTTATTTTTACTGACTCAAATGCTTGGCTTAAGGTATATTGTCATGCCACAACTTTGATATTTTGTAATACTTAGGGAAAAGTTAAAACTAATTCCCAATTATATGACTCATGAGAATGTTCTAGGCACATAAAATCGTATTTTGGGGGAAAATCTAATTTATGCCAATTTGGCAGAAGCTTGTTTTTTTCAAAATGAAAAATTGTGTCGTCCCCCCTCCCCGATTATCAGCCAGAAAATGCATTGGATTCAGCAGAGAAAAATCTACAATATTGTGCTGCTTTTATTAGAAAGAAACACCTTCCCTGATTATGGACAGAACTGTCTGTAGCAGTGGCTTCAATGATGACTCAAGATTATATGATACCCTTAGGGTACACTGACTAATGGGACTACTACCTACTGATATAAAGATTTACATTTTTAGGATAATTTGAAAAGATGGGTAGCATCAGTATCCTCTAAACTTTGGCATACTAGTCCAGGGGCTATTCAGCTTCAGCCTAAAGCGAGCCTGGAATGTCTCCTTTAAGAATTTTAATGAGAAAATAGAAGATCATGATATATGACCTACAGTATATGGTTTTGATAATAGCTTTGGACCGACTCCCTACAGCATTTATTGATAAGAACTGACATTTATTTTTTATTATTAAAATAGAGAACAGATTAATTAATTGCTAAAATTCATATGTGGTTCAGATTTGTGAAATATCCATAACTTGTTCAGAGTTACTCTAAATTATTAAGATACATCTACTTATTTTCAATTGCTTTTTCTTTATAAACTGATGTTTGCAGTGTTGACCTTTTCATTGATTTCCATGGGTCACAAAAGACCTTAAATGAAATGGGAAAACAAAAAAACAGACTTTCTCTTATCTCAAAATTATATGCAAGTAGATGCCTCCACTAAAATGCCTCTTTCAAGTGCAGTTGTTCACATTTTGTTATAAGCTTCTGACTGGGAAGACAATCAGAACAAGAAAGTTAGAATGAGCTGATCTATGAAAAAATGCTTTAAAATAATGTCATTTATGCTTGGCATGGCCAAAAAAGACCCTAAGGGAACCCATTTTTCTGCATTCATTTATATGGTCTGTTCTCTCCATCATCATCTAGAAAAGGTATCTGATACAGAGGACACATTTCTGAAATTATCCATTTGACCCATCCAGTTATAAGATTAGATTAGATTCAACTTTATTGTGATTGCCATGGATACAGACAACGAAATGCAGTTAGCATCCAATCAGAAGTGCAAAACAACAGTAAAATATAAATATATACAAATATGCAAGGCATCTATGAATATGTCAGCGGAAAACACAACAAAATGTATGTACACGAGCACACAAGGATAAGTGTGACTGCACATATATGAACATATACAACTGTACAAAATGTTTATGGACACATTGAATATAAGTACAAATGCACAGAGAATTATACAAAATACATCATATATTATCAAGGGGACAAACGAACTGAGGAGTTCAGCAAGGAAACCGCTGTGTGGTAAAAGCTGTTCCCTAGCCTGCTGGTCTTAGACTGCAGGCACCTGAACCTCCTCCCAGATGGAAGAAGAGTAAACAGTTTGTGGGCTGGATGGGAAGGGTCCTTAACGATGCTGTGGGCTTTATGCAGACATCGTTTCCTCTGAAAGTTCACAATGGCAGGAAGTGGAATCCCTATAATGTGTTGGGCAGTTTTCACCACCCGCTGTAATGCCTTTTTTTCTTTTACAGTGCAATTTCCATGCCAAACTATGATACAGCTAGTTAAGATGCTCTCAACTGTGCAGTGGTAGAAATTAGATCAGAATAGCTGAGGAGAGGTGATTCTTTCTCAGGAAGAAGAGGTGCTGATGAGCTTTCTTAATCAGACTAGTGGTGTTAATCTGCCAGGACAAGTCCTCAGAGAGGTGGATTCATAGGAACTTGAAGCTGGTGACACGTTCTACCATTCTCCCGTTAATGTATATAGGAGAGTGTGTGTGACCATTCTTTTTCCTGAAGTCCACAATGAGCTCTTTGGTCTTATTAGTATTAAGTAATAAGTTATTGTCAGCGCACCATGTATCTAGGCACTGCACCTCCTCCCTGTACTCTGAATTGTTGTCATCGTTGATGAGTCCATTATAACTATACATACTTGTGCTTGCTATTTTTTATTTATTTGTACACCACCTTTATTATTTTTACAAATAATTCAAGGCAGCAAACATACCCAACCCACTTTCTTCCTCCTATTTTCTCCTCAACAACCACCCTGTAAGTGAGTGAGCTGAGAGAGAGAGTGAGTGGCTCAAGGTCACCCAGCTGGCTTTCATGGTTAAGGTGAAGAGGTGGTATTTAACAGGTTCTGACCAGTTCTGGAGAACCGGTAGCGGAAATTTTGAGTAGTTTGGAGAAACGGTGGGCCTCTGACTGGTCCTGCCCCCATATATTCTTTGTCTTCTTTTGTTGCTCTGCACAGGAGAACGGAGCTGGAAAGCAGGTTAGTGGGGTGGGGAGGGAATAGGGGGTTTGCAGTATCCTTCCCCCATGAGTAGGGAAGGAATGGAGATTTTGCAGTATCCTTCTCCTGCCATGCCCACCAAGCCACACCCACAGAACTGGTAGTAAAAATTTTTGAATCCTACCACTGCTAAGGTGGGACTAGGACTCCCAGTCTCCCAGTTTCTAGCCTGGTGCCTTAACCACTAGACCACACTGGCTTTTTTATATGCTGTTTCATATTCAGCGCAGAAGATGAGTATTACCTTAAGTGCAGTGAATGGGACTACTCTAAAAACAATAAGTTACTGGAGCTAAGAATGTATCAACAAATATTTTCCTCCATTTTCTAAAAAAACCACAAGCAATATTTTTTAATTCACAGGCAGACATGAGTTGACTTGAATTTGCAAGTCAAAATCTTAGTTGTTTGCTACCCGAAGCTCAAAAATTTTCTTTTACTTTTGGGGGAGGGTGGAGTACTGGATCTTATTGGTCTCTTGAATTTGATCCAATTGCTTTAAAATTCACCCACCAGAAAAACTAAACAACTTCATTTATATTTCAAATCCTTCAAATCAATATCCCTCCCCCTCCATTCAGGATTACCCCAACAGCAACAAACAATGCACCACTGAACATTTTAAGGAATGGATTGCTTGTTATAAATAATTTATGACTGTCATAAAGGAAAACAGATTGTGAAATACTGCTGACGAAAACAATGCTTATATTAAGGGGCAAACCTTTCGGCTCTGCCTTGCTTGCCTTCACTTTTTTTTTTCTTTTGGGTCTTTTTATTATTATTATTATTATTATTTTAACCAATTCTGTTTTCTCTCTCCCCTGCCTTCTCCCTTTTTAAATGTCATTCAAGTTTTCCATCTCAGCCACTCAGCTATGAAAAATGCAAAAGCTGCCTCTGCTTACAAAGAAATGCTTCAGATAACCTAAAAATAAATAAACAAATGGAATCATCCTATCCACCCAAGGATTAGAAAAGGCCTGTTATACCTAAGACAAATTTGCATCTGAAAAACTGGGCTGTGGTTAGCATTTTTGGTGAACTCAACCCAGAACAAAAAAAGAAAGAAAAACAGAGGATCTATGCCTATGGAAGTAGCAGAGTTGGACAAGAGGATCTATTAATTAACTAGCAAAGTTAGAATAATTTAAAATAATTATTGACTTTGGGAAAAAATGGTTTTGGGATGTTTACCCTGGTATTCAAGAAAACAAAAAGCACAATGGTTTACTTACTTGTAGATACTGGGGGGAGTAAAAAGGTTATGGAAAGACGACTAAGTAGTTCTCTGGCACTGAATTAGATTCCAATTTCATACCATATGGAATCCCATAAAACCATCAGAAAAATCATGTTAGATTTCATCTTGAGATAAAAAGGAATTTATATTTGATAAATGCCAAATACTGGGAACTACAAGCTTGCATGTCAGGAAAATTATAAACATTTAGAGTAATTTTTTAATTTTACAATTATGTGATTTTGACGCCCTTAATTTTCGAAGGAGATGCTGCAACTACCGTATGCAATATTCCAGGACATAAACAGATCTTCGTACCGTAGATACTTCCAAACACAAGAGCATCTGGTGTGAAAAAAGACTTGGGCGTCCAAATTAAAAACTCCTAACTCCTATTTATTTATCTATTGATTTTATACAGATGTCTATCTCACCAGAGGTAACTCTGGGCAACATATGATAATTGAATAAAAACCAGAGTATAAAAATAGTCAATATAAAAATGATCGTTATAGAAATATAAACAATCCTTATTAAACATTTAAAAATCATTAAACCATTACACTATATAAACCAGAAATGGAGAGATACAGCAACCACATATCACCCACAATAGGGGCACTACTTTAAAATGTGGACAAACGATCCACAAAGCATAAGATCAGTTGAACTGGACACCTACCCCACTGCAAAATAACAAAACAAAACCACTTTCCTAGGAAAGCTATAAAACATTCAGAAGGCCAAAAAAGGCTGTTAAGCTGGAAAAAAGTAGGTTACAGTGAGGCAGCAGAGCTCATAAAAAGCAAAAGAAAGTGACTCCGTGGAAAGAAACTAGGCCCTTGACCGAAAAAAATAAAACTTAACAATATTAATATGTCCCTAAAATACCTCTATGTATTTACAGTCATTATTTTCCTAGCCTTGCTAGTCACATCATATGTTACAGCCAATGAAATGCCTGGCTGTGCTATCCAGTCATATGCACATTCTAATTTGAATAAGTTTATAAAGACAGACTATTTATCCCACCCCATTTTAGGCCTGTTTTTGCTTCCAGTGACATCTGAAATTAATTTGTGCTTCCATAGAATGTTATCTAGTTCAAACGTATCCCTAAAATATTTTATTACAGGCAGCAGCACAGCATGAATTTGGGAAGAACTTCAAAGCCAAGAGCCCACATTACATGCCCCTTCCTGCAGTGAAAATATGAAGAAAAATATGGTGCCACAAACATGCTATAAATAAGTCATTGCAAATAATAAATGATTAAATAAACAAACATTACCAGAAAGGAAAAAGAAATATGGGATTACAACAAGTTCTCCCTTTTTTCTCTTACTGCACATCAAAATGTTCTAGCAACAGTACTTGATAGCATCATTTTAATTCCCACTTGGATATCTGCAGTAAGAAAATTGTTCCATTATTTCATTACTAGTACTATACACTATTATTACTGCTACAGCTATTATTAGATTGTTTAGTAAAATGATTTTAATTTTAGGCAAGTGGAGCAGCATACACAAGCAACATGGCTACTTAAGTTACAACTTAAATAAAGTCATAATTAAAAATAGGAGCCACCCAAGAGTTGTTGAGAAGATGGGTGGCTGTATAAATGTAATAAACAAATAAATAAATTTGGTTTCTGCTAAGATTAATAAGAAGCATCTTTAATGAGGCCCTGTACTGTTGAACATGCCCTGACATATGCCATCTGATGTTTATTTTTATAACCAAGTAAAAGAGGAAGCTTGTTATGTATGGCTGTGAGGGATGGACTATAAGGAAGGCTGAGTGCCGAAGTATTCGTGCTTTTGAATTATGCTGTTGGAGAAGACTCTTGAGAGTCAGAGGAGATCAAGTCAGTCAATCCTAAAGGAAATCAACCCTAATTGTTCTTTGAGAGGACAGATAGTGAAACTTAAATAATCTGGCCATCAAACGAGAAGAGAGGAGGACTCACTGTAAAAGAGCTTGGTGTTGGGAAAGATGGAAGGCAAAAGGAGAAGGGGACCGCAAAGGATGAGACGATTACATAGTGTCATCGACACACTAAAAGAGCCAAATGGTAAAGACTGCAACGACGACACTATTAAAGCCAACCTCTTTAACACATTCTTTGGCTCAGTATTTGTAAACAGCAATGGATCATGCCCAGTATTTCCTAGCCGAACCACAGAAAATTACAATGATCTAATACATATTGATTTTACAGAAGACAATGTTGAAAAATCACTATGCAATCTAAAACCATCTCTATCTATTGGACCGGATGGAATATGTGCTTACTTCTTAAAAAAGCTATCTACTGCCATAGCTGAACCTCTAAGCATAATCTTTGAAAAATCTTTCAGGACCAGCTCCTTGCCAAATCTATGGTCACTAGCCACAGTAATTCCCATCTTCAAAAAGGGAGACCCCAGCCTAGTTGAAAATTACAGACCAATCTCTTTATGCTGCGTCACCTGTAAAGTCATGGAATCAATTATTAACCAATCCATTATCCTCTACTTAGAGACAAACAACCTACTCTCTAATAAACAGTTTGGTTTCAGAAGGAAACTGTTCTGTAACCTGCAACTCCTGCACTGTAAAAACATATGGACTACACAACTTGATCAGGGCAAAGCAATTGACGCAACTGACATAGACTTCTGTAAAACCTTTGATTCAGTGGTACAAGACAAACTACTCTTAAAACCAAGGTCTTATGGTATCTCTGGATACCTGCATAACTGGATAGAAGCATTCCTGTCAAACAGATAACAAATGGTCAAAATTGGGAGTGTCCTATCAAATCCTGTACCTGTCAACAGTGGTGTCCCCCAAGGCAGTGTTCTAGGACCAACTCTCTTCATACTCTAAATAAATAACCCCTGTGATTAAATTCAGAGCAACTGCATTCTTTTCGCTGACGATGTAAAGCTATTCAACACCACTGACAATGCTGCTAACCTTCAAAAAGACCCTGACTATGTGTCAGAATGGTCAAACAAATAGCAATTTCAAATCTCAACAAATAAATGCTCTATCTTACATACTAGCAAAAAAAATCAAAAAATAAAATACAAGCTGAATAGTCAAGACATTGTTGATGACAAAAACTTTGTCAAGGAACTTGGAGTACTCATCTCAAATGATCTAAGTGCTAGAGCCCCTGTAACTACATAGCCAAAAAGGCATTAAGAGTTGTTAACCTAATCTTACATAGCTTTTTCTCCGGTAATATTACTCTACTAACTAGAGCATATAAAACATTTGCTAGACCAATACTTGAATACAGCTCATCAGTCTGGAACCCACATTATATATCTGATATTAATACAATTGAGAAAGTCCAGAAATATTTTACGAGAAGAATCCTCCACTCCTCTACTCGTAGCAGAATACCTTATGCCACCAGACTTGAAATTCTAGACCTAGAAAACCTAGAACTATGCTGCCTTCGGTTCGATCTAAGTATAGTATATAAAAGCATACATTGCAATGTCTTACCTGTCAATGAATACTTCAGCTTCAACCATAACAACACAAGAGCAAACAATAGATACAAACTCAAGGTTAATTGCACCAAAACTTGATTGCAAGAAATATGACTTCAGCAATAGTCAATGTCTGGAATACTCTACCTGACACTGTGGCTTCTTCCCCAAACCCCAAAATCTTCAACATTAGACTGTCTACTATTGACCTCACCCGTTTCCTAAGAGGTCTGTAGGGGGCGTGCATAAGCGCACCAAACCGTGCCTACTGTCCCTGTCCTATTGTTTCTTTTTTTCTTATTCGTATCCATTTCATATATTTATAACCATGTTTATACTTATACCTGTTATCTAATAATTGTTTGACAAAATAAATAAATAAAAATAAATTAATTAATTAATAAACAATGGACATGAGTTTGGGCAAATTCCAGGAGGCAATGGAGGACAGAGAGTTGAGCATAATTTAGTGACTGAACAACAATAACAAAAAAGGAAGCATTAAATTAGAAAACAACAGTCTAATTTGCTTCTTCCTATACAACTTCTCTCTTCAACTCTTCTTCCTGATGTTCTTCTACCTGCACAAAAGACTTGTCATTAAATCCTTATCCTGTGCATAAAGGCACAGAGGAAATATTATTTTTCCTGCACTTATTATTTTTCACCTGCAAATGAACTAGGCCCCAATGCTTTGTTTAATCAGATATTCATGCCTTAATACACAATTATTTGAAAACTGCAATATATCAAAGCTATACAACACAGCATTCTTTTTGTTTCTGGGTTTAGCTCCCGCAGAATAAGTTTCCATGCCACACACAAACATTTATATTACCATTAGTGCATTTTAATGTTAACTCATATTTATATGATTTAGTTTACCTACATTATTGCCTTTCTTATCTGCAGGTTTTAATTGTATAGATGTGCTTCTTTAAACTAAAAGTAATCTAAATATGACAGATGTGCAAATCCCCCTCCCCCAAACAATCTCACCCTAGATGCAGAATGGTGACAATGCACCTGTCAAAAGTCATCATACAAATTCCTCTCATATTATCACCTGTCTCTTCACCTTGCTGCATGCTTGGCAGCTGTCTAGGATCCTGCCTGGTTCAGATTTAATATATTTCTCTTGGGGAAAACCTTTCTCTTTTGGTTGATGCATTTATAATTTTCTCTGTTGTTTCTTTGAAGCGTTTGTGCCTTTGAAAAAGTACACATTAACATATCAGAATTTTTTATGTATTCCTAAAACATCCGGATGTACCTTCCTTTAAAGCACTGAACTTGCAAATTCGCCTTCAGATTTACTTGCATTAAACAGAAAATATAAAAATAACATTTATTTTGCTATGCCATAAGATGAGTAACCTAGAAAGAGGAGTTTCCTTGACTCCAATTAACAGTGCTAGAATTTGCAAAAATAACTTTGAGGTCTGTACAGAAAGCTATGGCTGTGTAGCTGTTCGGTTTTGAGGGAAACAGGTGAATTGGAGCATGCACAGGCAGGCACATTCCCTCTATTAGCACTTTCTTAAATTAAATATGTCTTCTTCTGAGGCTGCAGGTGAATCCAGAAAAAAACACAGGATTTTCTTTTTATCAACCATGGCCAAAACCACATTTCAAATGAAGAGTTGAATTCTCTCTATCTAAGCTTTTCTACAGAAAAACCTGGCTATGAAAAATCTTGCTCCCTAGACTTAATACACTAAAAAGGACCCTTTCAATCATGAATGAAGAGATTACTTTATAGTCTAGCGTCAAGCACAGCCATGAAGCAGAAAAGCAACTCAGCTTGCTCATATGCAGGCTTGAGTCAGCAAATTGAAACAACAGATGGAGCCCACTGCTCACAAAACTGATAGCTACACTATGACTTGCTAAAGAACAGCGTGACTGAGAAGAATCACAGCTCGTTTCTGTGCAAGCTACAATAGTTCAACAAGCATAGCATCTGAGTCCCAGGTTGAGATTCCCTGGTATCCAATTGACTTACTTCTTTAAACAGCTTCATTTCTCAGTGGAAGAAATAGCAATAGCATTTAGATTTATATATGGATTCATAGTGCTTTACAGACCTCTCTAAGCAGTTTATAGAATCAGCATATTGCCCCCAATAATCCTCATTTTACCAACCTTGGAAGGATAGAAGGCTGGGTCAACCTTGACCCAATGGGAATTGCTGACAGTAGCCTGCAGTACAGCATTCTAACCACTGCGCTCCCATGGTACTTACCAAGGAAGAAGCAATGTCTGTACCTAATGTGAGCAAAGACATAGGGCATGTGAGAAATGAAAAAGAGGAAGTAAGGAATAGACTGATCTTCTGGGCCACCTTTAAGTAGAAGACTTTGTAGTGGTTACAATTTATATTTTCTTGATGATGCATCATTTCTTGAAATAATCAAAATAAGAAAAGAAGACACTTTTCCATGACTGCTTAGTTATCATAGCCTTTTGCTCAAGCAATTCAATTTCCAACTCCATATATCCTACCAGAAATTTCTTAATGCACTACTTTGCCACTCATGAGTCTGTCTAGCAATGTTCTTCAGGAAGATATGTAACAGCACCCATTAATGTATGTCTGGGGCAAGAGAATTGATTTTCCCCTTCCTTGAAAAGGAGAGATCTTTAAGAGTAATACTTTAGGGAAAGATTATAAGTTGGAAAGTGCACACTGATGGAGCCTACTGTAATGTATTATTGGGCAGGGAAATGTCATTGATGCCTTGCAAAATATTGCCAACTATTATTTCCATAAATTTGAGTAAGCTTATAAGGGGGAAGAAGTGGGTTGGATTGTGTTTTCAGATTAAAAGCTGTCCTGGAGAAGATGGGGCAGCTTGTTTATGGACAAGCAACAGATGTATCTTGAAGGAAATGTGGAAGAGAAGATTGTTTAACTTAGAATGGTCTTAAAGTCTAGGTCATGCTGGAATAAAAATTATGATACATGGGTGTATCATAATAGTATTATACTGTCAATTCTTCAGACAGCAATGCAATTGTTCTCTGAGGTGCTGAAAAGCCTTCCCAATTTTTACGACAAGCTTTCTAGATTCTTCCACAAGATTCCAACATCAAACAGATGGTGATTCTATCAGCAACCATTTGCTTTAACATATTTTGTAATGATTTATGTGTCACATATTCTTGAACATATCAAAATTATCATGGACAAAAAACTACTCAAGTGTAAAAGTGCTTATCAGACTTATAAAAGTGCTTATAGACATCTTTGTGCTAACTAATCTGTGACTTTTTGTACATTGGGCAGCAATTACACCTAAATATCAACTATTTCTACCTCCACTGTATCTCTACTCCTAATTAAAATATAGGGAATGACATAATTGCTGTAATATGATAAAAAGAACACAAAAATGCAGAAATTACTTGTTGCAGCAAGCAGATGGATCCTTTCTGCTTTGTTGTCTGTATTGTTCACATTTTTAAGGACTTCATTCACTGCTATTTTTCATATTAGTGTGCTCTAATCTAAATATTTTATATGATATTGTGCACACTCACATGTAGACTTAACTTGTATTTTAAAATGTGCAATGACTACATTTAAATGTATAATTAAGTCTTTAGTTATCAAACTATTTTCTTTCAAAGTGCTCATTTACATTTTCTTTCTTTTCTGTTTCTTTAAATGATGTAGGTTTTAAACTGAGCAGGGAAACATTAAAATGAATGCAAAAATGTGTGAAAAACTGATGAAGAACATTCTGATTTTAACATTACTTGCTCTTCAGGTTTATATAGAGACTCATAAGACTGAATTCTTCAAGGTGCACTAAATACTTCTTATTTGTGAGGATGATTTTCCAGCTAGCTAAGGGGTTACATGTACCCATAAGTCCATGTGCACATTAAACACATAAAGATTTTAAAACAGATGGAAAGCTGATGGTGCTAGGACTGCATAGTTCATTGGTTGCAAAGTTTGTATTTTTTTAAAAAAGTTGCATGGCTGATTATTTTAGAGTACAACTCTAACAAATTTAAAACTATAAAAACAAAAACCAAGAAGTACAAAAACCCTGGTGATTCGGTTATCTTCTAAAATGCCCAAACAACCATCCATAGGGTTCCATAATTCTATTCTAGTTCTGGGTAAAATCCAGGTCTTGATAGCCTTCCAGAAGGCTAAAAATAGTTGGGAGCGAATACAGCCAATGCAAAAGGAGTATAATGTAGAGCCAAACCTAGGGCACCCGATATTTTGTGCACCCTGCATTCTGGACCAGTTGTGGCTTCTGGATGGTCTTCAAGAGCAGCCCCATGTAAAACACACTGTAGCAGTCCCGACAGGATGTGAACAAGGCATGAATGACTGTGAGATGGACATCATGATCTAGGAATGAGTACACTGAAACACCAGAAAAATCAATGCAAACTCTTTCCTAGCCACAGCTGCCCCTGCTCCTTGAGCAGAAGCTGTCAGTCCAAGAGGAACCGCACATTGTGCATCACTCAGTTAGGGAAGTACAACCTCAACCAGAATCAAAGATGATATATCAGATTGTGGAGGACCCAAACTGCAAAGGCACTCCATTCTTCCAGGGTTGAGTTGAAGTTGGTCCCTCCCCATCCAGACCTTCATTATCCTCCAGACACTCAGTCAGCACCATCACTTGCCTGGCCTGGGGTGGAGATGTATAAACTGTGCATCAACAGCATAATGAAATTACCATATCTTGTGCCATTGAGTGACCTCGCCCAATAATTTCATGTAGATGTTACAAAGGAGGAGACTCTTCCTGGCCCCCATATCACCGATGGAGCCAGCTATGGAAAATGGAGGAGAACTACTGTAAAACAATGAAGTGATATGATATCATAAAATGCTTTATAACATTTAAAAAGACTTCTCCTTGGTTCTCTGTTGAAGCATTTCCTCATGGTACACTAAGTATGGCGGCGGCAGCAGCAGCAGGAAAGACTGTTGGACTTGGGGATTTCCTTTCACTGAATCAAATATTCATGTATTCTTATTTAGGATCTTCTCTATTTCAAAAAGAACATTTGCTCCTGCTGCTATTTGCTCACGAATATATGCCGGAAACAAGTATTGTAAGGTTTTGGCTGCTGGATGATCTCCTCCTCCCTCCCTCAATTTTTATTGCATAAAAGCCTAAAAAAGGATGTTCCACAATGTTCTTTTTCAAAGTCACAGAGAATAATCAAGAGGTCTGCAAATGGCAACAATCATTTTAAGCTACTGATGGTGAGAAAAGAATGGAAATGGAGGGGAAAAATGCTCTTTTCTTCTTGTTGATCTCATGCAGCTAATATAAGTTGTTTGACCAAATAACACAGAACATAACTGTGGGTGAGCTTTTTTCTTTTTACAATGGAGAAAGACTAACCTCTCACAGGTGAAATAATATCATATAGTTGGATTTGATATTTGTGGCATTCTAATGTGATTCCCCACTCTCTTAACCCATACATACTTTCTATATTTATCACTACACAATCTTCTATCCTCTCCAAAACCCCATAACTATTATTGCCTATTTACTGGTATTTTTACAATACTTAATCTTAACTTAAAAATGAACTGGAAATTATTTTATATTGGTTGTATCTATAGTAAAGCGAGCAATCCTTTTTTTTCTGGTCTTCTTCTGCATGACTTATGAAATCTTCCAATAATATATTGTTTGGAAGATGAAAGTTTTGTAATAAGTGAGAGAATTTATTTAAAGTTAAATTTGGATCTTATGAATGAGTGAACTTGATACTTCTAACAAAAATTGTTTGATAAATAATAAACGTGTTTTTGCTAGTAGGGGAAAAAGAGACCAAGAGGGCCATAACTGTTAAAAAGACTCTTTAAGTATTACGTTAATCAAATTTTAATCTAATCAAATTTTCCTAGAACCAGATCTATTAATCATAAAAAAAAAAATCTTCCATATTTTCCTATTTAATCTTTAAATTTAATTTCTTCACTATGGAGAGAATCATATAATACCACTTAATGTCATATTTTCTAAGTTAGGGGGTTACCATTTGGTTCTTTGGCAAAAATATAAGAAATAAATATATATGTTATATATATATATATATATATATATATATATATATATATATATGCCTGATTTAGTGAAGAAGAGAAAAAAAATGTGATACATCGCGTGACGATGCCGGCACGACACAAGTTTCACATCCCTGCCTTAGAAGATTGATTTGCCTCTCAAATTTAAATAGTTACCAAATGATACCTATTTATCATTCAGTGGTAGGATTCAAATTTTTTACTACTGGTTCTGTGGGTGTGGCTTGGTGGGCCTGGCAGGGGAAGAATACTGTAAAATCTCCAGTCAGAGGTGATATTTGCCGGTTCTCTGAACTGCTCAAAATTTCCGCTATCAGTTCTCCAGAACTGGTCAGAACCTGCTGAATACCACCTCTGCAACCATTACTTTAAAACCATAATGAATTGATGACTCAGTTCCAGGCATGATTACCATTTCCATTGCCCACACGGAAAATTCTACATTGCTTTGACTCTGGCTTCCGAATCATCTTTTCTCCTTCCTGAATCCTCCTTCCTGAAGCTTAAAATTCTTTCCTCAATATTAATAATAATATTCTACAACAGTTCATTTAGTGACCATTCACAGTTACAATGGACCTGAAAATGACCTATTGCTGTTTTTCACACATAGGTTCACATGAGAAAAATTCAGATGCTTGACAACTGACAAATCTATGATAACTTGAAGATGCTGCGTAGGGTCACGTGATCCCCTTTTGTGACCTTCTGACAAGCAAAGTCAATGGGGAAGCCAGATTCACTTACCGACCGTGTTATCAACTTAACAACTGCAGTGATTCATTTAACAACTGCAGCAAGAAAGATTGTAGAATGGGCCAAAAGTTACTTAACAAATATCTTACTTAGCAATTGTGGCCGTAATTTGAGGACTACCTGAGTAATTATTATTCTCTACAGCAAGTTGCCGGACACCATTGTGTTGCGTTTTTGATGCTAGAACCAAAGATGTATAACCACTTGAATAATACCTACTATGTGTATTATTTTTAATTGTTGAAGAGTGTTTCAATCTGATTTGGTTTCTTTTATTATTGTGGTTTTTACCTTACCTTTTTATTCTGCTTTTTTAATGTATAAGATGCCTATAAAAGAAAAAAAAACTGTAGACTAACATATGTGCATATGGGCATGCATAAGTGCACCATCGTGCCTACTGTACCTGTTCTATTGTCCTCATTTAGTCGTACCTATTTCCTGTATTCTTACTCATATTTATACTTATACCTATTATCTTGTAAGCGATTGAAAAATCAAATAAATCAAATAAATATGGTATGGCAGCCACGAAAGTCTTTGAAAAGATACTCAGGTACAGTAATGTGTCTATTCCTACAAAGATCAAACTGGCACAAGAAACTTTATTTTCTGTGATGTTCTATCGAAGGGAAAATTGGACTTGGAAGCAGCAGGGTCGAAATAGAATTGATGCTTTTGAAATTTGGTGTTGGAGAAGAATACCACAGCCAGCCCCAAAAAGCAAACAAATGGATTATCAAATAAATAACCCAGGGTTCCTTAGTCAAGTCCCAAATTATTTATGTATTATGTGCCAGCAAGTCTTTGTTTACTATTAACAACAACATAGGTAAGATTTTTTTGCCCCCATGATGGTCTGCCTCTAACCTAGATTGCCAAAAGAATCTGAAGTAGGATAATTTGAGTCTGATCATTTGTGCCTCAGGTGAACAAAACTGGGTTGATTTGTTCAATGATCCATTTATATGTTTTCTTGGCTGGCCAAATTACCAGGCTCATATTAGCCAGAACAAACTGCCTATCCTGAATGTATAAACTGTTAAGATATTCAGGTCCTTTAGAAGCAAAATCATAGCCACGAAGCAGCTTTCCAATACAAATAAAGGTATCCTCGTCTTGGTAGCTCTCCTGATATTCATAAATAAAGTGCATATTTATTAAGAGGAATTTGCTTGTTATCAAGCATAAAGTCTAATCTGGCTAACTACTGTTCAGCCACTCTTTTGAATATAGTTGACAAAATCTATTTCAAACACCTATTTGAGAAATTTTATGACTGGATTGAAGACAATATCTTGGCTGAAGAACAGGCTGGCTTTAGACCAGGAATATCCACCATAGATCAAACAATAATACCATAAAACATAAAAAAGAAATACACCCTTAGATTCAAAGGTTCTCCTTATGCAAATTTTGTAGGTTTTAGCTCTGGGACTCCATATGAAGAGAGCTATTGTGAAAAAAAAGCTTACTAATGTTGTCCTGACATAATATCTTGGCTATTTACATTAACCAGATATGTGGATACCATGGATCCTTGTTCTACTCTCTTTCTTGTCCTGGGGCATTCTGTTTCTATACTTTCTATTTTTAATTTAGCCTCTTCTTTATTGTAAGGGTTCCTCAGAAGATCATTCAGGTGTTCTAGCCCCATTAGTAGATTCCATATTCTGGCATGATGGCATGAACTATCAAGGCTTTCCTGTAGTCAATGAAGCCAAAATAAAACTTCTTCATACTCTCTTATGCTCTTTATTATCCATTTTACCTGTCTGAAGGGCTTGGGAGGAGGATAGTCTGAAGGGAAATCTGATTTAAACACTACCTCAAATTCTGCAATTGGAAGAGAAAGAGAGTAATCTTCATAAGAGTAAAACCAGTCTACTCTAAGTTGTAAAGATTTTTTTAAATTAATCAATTTTGATTAACATCAGAAAAATGATTTTAACAGTTAACAGCTACTTGAAGCCTAACATAACACTTTGTAAATACCGGAAAATACATGAAGTAGATTTATTTGTTTGTTTGCTTATTTCTCAAGCTTCTACACCCATTTCAGTAAATGACTCTTGGTGGTTTACAAACAACATCATAATACTAAAACATGACTAAAACACAGTTAAAAACCAGAGTTTTAAAATATTTTAGTATTTTTTGTATTTTAATCTTCTTTGAATAAACTACATATTATTCAATTTAAAAAACCCAGAGTTTCAAACAGGTTAAAATTTACAAATAAAAAAATAAATTAAAAAATCCAAGTTAAAAAGTTAATAAGGCTACAAGGTTAACAAAGTGGAGAGAGAGCCATTGTCACCTGCCGTAACATTAGACATACAGGTAGGATATTCTTTAACTATATTCATATTTTCAACAGACAACATCCTAACCTTCATTAAAAGAAAATCACTTCTTAAAATCTCAGTAGTGAGTATTTAGAATTATGGTAGAATTGTAGGCCTGCTACTGAGGGGAAAAACATGGTGAATTCTCCCTCCCTCCTTCTCTGAAGAATAACACATTCAGGTCTTGAGATAGATTAAATTTAAAAATGATAATGTGAGGGACAAAAACTGAGCTGCTGTTATTGCAGGGACACAGCTGGAAACCCCCAGGGTTCAAATATTGGAGATTCCAGCTGAGAGAAGAGTATAAAAATAAAATGAAAGGCTTAATGTTAGATATTGCAAAGGGATTGAAGATATTTTAGGTTTTAGACTAAAGCAGCATTGAAGAATTGGGAAAACGGTCCCTGGATTTTAGCTTGACTGCCTTCTGAACTCTAAGGAGGAAGGAGACATTACAGTAAGGGAAGTTTTATCATTTCACATTTGAAGTATCTGACTTCTTCCAAGTAAGTTCACAGAAAAAAGAAATATGGGCATAAGCAAGTACTGCTACATAGATCATTTTTACTGCATTTCTTTCCCACCATTCTTATTCAGTATTAGAAAATAATTGTTGTTGACTTTTTACTTTAAAAGAGTAGAGAAATGTTCTGTCTCACTTGTAGCCACAAGTGAGAGTCCAAATGTCCCAAAGAAATAAACACGAACCAATAATACCAGAAACCACAGAGTTAACTTGTCTCTGTAATCGTCGTTGGCAGCTTTCCCAGAAACTGTCTTCAAACCAAGATAACGCAAGATAAATCAGGAACAGAGGGCTTCTTCAAAGGTGCGCAGTAATTAACAAAGTTTGCTCCAGACAAGAATCGTTAACTATCACGCCTCCTTATATTCCAAGAAGGGGCGTGTCAGTCTCTCTAATTAGTCTCTGACTTGACGTTTCTTTTCAAATTGTGCTTGATGTCTCAACCTACATCTAGTCCTTGCATCAACCCAACATTCGTCATCACTCAAGGACTCTGGTATGTTCTATGGATCAGCTGCTGACACCTGAGGCATAATTGAAGTGGAAGGTTCTGGAGAGGAGGGTGTTTCCGACTCTCCCTCATCCTCCTGGCTCACATCTGCATCTCTCATTAGAGCAGGCTCCAATTCCAATGCCAAACCTTCCTCATCACTCGACCATGTGTCTTCTGATACATCAGACTCAAAGCTCACAGCAGGCTCAAACCTTCCAGTCACAGCACTATCCCTCAGCGCAGGGCCCTTCCCCCGAGTCTGACAATCAAGATGTGGTTTTGATGGGAATTGTGCATGATATAGCTGGATAAGGTCCGGGGCATGCACCTTGGATGCATCCTCCCAGGAATGAATCTCTGTTTCGTTTTCCAGCCTCCCTATGAAGTACTGAAATCGTCCCTTCAGCCATTGTGAATTGTAAATGCCAACCACCGTGGTATCAGCAACAGGATCAGCGCTGGGCCCAGATGGAGGACCCGTATCGTCGGGAGAATGGTGAGTACACGATGGGTGTCAGGTACCAAAAGGGAGCGGTGGAAGACAGGGTGAATGCGCATGGAGCGCGGTAGGGTGAGCTGATAAGCCACGGGATTGATAACCACCTCGATAGGGAAGGGACCAATAAAGCAATGATCCAACTTTCTAATCGGACGATCGACCCGGAGATGCTTCATGGACAACCACACCTTATCTCCCACAGTCAGCGGAGGCATCGCCCAATGTGAACGATCTGCGAAACGTTTATAGTTGCTTTCACTCGTTCCAATTGTCTGGAAATCAGTTGGTATACCACATGTAATTCAGACAAAAAGTCTTGTGTCTCTGGAACCGGAGAATCCAAGATCGACATAAAAAACCTCGGATGGTAACCCACATTTGCGTAAAAAGGTGTCATGTGGGTGGAGGTGTGCTGAGAATTATTAAAAGCAAACTCCGCCAACAGAAGATAGGTCACCCAGTCGTTTTGCTGTTGATTAACAAAACATCTGAGGTATTGGGCGAGGATGCCAATTACTTTCTCAGTCCTGCCATCGTTTTCCGGATGGTGCGCCGACGTTAAACATACTTGCACCCATAATGCATTCATTAGGCTCTTCCAGAATTGAGCGGTGAACTGGACACCGCGATCTGAAACAACTCTGTCTGGTAAGCCATGCAAACGGAATACATGTTGTAGAAAAAGCCAGGCAGTAACATGAGCCGATGGTAACCTTCTACATGGGATGAAATAGGCCATCTTGGTGAACATGTCAACCATCACAAGTACCGTTGTATAACCCGACGACGAGGGCAAATGTGTTACAAAGTCCATGGAGATTGCCCCCCAGGGTCCGTTTGGAGTCGGTAGTGGTTGAAGAAGGCCAGGAGGTGCACCCGATGCAGCTTTTGCTTGCCGACATGGTATACAAGAGGCAACATAAGTGAAGACATCATGCTGGACTCTGGGCCACCAAAAAGTCCTTGTGAACAGGTGAAGGGTTTTGAAGAACCCAAAATGACCCGCAGTTGGGTTGTCATGACATTGGGTCATGATGAGCGCTTTAAGTGTTTTGGTAGGCACGTACAATTGACCCCGATGTCATAATAAACCCTCTTCCAGAGTCGATGGAGAATCAGGACCAATTTCCCTTATTCGTTGCTGCGACCAATCGTCCAAACGCTGCGCCTCTCGTACGCAAGCCCTCAAATCCACCAGTTCCTGGATCACGGCCAAAGATTCCGGTGGTAGCACTGTATGTGGAGGAAGAGGTTCTTCAGGACACAGATATTCCAGTTTACGGGATAGGGCATCGGCTCTTTTATTTTGACCACTGGGGATGTATGTGACCGAAAAATTGAACCTAGCGAAGAACAACGACTACCGGATCTGTCGTTGGTTCAATTTCCGAGCAGTGGTCAAGTGCTCCAGATTATGGTGATCTGTCCTAACCTCCACCTTGTGCCAAGCCCCCTCAAGGTGATGTCACCAGACCTCAAACGCAGTCTTGATGGCCAGCAACTCTTTCTCCCAGATTGTATAATTACGCTCGGAAGTAGTAAGTTTCCTTGAATAATATGCGCATGGAAAAAGAGGTGCGCCATCCTCTGGGGCTTGTAACAACACCGCTCCAATGGCCATGTTGGATGCATCCATCTCCACCACAAATGGACGATGGGGGTTGGGGTGCCTCAAGATTGGTTCCGCAACAAAGGCTTTCTTGATGGCCTCAAAGGCCTGTTGCTGTAGAGGTCCCCACTGGAATGGAACCTTCTTGTGAAGGAGCTGGGTGATGGAATCCGTCAGTTTGGCAAAACCCGGGATGAAAGATCTGTAATAATTAGCGAACCCCAAGAGACGCTGCACATCTTTTACTCGACGAGGGGGTTCCCAACTACACAGAGCCTCCACCTTACGCGGGTCCATGGCAATGCCTTCGGGAGAAATGATATGTCCCAAGAACTCTATGGAAGTCTGGAAAAAGAAGCACTTCTCCAGTTTCGCATAGAGTCTGTGCTCCCGAAGACGTTGTAGTACCTGGGGGACTTGGCGAAGGTGGCTTTCCCTGGAATTGGAATAGATCAAAATGTCGTCCAGGTACACCACCATGAACCGATCAAGCATGTCCCTAAAAATATCATTCATGAAATGTTGAAAGACCGCGGGGGCGTTGGTCAATCCAAAAGGCATTACTATATATTCGAAGTGGCAGTATCTAGTGCCAAACGCCATCTTCCACTCGTCTCCTTTGCGCATCCGCACCAGGTTGTAAGCCCCTCGAAGATCAAGCTTGGTGAAAATAGTGGCCTCTCGTAGTCGTTCCATCAGCTTGGAAATGAGTGGCAAAGGATAACTATTTTTCACCGTAATGGCCTTTAACCTGCGGTAGTCACAACATAAGCGCAAATCCCCCGTCTTCTTTTTCACAAAAAGGACAGGAGCGGAAAGAGGGGATGATGACGGTCTGATAACCCCCCGGGCCAAGTTCGTGTCCAGAAAATCTCACAGAGTGACCAATTCGGGCTCAGACAGTGAATACAAACGACCCTTGGGTAGCGGAGCATTGGGCAGGAGGTCCACAGGACAGTCATAAGGTCGATGCGGGGTTAACCGATCCGCCTCCTTCTCGCTAAAAAAAAATCTGAAAAGTCAGATAGTTCAGGAGGTACAGAGACGGCGGGGGCAGCGATGTCTTGACCAGCACAGATGTGTCTTAGATGGTCCACACACTGGAGACTCGGGAACGAAATAGCGTTCTGTGCCCATGCTACCTGAGGATCGTGCAACTGTAGCCAAGCCATTCTGAGAACCAAGGGGAGATGGAGGTCTGAGGTGATATAAAAGCTAATCGCCTCCTCATGGTCCACAATGACCAGACGTAATGGCTGAGTAGCAAAACGAATAGGCCCAGACCGCAGTTCCCGCCCATCAATGGTTTCCACTTTAATGAGAGGCTCCACAGCAACCAAGGGAATTTTATAATGGGTGACAAAAGCCTGGTCCATGAAATTGGTAGTAGCCCCCGAGTCCACCAATGCCACCGCAGGAATCCCCTCCGACCGGGACTGCAAGAAAACCTGTGTGTCCAAAAGCAAATGTCAGGGAGGACCAGAGTTCACCTCCACTACTTCGGGCGGTTGTGTGGTATGTGCCCGACCTAGGGTTTCACCGAGGCCGGGCCTGCCCCGTTTCCCGATGGTACAGGATGAGATTCGGGCACTGGCTTTCATACCCCCCGTCGTTTACCAGGACAGGAACTGGCAAAATGTCCCGACCCTCCACAGTACAGGCACAGGCCGCCCTGAAATCTCCACGTGCGTTCTTGTGCCGTCAACTGAGGGCAGAGCGCACCCAACTCCATCGGTTCTTCGGTCCTGGTCATGGCATTATGGGATACCAGGGGCGGTGGTTGTATGAGAGGTTGCGGCCATGTGTGGGAGGGCAGCTCCAGAACTGGGCATCTGGTCTTGCACCATTGGAGCCGGGCGTCAATGCGCAAACATTGCAATACTAGAGCATCCAGAGTTAGAGCTGGCTCCACATGCACCAACTCATCTTGAATTTCTTCTGCCAAACCCTCCTGAAAAGCATCCATGTGGTCTGCCTCATTCCAAGCAGAGTCCATGCAGAGCAGATGAAACTCTGCAATAAACTCTTGCAAAGGACGTTTCCCCTGACGAATGTCCTTTAAACGTCTGGCTACGGTTTGAGTTTTTATGGGGTCCTCATACATAACACGCAAATGGTGCCAAAAGCCCTGATAGTCATTTAATAAAGGGCTATTTTGCAACAACAGAGGAGTGGCCCATCTTGCAGCCGAACCAGACAAAAGTCTAATAACAAACCCCACCCGAGCCCGGTCATCAGGGAAATCTTCTGGCCGTAAAGACATAAACAGTTGACACTGCCCCATAAAAGCCGGGAACATTTCAGGCTGTCCAGAGAATTTATCTGGCACAGCTACCAGGCATTTCCTTCGGGGGGGGGGGAGCAGGAGGGTTAATTGGAGCTTGCATCTGCGTTAAATGATTAACCAACTGGGTAACTTGGTTCTGCAGTACCTGGTTATTCTGTAGGAGTTGGTTAATCTGCTGCTGTTGCTGCTCAAGCTGTGTTTGGTTCATCTTAGTTAGAAGATGGGATGAAGGTCTGGAGAAAAAATGTTCTGTCTCACTTGTAGCCACAAGTGAGAGTCCAAATGTCCCAAAGAAATAAACACGAACCAATAATACTAGAAACCACAGAGTTAACTTGTCTCTGTAATCGTCGTTGGCAGCTTTCCCAGAAACTGTCTTCAAGCCGAGATAACGCAAGATAAATCAGGAACAGAGGGCTTCTTCAAAGGTGCGCAGTAATTAACAAAGTTTGCTCCAGACAAGGATCGTTAACTATCATGCCTCCTTATATTCCTTGAAGGGGCGTGTCAGTCTCTCTAATTAGTCTCTGACTTGACGTTTCTTTTCAAATTGTGCTTGATGTCTCAACCTGCGTCTAGTCCTTGCATCAACCCAACATTCGTCATCACTCAAGGACTCTGGTATGTTCTGTGGATTAGCTGCTGACACCTGAGGCATGATTGAAGTGGAAGGTTCTGGAGAGGAGGGTGTTTCCGACCCTCATCTTCCTGGCTCACGTCTGCATCTCTCATTAGAGCAGGCTCCAATTCCAATGCCAAACCTTCCTCATCACTCGACCCTGTGTCTTCTGATACATCAGACTCAAAGCTCACAGCAGGCTCAAACCTTCCAGTCACAATTGAATTCATATGCATTTTAGTTACAAGAGACTTAGGCAAGCATGGGACTGTTCTATTTTTCACTGTAATTTTAATCTTTTATCCACCTGCAAAGATGTGTGACTACATCCATGAACCTGGCTTGTTTTGCTACATAAACATTCATTACTATTAATCACAATGTAGGGTATAACTAGAAAATCTGGCTTCACATATATGCTTTAGAACTCAACTTGTACCAATGTCAACCAGAGTAGGCAATAGCAAGAAGCTGGGACAATTACAATTTAAAAATTCAAGGAACATTATATTCCTTATGGCTTTCATATTTGGAGTGTAAAAATCTGGACAGCTACTAGATGGTAAAAAAAGAGATTCCCTTTTGCTGACCATCATCCTAGGCTCAGTCCTTCGTTGTTCATACCTACTTTAAGATTTGACTACAGGTAGTCCTTGACTCACAACAGTTCATTTAATGACCATTCAGACTTACAATGGCACAGAAAAAAAAAGTGATGGATGATCCTTTTTTCACAAATGTGGCAGCATCCCCATGGTCATGTGATCAAAATTAAAATGCTTGGCAACTGACTCATAGTTATAATGGCGGCAGCGTCCTGGGATCATGTGATCACTTTTTGCAACCTTCTCTCAAGCAAAGTCAATAGGGAAGCCAGATTTGTTTAACAACCATGTTTGTAACTTAACTACTATAGTGATTCACTTAACAATTGTGGCAAGAAAGGTCGTAAAATGGGGCAAACCTCACTTAATAAATGTCTCGCTTAGCAACTTGAGCTTTGGACTCAGTTGTGGTCGAGGACTACCCTGTATAGCATTAGACTGGTTAAATGAGAAACAAAGTAGAAGAGACTTACACCAAAAGTAAAAAGGAAAAGGAGCCGATATTAAACTGAGCCGTGGTGGCACGGTGGTTAGAACACTGTATTACAGGCTACTTCTGCTGACTGCAGTTTTGGCAGTTCAATTCTCACTGGCTCAAGGTTGACTCAGCCTTCCATCTTTCCAAGCTGGGTAAAATGAGGATCCAAATTGTTGGGGGCAATATGCTGACTCTGTAAACTGCTTAGAGAGGGCTGTAAAGCACTGTGAAGTGGTGTATAAGTCTAAATGCTACTGCTATTGCTAAGCAACAGTTTAATGTTACCTCTAACATTAAACTGATCACTATGTATGTCTTGGAGTATACGTAGGAATATCTGGGTCAGACGCACCAGAGCTCTTTTCATGTAAACCCCTTTTCCGCGTTCTTTATAAATGTTTTCCATCCAAGTATTTTAAATAAACTCTTAAACTGATCCAACATATCCAAGGACTGCAAAGTACAGATAATGGAATGTTTATCTGCATTGCTAAGCTTTATTTTAATTTTTTAAAAAGTTCCTATCAGTGATTTATAATGAAAAGAGGGCAGGAAGCCTTCTCTTGCCTCCATTCCTATTCTCACCCAGCAAGACTTTATTTATACATTAGTGGACCTTTTTAGCCATTACGACCATCTTACTGCAGAAGTTAATTAACACAAGGGCTATAATTTAATACAGTTAATGCTACTTGATGCCCTTTAATGTACCTTCCATTAGTGATATCATTGTACTAGTACCCTGTAAATTAAAACAAGATCAAGATGAATAGAGGCTCTCTTTAATTAAGGGACTAGCACACTGAACTCGTCTGTTATTCACTTGAGAAAACAGTCCTGATTTAGTGAAGCAGGCTGTTCATAAGTCGGAATTAGTTTATGAGGATTATTAGGTTTCTCAAATAATGGTAGCACAATGAAGTTGCTGAAACTGCTAACCTCCACGTTTTCTCTTTTTTATTATCTTAATAAGCATTCAACAAAAGGTAGCAAATGAAACTTCAATAAACAACAATGGAAGAGATTAGGTGTTTATCATCAGAATGCAACATTTCCAGCCGAAATGCAATGTAAATTAGACAAATTTCATGGCAAAATACAGTTAATTGACAAAAGCAAATTGCACATTAAATGAATAATGAGTCCTATTTTCATTGCATTGAAAAGGATTTTCTTTAGCTAGTAAGTTCTATGTGACAGCTTTCATGTACTTTTCCTCCTTACTTCTGTTTCAAAGGCCACAGAAAGCAAGCAGTATAATTAATAATTATCTACTTTGTTCCTGCTTTGATTTATTAGTATTGGAGTTTTCAGATGGATTTTATACACTATGAGCATTCACAGACATTAACTACCTATTAATGTATATTAATAATTATATTTAATTCAAGCTTTCATCTTATATCTTTTTCCAGATATCAGATGAAAGCCTGGATCTATCAATTTGTGTTTTAGGATTTCACTTTGATGACATAACTGTACGTGTTATTGTTACTTGATTGTTGATCTGAAAACCTCTATATAATGTTCAGTCATAGTTAATATAGTACATTTAAATCTGGCTATTGTTAACTACTTGGTTTGACTTTAACCTGTTTAAGATCTTGAATATAAGAAAATATCTACTTTCTACTTTCTCAAGCTGTCCCTGCATATATACCAAGAGACAAAAGAGAGCAATCTGCAAGGTTCCAAGTGAAAAAGTATAAAACACTGGAAAATTGGCCTGATTTTCTTAGGCAATGTATGCATTGCAATTCTGTATGTAATTTAGTAATCATATTTTAAAAATCTGTAGAAAACATACGTACCTTGAACCTGCATAAAATTAGAGGTTATTGAGTTATTCATTTCAAAGTGGAAGAGCAAGATTAAGAGCTGTGATATTTCTAGCACTGAAGCTATGTTAAGATGCTCAAGGGTAGGAACATAATTAATTTAGTTTGTGACAGTGACGAATATCTGTAACTCGGGTGGAAGATGAGGGTAGAGCTTGTGAGTTGGTTTCCAAATGTTTCAATACCAGGCTAGGTAACATTTTCAGCAGAATTTAGGAGATGTAAGTGTCAGTGTTCTTCTGTTTATAAAGGCTTTGTGTGGTCAGTAGGTCTTGTGATGGTGAGGTCATGTCAACTGAGGGTCATATCAGGTCAGGGTCTTGTGATGTTACCTAGCCTGGTAACAAAATGTTCGGAAACCAACCACAAGCTCGGAGAATGCAACAATAGATTCTAATGCAAGATCCACAATGTCAAAATAGCTACATCATAAGTAGCTATACTCATAAGGAATTAATGGAAAGTGATGATCAGATCATCTTACAACACCTGGCTAGCTCCTGAATTCCCCCCCCCCACCCCACCAAATAATGTTGGAGATCAAAATGGATGCATTTGGTGGTATTCCAACTGCTTATTGGAAGCTTAACTTAGTGCCAGGTTTTCCAATGTTTATTGTTTCAATAGTTTTATTATGATTTTTATCTTATTTTATTATTGATGTCTTTTTAATTCTTGATTGGGAGCCACCTAGAGTTTGGTATAAGATGGGAGACTATATAAATGTTTTAAATGAATAAACCACAGAAATTTGAGTATAATTTTGCTGGCCTTCACTCTGCATTATATGCACTCAATTTTTTAAAAAACATTAACACTGAATATTGCTCTGAAAATTTTTACCATAAGGTAACTATGGAATTTTGCATGTGCATTTGGGCGAATATCTGCATAAGCTACTTCCTATAATATATCGCCAGTGTGATGGAAAGCAGCCACCCCCCAACCCGGTACTGTGATGACCCAGGGTAGGGATACAAAATAAACACAGTCACAAGAACAGGTGAAGCCCTTTTTATTCCTTCACTTTGCTTCAAAACTCCAAATATCCTTGACTGGAGACAAAAAACTCCCCCACAAGCAGTTATGAAAAGGAAGAAATGCTGTTTAAACTAAAAATGCCTATAAGTTAAAAACAGTAAAAACAACATAAACCACACTGAAGCAATTAAGGAAACCATTCTGATCAGGTTCTTCCAGACATCACATGCTTACCATCATATAAATAGCAAGGACAGTATCCAGGACTGAAAGCCTGCTTCAGGTTTTATCAGTGGGAGACAGGTAAGGATACAGGAGTTGAAATGAAGGAGGGTGAGGCTAACAAAAGGTGTTTTATCAGCACCAGCTACTTGTAAGATGATGACCAACAACAATGAAAAAGGAAGTCACACAAATGTAATCTACTAGGATAGGGTTACACGGCAGATAACTGTATGTCTAATCCTTTCTAGTATATGTTTGATACTAGAAAGTTTAACAACCCATGGCATCAGATAAAAGCTCTCTGCGATTTCCTCCAATTTTTAGAATGAGTGGAGCAACATTTTTGCTGTTGATCGTGGCGGTGGTTTTTAGTAAATTCTATTTCGAAGAGCTGATTATTTTTTAAATGCTTGTCCTTACAAATACTTTAATTCTCTCTCTCACCTGCCTCCCTCTCTTTCTTAATATTTATTAGAAAATGGTCACTTAAAATGAAAAACTAAACCTCTTGCATTTTGAAGTTTTGGGGCTTGGGGTAATTGAGCTTTCTCTGCCATGTGACGTTCTTAGGAGTTTGTGTTCTTGTATGGAGTATTGTTTGTGTCACACCAAATGCTTTAACCTAATTAAATGAACTAGGGAAGTGGTTCTCTAGTTGTGGTCCCCCCTGGGGGGGGCGTGATTCATCACAGGGGGTCCATGAAGGCTTGAAGAAATCTTGAGTTAAACCTTGGTGGTCCATGACCACAAAAGTTATTTAAAGGGGGTGAAGAAAAAGTTGAGAACCACTGGACTAGGGATTATGTATAAACAACCCAATGGAAACACCATTGAACTCCGCTACAGATTTAAGTTGCATCTCCTAAACCTAAAATACTTCAGAATGGGAAGAACTTTCCATCAAAATATACATAAACTGCATGCCTTTGACAGGAAGGGAATATGATATAGGTCAATATTAATGTAACACGTACAAATAAGGTATCCAAATAACTATTAGTCAAACAATAGTTATGCATTTAAAGAACAGTTATGAACCCAAGAGCACTTTACTGTTTTGACATTTCAAATTAATAGCTGTTAATACATGCCAGAAAAAGGGCAGGAAGAATGTTAACTAGGACCACAGCTATTTTTTTCCAGTCTGAATTATTTCTTCTCATTAAAAACACATTTGCACTAAGTGCCTGTGTTGATAGGTTCAAATCAGAATAAGTTCCTGCTGTATGCTTGATATGCTATGTGATTTTTTTTTTAAAAAAAACCCTGAACAGAACATATGCAAATGTACTATTAACATCTGCAAATTAAATAGCTTTTTCTCTCTTACAACGATGAGAAACACCATCCCCTTTTTTTTTGTTACGTTAAAATGGACAGCTCCCTGTTTCAGAAAAGTTGACATCAGGTGTCATCCATTTCACTGGTCAAATATCATGAAAATCTTAGGGGAAAAATGCAATTATTTCTACTTCTGGCAGGAAAACATGTCACAATATAGCCTCAGGGTAAAGTGGACACTATTGTTTCTATGACCACAAATAGCTTTCTCCAATCGGGTGCCCTCCAGATGTTTAGTCTAATTTCTATAATTCTCCAAAAGTACAGTCACTACTGTGAATTTTGAAGAATTAAAGACCACATATTGGTAGACATCCATTTTGAAGAGAGAGTTGTAGAAGATTCCTAAAGATAATTCTTGTCTTTGTCATGTATGGTGAGAACTTCTAATGCATTTCAGAAAGGATGAGTACAATATTACTTTGTATATTAATTGTTATTTTTATATTTAATATAAAATATTAAAAGTATATTAATAATATACAATATGAGTACAATATCAAGTGAATGGTATGGTGATATGAAGGGCAATAGATATGGATACCACTAAACTTTAGAACTAGGCTACTTATACCATATTGGTTTCATCTGCCAACAAAGCATCAGATATCATGTAAGACTATGATCATATATTAAGATTGGGTTCCAATCATGTAAAGAAGTGCCAATGGCTGTTGACTAGATTTTCTGAATACTAACATGGTTTTTTCTAACATGCAGTGCCAAACTTCTTTCCTTGTACATATTCAGCGATTAAAGATGCCTTCAAGCTTTCCTAAAGTTTACAAATGATTGTAAAATAATTTAGTTGTTGCAGATAAAAGGAGAAGTTTTGCAAGACTTGGAAGACTGAGGCAAAATTCTTGACTGGATTCTTGCATGCATGGTTCTTGAGACAATAATGCAGATGCACAATCTAACACATTAATAACATAGATAAGATCAAAGCTTGTATACCAATGGATTGTCTAATTCAGTTACAAATTAACCTTCACTTTCATCTAATGTTGGGCAAAACAAATGCTCATCTACTCTTGCAATATAAAGCAATAATACTTATTTGCTCTGAGTACAATGAGTTGCATGGAATACTTTAGTCCAAACAAGAACCTTAGTGATTTACAAGCGCAGTAGTTCTCCCCACCCCCCACCCCAAATTCTTCCCATCATATTAGCACCTTTCATATAATTTTATGCTTACTGAACTTTGTGACAGTAGTCTCCACTTTAAATGCAGCAGGACAAGGATTGACAATACTGAAGATATATCAGCCTCTTAGCTAAAAATTAGCCAGCTAGCTATTTTATAGACAAATATAGATTGCTCCTATATATAGTAGATCTTAGTAAACTATGCTAATCCCTACAGGGGACTTAACTTTAAAAATCACTACATTGAGTTTTTATTTTCCCCTGGCATCATAAAATTCCAGATGCCACAGCAATTACTGCAATGTTAAGTATGAATCATATAGTTTCATTAGAAGAAAAAAAACCCAGTGATCAGGAATAACAAGCTTACTAGATTAATAAAACAGCAAATTTACTTTCAAATGATAGCATGTGTCTGGGTCAATGCACTGTAGCAGGGAAGCAAAACATAATTGTCAAAGATTCATAATTACATTTTTCCTGACTCAAATGACTTAAAATAAAAAGCAACCTATCTTTTTGTTCTTAGTTCTACACACAGATGTTTGAGTAGAGTCCCTTGTGTGCTTGTGCCTTAGTTATCTGTTATTCTAATAGTTCCAACCTATGATCTATCACACTGCAGGCCAGATCCGGTCTGCAGGGTGCTTAGATCTGGCCTGTGGGACCACCCTGGAAACAGCGAAGGACCACCTGCAGTGACTCTGCCAGCAAAAACAGAGCTCAGGATGGCCACCACAGGAGGATTTCCCAAACTACGTTTTCACTGGAAGCTTGGGCCACTGTACCGCCGACACGAGCGACATCAAGCTGACCATACCACCCTGACCACGCCCACCCAGTCCTGAGGTGAAATACAACCTTGATGTAGCCCTCAATGAAATCGAGTTTGATACCCCTCATCTAGAGGCATCAAAGTGTTTACAAGGTTTTGATGAAAATCTAATGACATTTTGGCCCTTCCAAATTTTGCAAGATCATAGGTGGGAAAATGCACATTTTATTTTTGTTAAGAGTCCTTTTGAAGCACTTTGGAGATCACTTATACTTTGGGGGCCACAGGCTGTATGGTCCTGACCTCTGGCTTAGGTAATAATTCCCAAAAGTTAACACTGTTAATGTAGTACCGTAGTTCATATAAAGAAAAGCAATGCTACTTATGAAATCATGAAGATATCTCCCGGATATATTCTATAGCAAGGGTGTCAAACTCAAGGCCCATGGGCCGAATCCAGCCTGCAGGGTGCTTAAATCTGGCCCGTGGGGCTGGACTGGAAATATAGAAGGACCAGCCCGCAGTGCCTCTGGTGGCTAAAACGGGCTGCATACAGTTCCCCCATGCCTCATTTTCATCCTCCGTGGCTTCCTGCAGCACTCTGCCCGGCAAAAATGTGCCCCAAAACAGGCTGAAAATGGGATGAAAAATGGGCTGAAAACAGGCCAAAAAACAGGCCCCCAAAATGGGCTATATGACCCGTTTTCAGCCAGCAGATGTTGCAGAAGGCCATGGAGGGCAAAAATGAGGCACAGGAGGGCCGTTTGTGGACCCCTTTTGGCCAGCAGGGTGGTACAGGAGGCATCTGCCCTGATTCCCTGCCGCTGACCCCACCCCGCAGAGGAGAACTACAATGCTGATCTGGCCCTCAGAGAAATCCAGTTTGACACCCCTTTAACAACTGTTCAAAGTTGCAATGGCCCTGAAAAAAGTTACTTACGATCGATCCTCACACTTATGATCATCACAGAATCCCCACATTCGTCTGATCAAAATTTGAACGCTTGGGTATCGGCCTGCATTTACAATGGTTGCAGTGTCCTGTGGTCATGTGATCTCCATCTGTGGCCTTCCAGTTGGCTTCCAACAAGCAAGTCAATGAGGAAATCTGGATTTGTTTAGTGACCATGCGATTAACTTAACAATTGCAGGGATCCATTAAAATGCAGGGATTTGCTTAACAACTATGCAAAAAGATTATGAAATAGGGCACAATTCATTTAGCAACTGTCCTGCTTAGGAAATTCTGGTCCCTATTGTGATCATAAATTGGTCCCTACTTGTTGAGAAGTAGCAATCTCATTTCTGATTATTATTTTTTGATCTTTACTGTATTATTTTAGGAATGGAATCCTATGTTGAAAATCATCCAATTGAGAAATTGGACAATATGGTAGACATTAACCTGTGGAATCTTTTTACTGGCCTAGAACTGCTGGCACAACCTAGAGATGCATAAAATGCAAGATGATAATTAAATATTATCAAGAGGAAGGCAAGGTGAAGGCAGAGACAAAGGGGACCACAGCTATGAACAGTTTAGGCTTTGTTTGCCTAGTCCTAACATGTCTGCCATCTTTATGATTTTTATTCTGTTTTTATTTTTTCTAGTGTATTTTTCCATTTGCTCATTGAGAGAGCAAGCACTGGAATTAGCAGCCATTTTATTGGCACAGAGGTAGCATAGATTAGGCATAGATGATTGTTCATAGAAAAATGAAAGGCTTCTTGATCCCACAGTTACTTTTGAATGACAGCTCCCCCAAATTTCAATGAAATGCTCTCTTCAAAAATTAAAATCATCTCTTGAATTCCCTATGGTATTTTCTTCATTAAAGGCAAGACTCCACCAAGAAGTTTTCATCAAGAAGCCCCAGTGAAATGAATACATTTGAGCAGCCTGAGTTACGAAGGGTCCATTGTCATAAATCTTCAAACTCTGGCAATTTCCTATGGTTCATAGTAAGATTGTGTCTACTTCCATTAAGACAAGCACCTCCAGCACTAAAAAGACATTTACATTTTTTTCTTTTGTATTTATTTCATTAGATGTGACATCTCCTTAGATCAGTGGTGGCTAACCTTTTTGGACTCCCGTGCCAAAAATTGCGCACACGCTTGCATGCCAGCACCCAGAAGGCAATGCACATGCTCCCCTGAGCATGCACCCCCATGCACCGGGCATCTCTGTGCATGTGCATGAGACCCCCCCTGCATGTCTCTGTAGTTGCGCATGTATCGCACGTGCCCTCCTGCTCCCCCACGCATGCACGCCAGATACCGGACAATCAGCTGTCGGGGGGTAGCACGGCACATGCACAGCAGGGCTCTTCGGGGTGACCTCTCGCATGCTGGCAGAACTGGCTCTGCGTGCCACTTCTGGCACGTGTGCCATAGATTCACCATCACAGCATTAGATAATGCAGCATGTCTCCTCTGTTTCTGCCTAATACAGAAACATGGTGGCTCAGTGACTTAAAAGAGGCCACCAGAGAAGGTCTGTGGTCCAGTGGTATGAACACCACATGATGGAGTGAGTTACTGGCGCTTGGCTCAGTTCCTGCCAACCTAACAGTTTGAAAGCATGTAAATATAAGTAGATAAATGGGTACCACTTCAGTGGGAAGAATGTTTTGCCACTATGCTGTGGTGTGATGTAATGCTGGCCACATGACTGGGCAAAACTTCTTTGGACAGCACTGACTCAATGGTCTACAAATGGAGATGGGTACTGTCCCCTAGAGCTATTACTAACAGAGTCAGTCAAGCCTGCAGAGACTTCTTTACCTGTGCCTAATACATCTTCCATATCCAGATCTCTAAAAAATAATAGTTTGAATTTACACCCCAAAAATGGACTGAATGTGTTAACCCTAATGCATGCTTCGTATACACAACTTTTTTCTTTTACTTTTCATTCAATAAAAAAATACTTCTAAACCACTTAGCAACTGGAGCTTGCCAAGTAATCATTAACACACACATCTCGTGTCTGATGCTGTAAATCATGGGAAGGCAACCAGGTAGCTGTAAAGAATATCACTCCATCCAATCCTAGGCATGATTTCAAATGCCTACTGCAGGCAACCATTTGAGAATCCTGACAAAAGTGACCGGCTTCTTCCCTGTGTCCTGCTTTGTGAAAAAGGAAGAAAGGAAAGAAAGAATGTAATACAGAAAATGAAAAAAGGAAGAAAAGGAAGGAAGGAAAACTTTGGCCATTATTGTCATGTATGAAGGTCAAGTGTCTCCCCAAAGATTGCTGTTGTGAGAACATGGCCATTAAGAAAGAAAAACAATACCCTAACGTTCATTCTTGTACAGTCTTTGTAACTGGTGTTCGACTCGGTATCATTGGACTTAGAAATCAATACATTAAAAGTGGTCATCAACTATTACAACTTACAATGATTCATTTAGCAACTGTTCGAAGTTACAACGGCACTGGAAAAAGTGACTTATAGCTGGTACTTGCATTTACAACCGTCACAGCATCCTCATGGTCACGTGATCAAAATTTGGGTGCTTGGCAATCAATGGTTGCAGCATCCAGTATGAGCCTTTGTGGCGCAGTGGTTAGAGTGCAGTACTGCAAGTTACTTCTGCAGCCAGCTGCCTAGAGTTTGGCAGTTCAAGGTTGACTCAAGGTTGACTCAGCCTTCCATCCTTCCGAGGTGGGTAAAATGAGGACCCAAATTGTTGGGGGCAATATGCTGACTTTATAAACTGCTTAGAGAGGGCTGTAAAGCACTATAAAGCGGTATATAAGTCTAAGTGCTATTGCTATTGCTATCCTGGGGTCATATGATTGCCGTTTACGACCTTGCCAGCCAGCTTCCGACAAGCAAACTAAATGGGGGAAGCCAGATTTGCTTAACAATTGTATTATTAACTTAACAACTGTAAGTGATTTGCTTAACAACCATGGCAAAAAAAAGATCATAAAATTGGAACTTAACAACTATAAGTGATTTGCTTAACAATTGAAACTCTGGTCTCAATCGTAGTTGTAAGTTGAAGACTACCATTATAGATTGTTAAATCTCTCTCTCTCTCTCTCTCTCCCTCCCTCCCTCCCTCCCTCTGTCTCTCTCTATATATCTACCTACCTACCTATGCAAAAGGTTGTATATATTTTAAACCACAATAGTTTAATAATTCAATTTAGAAAGGGAAAGGAAAAGGAGATAAAACAGGGGGTTAATGTGATTGGAAGAAAAAATGCACATACACTTGTTTATGTTCTCTTACCTTCCAACTACTTTTATGTCAGAGATTGCATAAAAGTGGCGTGTCAAGTGCTGCGGATCCACATATAATTCCCCAGTTGCTGGCCTGAGCAGTCTTATCCTCAAGTCTGTGACAGTAAAGAAATCTCTTAGGTTCTTGGTTGTATCGAGCTGCCCATAGAGAGAAGCCATATTATGAAGCCGAGGCCCAGCAAAAAATGCAAATCTATCCTTAATCTCAAAGTGGAGGATCTTACTGTTGGCCATGTACCCCGTGGAATATTCTTCTGTGCAAATGATTTCTAGGACTGTCTGTTGAGATAAATCCCTCACTGTTTTTGGTTCCATGTTAAAATCATTTAGACAATCTGTAGCATAATATTGGTATGGTTGCCACGTCCGACCATAGTCGAGGGACTTCTCCAGGATCATTAGGTCTGGGCGGCCGGATTCAAAGGTGATGACTATGTTGTCTGTGAGTTCGATGGTTTTGTTCCAATATAGGGTAATGTTCACTTGGAGAGGCTTTGGGTAACCTTTCCAAGTGGTCGATTGCCAAAAGGTATAGGGATGCCTTCCTTCGGCATCAAACATCAGTTCGGGTGGATGTGCCAGTTCGTCA
Organism: Pseudonaja textilis; assembly: GCF_900518735.1. Next base: position 20,466,575 of record NW_020769321.1, on the reverse strand, counting down.
ATGGTTGCGTCACACTCATTGCACATGTAGGGATTCCCCTGGAAAGAAGGGGAGAAAAACAGCTGTAAGAAGTATGGTCACCAGGATAAAAAGGTTTCTGAGAGAACAGAGCAACTGGTTTCCAATATCAATAGCCATAGACTTATATACCGCTTCACAATGCTTTACAGCCTTTCTAAGCAGTTTATAGAATCAGCATATTGTCCCCAACAATCTGGGTCCTCATTTTACCGACCTCGGAAGGATGGAAGGCTGAGTCAACCTTGAACCGGTCAGGATCGAACACCTGGCAGTAAGCAGAGTCAGCCTGCAATATTGCATTTTAACCACTGCACCATAGCTCTTACTTATTCAACCTATCAAATAAGAACTGGCCAATTTTGCCTGCTGGAAAGAGCAGTAGTTTAGGTTAGGTTGGAGAAGTTGGCAAAAATGGTAGTTTCCAGTAACCAGAAGGCTTGGTGGCTGAGAATACTGGGAACTGTTCAGTAACATCTGGAAAACCAGCCCACAGAGTTTCCACCTCAATTTCAGTAATTTAAGGCATTATTTGATATACGGAGTATCCTTCCTTATGAAATTAATTTAAAAATGGATGGGCAGGGGGGAAGTTTGCAAAAGCTTCTTCAAAACCAAGTTATATGAACTTATTGGATTCCCTTGCACTTCCCAGAAATCCTTTAACTCTGTAGAGTCTCCCTTTAGCTATACAGAAGGGAAAGACTAAATCGTTCTGAGTTGTCATTGATTTACCCTGGGACTTTTTTTTAAGCCAAGAGTGGGTTCTACCACTGAACCACAGAGTTATAATTCTGGATTTTGGACCTCTTCCTACAGGCCAGATTTCAATTCTTAATTGTAATAGAAGCTTTGCAAACACATTATTTCATAAAAGGAAAAGAAAACAATAAAGAGGCCAGAGCTCTTAAAGAACAACAACAATTTGACATTATCACAGATAAAAATAAACTTCACAAAGTTTGAATTTCAAGAAGCATCCAGTTTTCTGCTAGTTAAGTCATCTATGCAAAGTCAACATGCATAGAACCATGTGGAAGAAGTAAGTTTTAAAGTAGCTGAACCATAACGAAGACAGCTTTCTAGACAGCACATCCCCACCTTTATTATTTCATGTTAAACCCTTGTGCTTCTCTACATGAATGCAGTAGAACACTTTTTTCTACACCTATTATTCTTAAATGTTGCTTGTTTCCCAACATTCCTCAAATATTTAGACCATCTGAATTGCCTTTGCAACATGCAAATGGAAATCTGTAAAAATAGATTTTTGTAAAAATATCAATCATTGTGTATGATAACATTCTTAAAGAATTAGGAAAGCAAAGAATGTGGATTTGGGCATAATTTTCAGCTTGTAAACAAAAAAAAAGAATTCTAGATATATGGGACAAGATATGTTTGAAAAATTAATAGGTTAATTTTTGCTGAAATCTCAAATGTTTCAAAGATAATTACATTGCGTTCAGTGACTGAAAACTGGGCCTCAGCATCCTGGATAGCTTTTGACCCAACCCATGAATATAAAATCCAATTTATGCACAACAATTTTAAAAATCAGATGGTGAAAGGGGAGGAACACCAGGGGTGGGATTCAAACTTTTTAACAACCGGTTCTGTGGGCATGGCTAGGTGGGCATGGTGTGGCCATATGACTAGGTAGATGTGGCTTATTCTTCTTTTCTTTGCAACACTCCTCCCTATTTTTGCCTCCTGGGCCTCAGGTAAGCCTCCTGGTGGGGGGGCATTTTTGCTCCTAGAAGGCTTCCCCGGGGCCCAGGAAGGCAGAAAAATTAGCCTGGGGAGGCCACACTCCATTTTGGGCCTCCTGGGCCTCAAGGAAGCCTTCTGGAGGGGGTGTTTTTGCTCCCAGAAGGCTTCCCCGGGGCCCAGGAAGGCAAAAAATGAGCCAGGGGGACACGCAGCATCCATACATAGTCCATTTCTGGGCCTCCTGGGTCTCAGGGAGGCCTCCTGGGGGTGTTTCTGCTCCCAGAAGGCTTCCCAGGGGCCCAAGAAGGCAAAAAATGGAGCCTGGGTGTGTGTGCAACCCCTTCACTCCATTTTGGGCCTCCTGGGCCTTAGGATTGCCTCCTGGGAGTGGGGTTTGCTCCCAGGAAGCTTCCCTGGGGCCCAGGAAGCAGCAACCCCCCCACTTCCCCCCCATACGCCCCCTTTTGCCTCCTGGGCCTCAGGGAAGTCTCCTGGGTGAAGCAGTAAGACAGTGAGAGGGATCCTGGCACAGCTGATCATCGGAACAGATGATAGTTGGGAGGGGGGAAAAAGAAATACCTTAAGGAGTTACTGGACAGGGGAGAATGCAGTCAGCGATGTTGGGCATACGTGCGATATCATGCATGCATGATAAGGACTGACTGGGAAGGGAGGGGAGGGGCAGGCAGAGATGGGCAGGGCCAACCCCGGGCATGACTTGCTGGTCCTCCAAACTGTGCAGAATCATAACAATCGGTTCCATAGAACTGGTCTGAACCGGTAGAATCCCACTCCTGAGGAACACTCAATTCAGCATTAAAGCACATGTTTCGAATGCAAAAGATAATAGGTTTAATCTTTGGTTTCTGAAAATATAGTTGAGAAAAAACTGTTTTGAAACTCCAGAAAGGTGCTATTCATATAGCAAAATTGGTTATTCTCAGCGTAGAAATCGAATTACTTGGGTTCAGATTCTATTTTACTTTGTTCTCAGATTTCTGACAATAAGAAACTTTCATGAAATCAAAGGCACAGTCCAGCTGTGCTTAAGCACTGATAAATTCTGATTCCAGGAGCAAAAAAAGAATTTATTTTGACAGGATTATCATAGTGTTTCTACCAAATCTAGTTATATCCAGAATCCAATTGTTCCCATCGTCCCTCAGCATTATATCGATGACTATATATTACACTAGCCCAGTGTAGTTATTTTACGGCTGCATTTTTATCCTATTAGACTGGACTTTTCCAATAAAACAAAATGCCCAATTTATTTATTGGAACAAGAATTGTCTAGCCTTGCCACTTGCTTCGACAAAAACCTTTCCACACGCTTGTGCGCTTAGGAAATGCTGATGTTCCGCTCAGTAGGATTTCAAGAGGAAAAATTAATATACCCTGAGCAAGCTGCCTATAATCAACTCACAAACGATGAACAACAATGCAATAACTCTGGATTTGGCTTTAGACATATGCTGTGTTCCTTCACGGAAAGGATATTGCTTATCAGCACAGTTCATATAAACGGTTCCTTCTAACTCAAATGGGCTGGTGCCTATCAAACAGTGTGTGGGAATTCCTTTCTAAAACAAAATGAGTTATACCATCCCCTTTTTCCTTTGTCCCCTTGCTCTAATATATCATTCCTAACAGCGTGCTCTTTACAGATGTCTTTCTTTAAAGATATTTATGCTGTTGTCTACAAATCATTCCGTGGTGCTGCATACTATGAGCTTAGAGACTTGGTCCAGACTTTTGCTCCCATATTAGCTGCTACAGGCTAGCAAGCTACCTTTCTCTCTCCCCCTCCTCCTTGAAATCCCGTAGCTTCTTCTTCAATTTATCAAGGCCAGGTAATCCGCCACCTGATTAGGTAGGTGATGACAACAGCTCAGCCTGGATGGCAGCCTGAGGTGGAAGCTGGAGATATGAACTTCGTGTTTATCTATAATCTCACCAATAAATGGGCAGCTTTTACTGCTCTTCCTCTGTAGGAAGGTGAAAGTGAATTATTCTCCTCTTGACCTTTTCCCACATTAACTTGAGTTGCTGCCACTTTTGCCTTCACTGCAAAAGGCCACCTCATTTGGAGCCTGGGAGTATAGCTTGAGTATGCTGTTCCATGAGCATTACAACCAGCTCAAAATCCTGTCTCTTAAATCATCCGTGTATCAATCAGATCAGCTGTTGCTGGCAGCTCAAATCCAATGGATTACAAACTGTGATGCATGGCTGCAGTTTAATGCCGACTTTGTTAGTGGCAAGCACAGCACAGACTCTGTGACACTTTGAAGAACCCCACAGTCTTACAGATAGATCTGGATGGAAATGAATTTGCTCCATCTTAAGGTATGAGTCAATTGTGAGCCAGCATGTAGGAAATTTAAGACACAGAAAAGTGGAAACTATTTTCCTAAAAAACAATTGCTACCCACCTGCCTTCAATCAAGAACCTGTATACTGCATGAGTCAAAAAGAGGGATGCGAAAATATTTACAGACACCTCACATCTTGAACATAAACTGTTTCAACTCCTTCCCTCAAAATGACACTATAGAGCACTGCACACCAGAACAACTAGACACAAGAAAAGTTTTTCCCCCGAAAGCCATCACTCTGCTAAACAAATAATTCCCTCAACACTGTTCAACTATTGCAAAGTCTGCACTACTATTACTGTTAATCTTCTCATCACTCCTTATCACCCATCCCCTCCCACTTGTGATTGTAGGTCTGTAACTTTGTCGCTTGTATCCTTACGATTTATATTGACTGTTTCCTGGTATGATTTGATTGCTGATTGTAGCCTATGACTGACTGTTAAGTGTTGTACGTTATGATTCTTGATTCTTAATGAATGTATCTTTCTTTTATGCATACTGAGAGTATTTACACCAAGACAAATTCCTTACATGTCCAATCACACTTGGCCAATAAAATATACTATTCTATTCTATATTCTCATTTCACCCCATAACAACAATTCTGTGAGTTTGGCTAGACAGAGAGCCCCAAATTATGAAAGAGATTCTGTGGCTGAAGATGGACTTAAACCTGTTTCCCCAGAACATCCTGAAATGAACGGGAAATATGAATGAAGGGGATTCTATCTATCTATCTATCTATCTATCTATCTATCTATCTATCTATCTATC
>NW_020769321.1:20413285-20461679 GCF_900518735.1 Pseudonaja textilis | reverse complement strand
ATCTATCTATCTATCTATCTATCTATCTATCTATCTATCTATCTATCATCTATCTATCTACCTACCTACCTACCTACCTACCTTGTTGGAAAAACTTTTTCTTTCCATGGAATTCAAGATTACTTGAAAGGAAATCATGGTTTCAAATGCCTTGCCTGCACTGCTAAAAGAATCTCTAAAGGCCATTGACAATGTCTCTGTGAATAACAGATGTTGCACATAAGAATTAAAGGCAATATATTTACTTAACTACTGCACTTGAGATGCACAATTTTATTGCCTTATGCTGTAACTGTGCCAGTGGACACATTTGTAATTTGGAGAGGGTCTTATGGAAAGTCACAGCATGATTAATTCATTTAATTTTTATTTTATTAATTCTATTTATATGACCACCTCTCTCATCATAGGAATTCTGCGCATCTAACATTTAAAATACAAATACAGACAACATAAAACAGCATCTGCGGTACATCAATTTGCTGCAAGTAAACAACTTAATGGGTTATAACTTACAGTTTGAATTCCATATCTGGAAACAGATCCAGGTTTTCAACGCTTTGAGAAAATTTAGCAGAGTTGGGGCCTGCTAAACTCGGGGGAAATGTTGTTCCAAAGGGCAGGCACTGTACCAAAAAGAACACATTTCTGGTCCAGAAAGATGCCACTTTTTTAACTAACGAGACCCTTGGCTTGTTTCTACATGGGGCAGATAGAGATAATTGGTCCCACAAATAACCTGGCCCCACGCCATGCAGCCAACTCTTACCCCACATGAGAATACCATGCTGGGGATCCAGGAATTAAGGCACAGTTTCTACATTTAAATAATAGAGCCTTTTTGTATGTGAATCGGAAAGATTGACGTGTATATGGGCTTGTATTGCTGTGACACTTGTGTCATTGTTTTAACAAACAGTTAGTTTCAGCAGACGTCTCTGTTCCTTTCACGTGAACATTTCAAAGAATTCCAGCTATCTAGAAACATTTGTCTGTTGTTGTCATAATGTGGAAAAACTACAAAACATGATGCTATGAAGAATGATTAACGGAGCTTACTATGTTTAGCCTTAGGAAGAGAAGTATAAGAGGGAAACATGGTACAGTCTTCCAATATGTCATACAGCAGGAAAAAAAATGGACAGCCAGTTTTTGGGGGCGACATGAAGATTCCTGAAATGGGCTAGGGGTTGGACTAGATCATCCTCAATATCCCATCCAACACTACGACTCTGTGAATTGTGAATCTACCCTTTCTTTATTTGTCCAGACATGCATTCTATTACCACTTTTTCTCTACAATTTGTATTTGTTTTTCTTATGTTATCTTTCTTCGCATTGCCTTTCCTTAACTGCATTTCTCTTTACATTATTTGTAAGGGTGGTTTTGGTGTATTTTGATTTAGAAAAGAATACGTATAATAGGAAAATACAAATAAAAAACCCCCACTGATGGATTCTTTTTCAGGAAACATTCCCAAATTAAGGGTAGTGATTGTGGCAACATCTCTGGAAGATGTTGCATTTCCCCTGTTTTTCAGACCTGAGAAGTCAAAATGTTGTATACTGAGCAATTAAATGCAGTTTCCTTAACTGCATGGCAAGAAACTCCTTTAATTACTGTGAATTCATTTTATATCTGAGAGACAAAATTGTAATACAATTAATCTTTCCTTTTCCCACTAATTACTACCATATGTCTTACCCCTTCCTTCCTTGGGGTTTCAAACCTTTTCAATCACCCTGTAGTGCAGGGGTGTCAAACTCGTGTCATCACATCGACATCATGTGATGTATCGGGACTTTTTTCTCATTCGCTAAACTGGGCGGGGGCGTGGCCAGCATGTGACGCATGCAGTCCATGGGCTGCAAGTTTGACAACCCTGCTCTAGTGGGTGATCCTACATTGCTAATAATGGCTTCTACCCTTCTCACTTAAACAAGTCATTGCAAATACATACACACACACACACACTCAAACACACTACAGAATATTAGTGAATTCTGCCTTCTCTACTAATGATTGTGCCTGATTGAGGACCTATCTAATTAAAGAAATAACATTTCTCATTTGTTTTTATATTTTTATTTCAGCAACTCAAGTTGACATATATAATGCACCCACCTCCTTTATTTTCCGTTATAAAAACAACTTTGTGAGATAGGATGGGCTGAGAAGGAATTACTAGCCCAAAGTTAGCCTACAAGTTTTCACTACTGAAGTTCAACTAGAACCTGGTGTTTCTTTTTTGCATTCTTAATCCAAGACTACAACATATACATCACTAGCTTTCTCAGTAAAATTGCTACACTAGTAACAGAAACACTATCAGGAATTAACAATTTTGTTGTGTTATAAAGTCTTTCTCTGTCCCTATTTTAAAAATATGGTTCATTATTTCAAAGGAAAGTATACAAGTATTAAATGACTAAGATACATTAAAGGCAAAGTTTTAATTCTCACTGATTCTGCAAGAGATATACAGGACTTGAAACACGAGACTTAAAAGCATGACATTTAAGGCAGACTATTGTCTGTGTAGACAAGCTGGTGACCTTCTGATAGTTACAATGCACATAGGTCCTTTCAGTGGTCATGTTTGTACAGACTAACAATAATGAAGTACCAATAGAAGAGACCACAGCGCACCAACTAAGTAAAGCCTTCCAAAATATCTTAAGTAAAAGCAAAAGACCCAGTTGCACAAGAAGAAAAAACAGAAGTCATCTACAACATACAATGTAAGGATGTAACAGCTACTATGTAGGACAGAGAAGCAGAAGACTAGCAGTCAGAAGACATGATGAAAGCTCCTTAATTTCACAACACATGGATAGACCCAACCATAGTTTCAAATGGGAGTCTGTGAGCATTCTAGACCAAGCTAAATCCAAAACTGCAAGGGAATTCCTGTAAATTGGGAATTGCACAAATCAGTCATCAACAGGTACATAGAGATAGACAACATTTACGTACCATTAAAAAGAGGCAATGAAAAAGCTGATAAGGAAACAAAAAGACAGAACACCTCCTTGCCAGCAATCAGTGCCCATATAAGTAGGGATTAACACCAGGAGTAACACCAGACAAGCAGTAAACAACAGCCTAAAAGACACATCTCAGAATTCCTGAAAGTAGAGTTGCTGTGATTTTTTTTTTTGTTAAAAAAGTTATCCAGATAAAATCACATGCTGAAAAAGCAATATGACTTTGAAATGGACAATCTAGATTGCATGCTGTTATGTCTCCTAAAAATGCTGCTACCTCCACCGCAGCAACAGAATGGCACAGGCAGAAACTAGAAAGAGTATTAACTATCTGATTGGGAAGAAATTGGCTGACCTTTTTGATCTCTGGAGAGATCAGCTGAAGTCCCAGGAATCCCATGGTAGGATATAATAATCTGCCTACCTTGCCCTGAGAAATTTTCAGGGGAAAAAAATTACGAAAAGGCGTAGCAGGAGTAATTACAATAGGAGTAGCAGGCAAAGCATAGATCAAGAGCATGGGCAGAGAAAATAGCTACGGCAGGATTGTGGAAATGGCATTAAGCTGAAATAAATCCCTTTGCTCCTCAATGACCAGGAAAGGTTTCCATATATATCAAGACACATGTTCCCTGGATAGTATAATGTGCAGCAAGCACAAAAGACCCAGCACAAAATTTAGAACAGTAATAACCTTTCCCTTTCTACTTTAAGGAATCCTAGCTCTTGTAACCACATACGTATAAAGCAGCATCCATTTAGAGGACAATCCATAGCAGACTTGCTTTAGAAGCAATCAAAACCTAAGGGTCGTTATGGGATTAAGGTCTTTGGCACCAGATTCAGATGTGCTCTCTGTTACTGATGCTATAAGCAGCAGCAACAGCAATTTGGGAACTTCCATAGTGATTTGAGATTATCCAACTTGATGGCCTGATGATCCCAGTGCAGGCTGTGCTAACCTTGGCCTTGAATGGACATTGCAGCCTATTTCCAATGTAGTTAGGAAACTCCAGCATAGGATTTTGGCATGTTTCAGATCCATTTTGGATACAGAGACATGGTCTCTTTAGGTTCATCTTGAAACAGCTGTGTATTTGTATTTACACATGTGCATGCACAACCCCATTTGTGATATTAAAGACAAAAATTGAATCCCCATGTTCTAAAGCCAAATAGAATTATATCAACTGTGATTAGTTAAACAAATTAAACTGTGATTAGCTAATCAAACCAAGTACCCTGCCTGACAGAATTGATAGCATAGAATCACTCATGCACTCAATAGAAAAACGCTTAGCAACGCGTTTTGAAACAATTATACAAGAAAGCCTAATTTCTCTTGAAAAAAAAAAATACAGCACTGATAAGCGACTACCTATCAGCTCAAAAACAAATCCCAACCCAACAACCACTACCACAACTACTACCTCAACTACAATCATAACTACAACCAAAAATAACCACCAAACCACAAATAATTACTATCCCATCAAATAATTCCACAAATGATATCTCCTTACTCATCAGAGACACCATTGAACGTGATCAGAAACATCCAAATGCCATCTTATTTGGTCTTGAAGACACCAACGAATCAGATGACATCACCAAAGTTCGTAATATCATAAGCAACTCAAATACAACAAACATCTTTCCTGAAGATATCATTGAAGTAACCAGAGATGGCCCTGAGTCCAAATACAATGATGGCTCGGTGGCCCCAAAGTTTAGTAGAGTTGTTTGCAAAAATGAGTCCAGCAAATGCATATTCATTCATACAATAAATGCCATTGCAAAAACCAATCCCAACCACAAAAAACTTCGCTCAAGACCAGACTTATCCATACTGCAAAGAATCCACTCCCGTGAACTCCGCAAGGAACTCAAAAGACATCTAGACAACAGAGACTATTACCACACTGATTGTATCAAAAGTAAGTCACACAACCCACAACTCCACATCCAACCTCACCCCATCCAATCCGACATCACTCAAAATGAGGCACGCACACCCCTAACTACCGCAATTCCAACTGCAACTGGCTTTAAATGCAAGTTACTCAATGCAAGAAGCCTTGTAAATAAAATACCTGAATTTCTCCTCTTACTAAATATGGCTAAATTCGACTTCCTAATTTGTCTGTGAAACATGGCTCAACGCATCTCTCCCTGACTCCATTACCACAGTAAGAGACTATCATGTTGTGAAATCCGTAGAGGAGATGGTGTTGCTATATTCTATAAAAAGTCCTTACATCTAAAAAACATCCAAGTTATCCAAGAGTTTGCTCTTCCTGAGACCATCGTCTGTGAACTGTCCTTAAATATCACATTTTGATTCTTACTACGTTACAGAACCCCTGATTAACATGTAAACAAGCTAAATTCACTACTAACATGGGCAACATCCTGCCCACACACTTTTATCTTTCTTGGTGACTTCAATCTACCTCACATTAACTGGACCCTAAATGAATGTAAAACTGAACCCATACAATGCTGTAACAAACCTGGGACTGGAACAACTGAACCCATACTTCTACAATGCTGTAACAAACCTGGGACTGGAACAACTAGTAACCAACAATACTAGACTTAACAACTGCCTCGATCTCATCTTCTGCAATAGTTTGAATTCAATTTATGAAATACAAATTAAAGAACCCTTTTCCAACAGTGACCACAGCATGATTGACTTTTGTCTCAACATATCTCCACACAAAAATCAACACAATGATGTGATCCCCAATTATAATTTCAAAAAAGGGCAACTATGATCTTATAGACAACAATCTCTCATCCCTTGATTGGCAATTTCTATTCACGGGATGCAATACTGTTGAAGAACATTACAATATATTTTCATTAGGTTAAAAGAGTCATCAAAACATAGTTATGAATACATGGATACATATAAGAAAAATAAAAGAAACAATAGGACAGGGATGGTAGGCACGTTGGTGCGCTTATGCACACCCCCTATAGACCTCTTAGGAAAGGGGATGAGGTCAATAGTAGAAAGTCTAAGGTTAAATTTTTTGGGTTTGGGGAACCACAGAGTCAGGTAGAGTGTTCCAGATATTGACCACTCTGTTGCTGGACTTGTATTTCCTACAATCAAGTTTGGTGCGATTAACCTTGAGTTTGTATCTATTGTTTGCTCTTGTGTTGTTATGGTTGAAGCGGAAGTATTCATTGACAGGTAGAACATTGAAATGTATGATTTTATATACTATACTTAGATCGGACTGAAGGCGGCATAGTTCTAGGTTTTCTAGGTCTAGAATTTCAAATCTGGTGGCATAAGGTATTCTGCAATGAGTAGAGGAGTGGAGAACTCTTCTTGTGAAATATTTCTGGACTTTCTCAACTGTGTTAATATCAGATATGTAATGTGGGTTCTAGACTGATGAGCTGTATTTGAGTGTTGGTCTAGAAAATGTTTTGTATGCTCTAGTTAGTAGTGTAATATTACCAGAGAAAAAGCTTCATAAGATTAGGTTAACAACTCTTAATGTTTTTTTTGGCTATGTAGTTACAGTGGGCTCTAGCAGTTAGATCATTAGAGATGAGTACTCAAGATCCTTGACAGAGTTTGGATCATCAACAAGATCTTGACTATTCAACCTGTATTTTATTTTGTTTTTTTTTTGCCAATATGTAAGATATTTATTTGTTGAGATTTGAAGTTGCCATTTGTTTGACCATTCTGACACATAGTCGGAGTCTTTTTGAAGGTTAGCAGCATTGTCAGTGGTTTTGAATAGCTTTACATGTCAGCGAAAAGAATGCAGTTGCTCTGAATTTAATCACAGGGGTTATTTATTTAGAGTATGAAGAGAGTTGGTCCTAGAACACTGCCTTGGGGGACACCACTGTTGACAGGTACAGGATTTGATAGGACACTCCCATTTTTGATCATTTGTTGTCTGTTTGACAGGAATGCTTCTATCCAGTTATGCAGGTGTCCAGAGATACCATAAGACCTTAGTTTTAAGAGTAGTTTGTTGTGTACCACTGAATCAAAGGCTTTACAGAAGTCTATGTAGACTGTGTCTATTGTTTTGCCCTGATTGAGTTATGTAGTCCATATGTTTTTGCAGTGTAAGAGTTGCAGATTGCAGGATAGTTTTTTTCTGAAACCAAATTGTTTATTAGAGAGTAGGTTGTTTGTCTCTATGTGGAGGATGATGGATTGGTTAATAATTGATTCCATGACTTTACAGGTGACACAGCATAAGGAGATAATGTAATTTTCAACTAGGCTGGGGTCTCCCTTTTTGAAGATGGGGATGACCATGGCTTGTGACCATAGTTTTGGCAAGGAACTGGTCCTGAAAGATTTTTCAAAGATTATGCTTAGAGGTTCGGCTATGGCAGTGGATAGGTTTTTTAAGACGTAGACACATATTCTGTCCGGTCCAATAGATAGAGATGGTTCTAGATTGCTTAGTGCTTTTTCAACATTGTCTTCTGTAAAATCGATATGTATTAGATCATTGTAATTTTCTGTGGTTCAGCTAGGAAATACTGGACATGATCCATTGCTGTTTACAAATACTGAGCCAAAGAATGTGGTAAAGCGGTTGGCTTTTATGGTGTCATCATTGCAGTCTTTACCATTAGGTCCTATCAGGGGTGGGATGGACCTTGAGTCTTTTAGTTTGTTGTTTACAAAATTGTAGAAAGCACGGGTGGAATTGGTGCGTAGAAGGATTTCCTCTTATTTAATGTGATAATTGGTGCATTCAGTCTTTATCTGGTGGCATAAATTTTTGTATCAGCTTTTGAAGTTGGCAACGTGACCAGATTTGTTTTTCCACCAAAGTGATCTCTTTTTGGATTGAAGCTTCCTTATTGTTATGGGTAGTCTGTTTTTTCTGGGTTTTGGAGTTGTTATTGGTACATATAGTTTTACTTACACCTATTATCTTGTAAGCAATTGACAAACCAAATAAATAAATAAATAAATAAATAAAATAAAATTAGAAAACACTATCTGGGGATCTGACAACCAGAAGGCAAACCACCAACATTCTCTATCTCGCTCCCCACCTGCTTTCTGTCCACTCAAAGAAATGTTACAATGCATCAGTGTCAATATTATTGCCTATTAAATAGAATGCACACCCATCATAGCATGGGGAATATGCCTCCAGGTTTGCCTTCCTAGTTAGGCAATCAGCTTCATCTATGATGCAGGAGAAAAAAAATAGGTCAACCAAATACATGATGCTTGACCCTAAGAGTATCAAGGTAACCCAAGGTAACCCCTTCCCCCTAACATAAGTTGTTTGATGCTGCAATCTCATTATGCCTAACAATACAGCCAATTATGTTTATACATAAAGTATAATTTAAATATCCAGTTTTGGTGATATATGGAAGATGACTGACCTAAACAACAGGTTTATCCTTCATCCGAATTCATTCTGCACAGTCATTTCACTAACAGAACATTACAGAAATTAGAATGTAAGCAAATCCCTTCAAACAATGACTACAGATAAAGCAGAGAAATAAGTCAAGCCATTCAACTTGGTTTTATCATGCTGTTTTATAGGTTAATGGTCTGGTGATTACCGAGAGAAAGAAAAATGAGAACTTAGGCAGAAGAAAATAGGCAGAAATCCCAGTCTTGCTTAATAAAAGAAATGTTCAGAGTTGTTGAAAGAGTAAGAATTTAAAACAGATCTGAGCTGTGAAAGAAAAAAAATGGGGGCAGATAAATTTTTCTAGGAAATATTTAACATAATATGCTACATGTTCCTGAAAACTGTTCTGGTAATTGCATGACATGTTTGTCAGCCTTCTTCTCCTTCTTAATAACTTTTAGGTATCATGAGTTCAACTCATCGGTAGTCCTTGACATACAACCACAACTGAGCACAAAATTTATGTTGCTAAGTGAGACAGTTCTTAAATGAGTTTTTCCCTGTGTTGCTACCTTTCTTGAAGGTAGTGAATCATTGCAGTAACACAGCAGCTTAGTAACATGACTTTAAATGAATCTGGCTTTCCCAGATTGTCAGAAAGTCTCAAACGGTGACCACATGGGACAATCTGGGACATAGCAATCGTCATAAATACGAACCAATTGCCAAGCATGTGAATCTTGATCAACTGACCATGGGGATGCTGCAGCAGTCATAAGTCACATTTTTCAGTGCCGTTGTAACTTTGAACCATAATTAAATGAATGATCGTACGTCAAAGATTACCTGTACTAATGTTTGGTCCTAAACAGTTATCACCAAAAAGATAAAATATGGATTGTAACCTTGTGATGCAATGAAGTGGTGTCACATTCAAGTATGTCAGGGAGAGACTCTGTCAGGTTTCCAAGTGATGAAATCCATTTATAAAGAAAAGAGCAAAGTCCGCCTTCCACAACAATTTCTTTTATTTAGGAAAGCATCTAATTGGCAAAGTCTGCTGTAATTCCGGATCTGACGCAACCCGGAATTACATAATATTGGAAATTAGAAACAGCCCCCAAAAGTCACATTCCCCAATAGAAGTAAATCAACGTTGCCTGGTGTCATCAATCTCCACCTCCAAGTCTCAGCAGCGTCAGTTTTGTTCCCACAGGAAGGAGAACCACCTAGCTTAAACAACCCTCACTATTTCCACTCCTCCCACCTTAGGAATGTGGCAAGTCTGAACCCACCCATCCCCCCGTAACCAGCAAAGAGAAAGAAAGAAAAGGAATATATAATAGGGCTCAATAAAATGGCTATATATATGTCAGTTTTGGGCTTGACACCAAGTGTTACCAAATGTGATATATTCCCTTATCCTCCAACAAATGCAAATGCATAAAAACCAACCCTGCTACTGAATATCAAATGTCCATCTTTACCAAACTTTTGCCATTCATCATAGTTAAAAAAATCACACTGAGTTGGGGGAAGAGGAACCCCACTTGACAATCTGAGAATAGCTACCAAACAATGTGTTTTCAGCCTATTTAACTGCTTTGTTCTCCTCTAGTTTCTGCTTTTACAGCTATTGCTGATAACTTACTTGCAGCATAGAAGTAGATCAAATATATAGATGTCCTTGTTGTAGTCAGACTAAATTTATACACATTCTGAGTTTATTTTAAAACCACTTTTTCTGAAGTGGAATCTGGTGCACAATAAATTGACTTTTCAAGATACCAGTAAATTCTAATGAACCGAAACACAATAAACACAACACTAAACCAAACACTTCACAAGGACATAACAAAACCAACTGTTAATTATATTTATATCCTATTAAAATGAATAGGCCACATACTTCTTTGACATAAATCCGTTCAAGTTACACAAATAAAATTAGATATCTTGTTTAACCCTTTGTATGACCTAAGAAAGCAAGATTCAACCAGAATTAGACAAGCTAGTCACCACTTAACTGTGTGTCAGCCCTAGGAGGCAGACCGGACCTAGAAGTAGACTATGGAAAACGATAAGATGTCTGAGACATTTTTGAAGTTCGCCCTCATTATTTGGACTTAAGCAAAATTACCCTTTTAGTTTCTTTGATAACAGATCTTTCTTTTCCCCCCTGTCCTCTTTACTTTCTATACTGTACAATGTTTTACTTGCCCAGTATGTCTTGGTTTCCTACGATCTCTTGCTACTGGTTGTCCTTGCTATGGATTAGATGTTCAACATCTGGAATGTATCCAATTGCTTATCCATAACCTAGAACAGCTCACTGTCAAGGGAAGAAAAAGCCTTTATTTCTGAGAAATAATTAAAGGAAAATCTTCTCTCTTCTAATTTTATATCCTGATCTAATCCTGTCCTTCTGATGTGTAGGTCAGCATTGGGCAGATTCTGAGGTTCCCCAAATGACACGATGGCTGACTGACATATTGGAAACACACCCATATCTTCAGCTCTTCCAGACTGCAAACAGGTATATGTCTCTCATGCCCCATTAAATGTTTGACAAATCACATGGGGTTGATTTTTTAAGTTCTATTCCCAGTGCCTTTTGGTGCCTCCAGTGAACGCACCCACGGCTCTTCTTTTCTTGTCCAGTATACAAGCCCTACACTGTACAGGGGCATTAAAGCCAGTGGATGACTTCACTCTCTCTGTGGGTGCACATATTAAAATAGAATTTTGTTGCAGTCTGCCAAAATGTTTCACTAAATTGCTGACTTCTCCAAGTGTGATGAGGCAAAAATAATAACATCATAATGTTATTGGTGGCAACGTGCTAATTAATAGCAGCCCCAATCACACCCAGAGGTGCTGTGAAATAACACACATACTCTTTAGAATGTGGTAATGCAGAGGATGGGTGACAGGACAAAATTCCACATTTTTCGTTATTAATAGTTGGCAAAAGTACTTTGAAGCTTTCTCTTCAGTTACTTAGATATCTTTTGAATATTATTTTGAAGAGCATTATTTGAATATTATTTTTTTCCATTTGGTCCAGTTTCAGAGTTGCTAGGAGAAAATCTTCAGTTATGATCTGCTTGAGGCTGCCTGTTGGTCAAAATAATTAGCTCCAGAGCTCAAGTGTTAGATATCACTTGCAGAGGAAAAAAGCATTTTGTTCTGGCAAGCTGAGAAATGTCTGTTCCATTATTACATTCATTTAGGAATTAGACACATTAAGGAGGATTAACACAAAGGCATTAAAAAATGTAATCAATCCTTCTAGCAAAGATCCTTTTTGTACTCTTCAACTGTCACCCGGATTGTCAACACACTTCCTGAGTAACAAGTCAAATGGATTTTCATTGAATTTTTATTTTTTAAGATGTAGTTGACTTGTGAAGGGAAAAACAACAACAACAGTAGCCTTTCCAGAAATCTGTATCTTTACACAAAAGACTTCCTTAAAATAAGATGTATAGCAAACAGCAATGATTGGTGAGTGGAAATAGGTGATCTCCACCAAGATTATTTTTTTCCCCTTCATATTTTTTTTTGGCATCCTCATCTCAGACTTCTGGTGTTATTGCTTCATGTAATTGCAGCCCCACAGTCCAAATACATTCCAAATTTCTTCAAGTCTTCCATGGAGATGTTTCCCGCTTACGGAAACAGGAAGTAGAAGAACCATTTCACTGATTTCTCCAGAGGAGAACTGCATTGGCAGCTTGTTGCTCATTTGGAAATATTTACAGGGCCTATAACAAGTGCTGTTCCTGTGTTCTGCATATGAAAGAAGAGAGAATGGAGGCTGCCAACCCCAAAAAGGAATGGATAATGATTTGCAGAAAATTCTGCCGAGGATCCATTTTCTGGGCGTTAAGAAAAACAAATTGATCTGAAACGATCTCTAAAGATACACCCACAGCTTTGTCTTTAGCTCAATATTGCTCACTAAGCTTGACTTAAAATTAAAAATAAGCTGTGTTGAAGCCCAGAGAATCTCTTTGTCCATTTGGCTCAGAGGGTAATGAGGCAGAAATGATTTCTTTCATACAAACAAAACATAAAAACATAAAACCATCTTTCAATTATATACATATAGTGTGTCGGTTGGTTACAATCTTTTGTGCTATCCTTTTTTTACCATTACTCACAAGTTATATAAATTCTCACCTTATCGATCTAGATTGTGCTTATATAATATCAATTATTAAACATTCATTTGACTATTTTTCCATCATTTTATACGAGATATTCTAATTTTCATTATGATTTAATCTTATACATTCATCCTATGGTTATATATTTTATACTGTATTCTATATCAATCTATTAACTTTTATTGTAAGGCTTACTAGTCTATTTCTTTACCATGTCTTTTTATCTAACCATTGATAAAATAAATCCCATATCATATAAAAGTGTTTATCCTCCTGTTCTCTAATTTCAAATGTCAATTTACTCATTTCGGCACAGTCCATGTTTTTCTTAATAATTTCCTCCTGCATAGGTATTTTTTCATTTTTCCAGTTCTTAACAAATACAATTCTAGCCGCTGTTAAAACATTTACAATCAAATATTTCAATCCTTTACGATATATTTCTGGTATAATTCCCAATAAAAATATCTCAGGTTTAAAGTCTATATGTTGTTTTGTCATTTTTTTCTAACCATGTGTGGATTATTGTTGTAAAAAATAAAAACTTTGTTTTTTAAAAAAAGAAATGATTTCTTTCATTCTCCATCTTTTCCCCAATACCTCAACTTCCTTCCCTTTATTTGAAGTTCTATTCATGTGGTCAATAAGGAAGGTAGATGAGTGAATAGGTTGAGGAAAGCATAACAGATGACTTAACTTGTCTCCTAGTCCAGCAATGGGTTTAAGACTCAATTTAGCACCTTCATTCTTATTAATTTCACTCCAATTTCTCCATATTTAATGGGAATATCTAGAGCAGACTTTCCTGGCAATGAAGGACTCTAGTTGGGAATTATTCATGCTACCTGTGCAGATAGCTTGACACTTTGACTTGCAACCATTAGTTTAGTGACCGTTCAGATTACAACAGCACAGAAAAAAGTGACTTATGACTGTTTTTCACACTTGCAACAGTTGCAGCAATATCATGGACACATAATCAAAATTCAGATGTTTGGCAACTGTTCATACTTATGACATTTGCAGTGTTTCCTGGGGTCATATGATCACTTTTTGCAACCTTCTGACAAGCAAATTGATGGGGAAGTCAGATTCACTTAACAACTGTGTTACTAATTTAATAATTGCAGTGATTCACTTAACTGCAGCAGGAAACACCATAAAATGTGGCAAAACTCACGTAACAAATATCTCACTTACCAATATAAATTTTGGGCTCAACTGTAGTGGTTAATCAAGCATTAGAATGTTCTGCTATAATTTTTACATCAAACCTTGGAATTACAGATAGCCCTCAAGTTCCAAATATGATGAAAGCTGTCACTATGCTTGTAAGTTGTTGTAACTCATCCTTATGTGGCCAATCCAATTTTATTACCTTTGCAGTGGTCATTATGTTAATGCCCTGGTTGTTAAATGAACCAACGGTTTGTAATGGGCCAGTTTTGCTGAAAACTGGAAATAAATGCCAATTTTGGTCAAAACCATCATAAAATGCAGTCATGTGACTGTGGGACATTCCCAACCTCCATAAGTGTGGACTGGTCCAAAATGTGGTTATGTGACTATGGGTGGAGATGGGGCCAGCCATTGGAATTTCAAATCAAGGTCATAATACTTCCAGGGAGGTCTATTATAACTTCTATCTATCACTAAGCAACTGGTCATAAGTTGAGGATTACCTGTACAGTGATTTAATAATTATTCTTATTTAAGGACTGATGTTTGTGTCCTGAGAGGTTTCTTCTACAGCAAATTTCCAAACTTAACTTGGTTGAAATGTTTACTTAGTTCCGTTCACTTTCTTTAGATATCTCCTTTATATATCTCCACCCTGGCTTTTACTTATTGCTCAGAAATCATGACTGAGAAAGGATTTAAATTGTTTTAACTACTGAGAAAACAGTATTATAATTATTTCATAAAATAAACACTTGATCAAATGATACTAACAAAGACTCACAAGGTCAGATAAATTATAAGGAATAAATTTTCAAAAATTAAATCACAACAAAAAAGAGATTTTTTTTAAAAAAAGCTTTTTTTTTTAATTAATTAAGATACAGTACATAAAGAAATACAAAGTAGGACTCAAAAAATTTCCTGAAATGGGTACAAAATCCCTTATACATTCTAGGGATACATCTGAAAAGAGTTTGGTTTAAAATATGTATAAACATCTCCAGTATCTATGGTAGAAATAATGTCAAGTTCCATAACTAAAAAAAAAAAAATATATTTAATGTTTATTTAGCATTCAACTAATTTTGTTGATATCAAAAACCAATCAGAAACAGTGTATATTAGTATTGGTGGGGGCATTTTTTCTGAATCTCTTAAACTTAGCAAGGACATTCTTAATGGGTGATATTCAGCAGGTTCTGACCAGTTCTGGAGAACTAGTAGCGGGAATTTTGAGTAGTTCGGAGAACTGGTGGTAACCTTCTCCCAGAAGTGGGGAGGGAATGGAGATTTTACAGTATCCTTCCCCTACCACACCCACCAAGCCACATCCACCAAGCCACACCTACAGAACCGGTAGTAAAAAAAAATTGAATCCCACCTCTGATTCTTAAGGCGGACAAAATCTACATTCTTAGCTAGTTCAGGAAAAAAAAGTAGTAGATGAATGATCTTGGAAAGGAGTAACTCTCTACTACCTCATTAATTGGTACTCTCTACTAGTTAACTAAAACATGTTTTGATGAGTGTGTCAGAACTGCTTTATTTTTAAAAGAAAGTTTGCAAATCTTTTATTAATGAACCACAATGGTGGCATTTTTTAAAAAAAAATCCTCTTCTATATCTGGAGTGAAGGTCAAAAGCAATAGATGTGGCATAAAGCTTGAATCTTGCTGACAAAAGCCTGTTTTAAGAAAAGGAAACAGTAGTTTGAGCTCTAGGAAGGCCTTGAGAAAAGAAAGCTGGCCCACTTAAATTATTTTGGAATCAAATTCTATGGAAATTGGTTCATCTTTACTGTTAATGACAAGAACTAAAAGCTATAAAACAAGTTTTCTCCCAACTATAAAGGAATACTGTTTTCTTTAAGGAATACTGATGGATTTAACAAAAGGTCAAATGAAAATTAAGCATCAGCACCTGGTAGAATAACTATTTTATCTGGGAAAGCAAAAGCTGGGAAGCAAAAGTTTAGTGGTAAGAATTAGCATGGTAAAGTATTTAAGTTTAGAAGGCTTTAAAAACAAGCATCTTAAGTAGTCTGTATTAATCAAGCAGCTATTTCAGGCTTTGTGAGATGCATTTCCTTTTTGCGGCTCTCTGCTACCTAAGATCAATATTTTTCAATTTGCAGGAGAAGGAATGGCAGAGCCTGGGTGGGGGAATCAAGAGAGGAATCAGCCTAGAGCAGGGGTGTCAAACTACTGGCCTGGATGCATCACGTGCAGGCCATGCTCACCCCAGCTCCACGAAGGGAAAAAAAGTTGCGAAATATCATGTGACGGCAACATACCACGTGTTTGACACCCGTGGCCTAGAGCCTTTACATTCCCGTAAGGCAGGGATGTCAATTGTGCGGTGTCACATTGTCATCACGTGATGTATCATGACTTTGTTCCCCTTCACTAAAGCGGGAGTGTCCGTGGCCGGTGTATAATGCATCCAGCCTGCGGGTTGTACATTTGACACCCCTGCCGTAAGTAATATAAGTCCAATCTGTCTTGGTTTCTATTAAACTCTTATTTGGCATCAGTTTAGTGCTGTTACTTCACTAGATACTTGTGTATAAGTGTAAGCAATAAATCAACTTAATTGGAATTTAACTGATGGTCCTGATGGTCTTTGCACCTTACACTACTTCTGGTAGTTTAAGATTACAAGGCAGTCCTTAACTTATTTACATGGAGGGAAGTAAGAGTGGGATGCCACAATGTTCCGTCTTAGGCCCAGTACTCTTCAATATCTTCATTAATGACTTAGATGAGGGAATAGAAGGGGAACTTACCAAAATAGAAGAAACCAAAATTTCATTGCTAAGCAAGTCAACTATTAAGTAAATCACTCCTGATTTTATGTACCTTTTTTAATCCATGGTTGCTAAGCGAATCACTGTAATTAAGTGATTCGTGCTCATTAAGTGAATCCACCTTCCCCATTGACTTTGTTGTTGGACACCAGCTGGGAAGGTTACAAATGGTGAACAGATGACCCCAGAATCTGCAACCATTGTAAATGCATGCTCATCACCCTCCACATGAATGTGGACCTTGTGATTATGGTATGCTATGATCATTGTAAGTACAAGGACTGGTTGTAAGTCATTTTTTTCAGTGTCCTTGTAACTTCGAATGGTTTCTAAATGATTGGTTGTAAATCAAGAACTACCATGTTTCTCATATAATAAGGCCGGTCTTATTTTTTTTTTGAGCCCCGAAAAAATGGCTAGGCCGTCTTTTCGGGGGTGACTTAATTCCTCCCCCCTTGCATCTTCGGTCAGTCGGTCGGCGATGGCTTGGATGTTGACCTTGGCGTTGGTGGGGCACTTCGTATCAGGGTCAACGCAGGCAGCACCATATCCGGGTGTGCAACAAAAGTACTTCCTAACGGCAAGCCCCCCCACCATTCCCCCCATTTTGCATGTTTTAATATAGGCCTTAATTTGGGGGACGGGGCTTAATTTCATTTCATGCCTATAAAACATGCTGGGACTTCCTATTGGGGGAGGCCGTATTGTTGGAGAAACAGGGCACCTATGCTATAGTGGACACCAACTCCCAGAATTCACTAGCCAGCAGGCCTTAGACAAGAATTTGACCTTAGACTTAACTGGTTTCCAAATTGTCTTCTAGAGCAGTTTTCTGCAAAACACATTGGAATATTTGGTAAAGAATATTATTAGAATGAATGCCTACAAATGCAATATGAGCCTAAGACTGGTATAAAGTACTATGAGCTACAGACCTGGGTCCAGGGGTGGGATTCCACTGGAATAACAACCGGTTCAGTGATCACGTGCAAACATGCACTCTGCGCGCATGCTCCACATTTTATAAAGCTCTAATACTTACCTTCTACAGAAGTCCCTGTGAATAAAACAGCTGAGGCATGGCAAACTGCTCTGCTGCGCGAATCAGCTGTGCGCTAACAAAAGGAAGTAAAGCTCAGGAAAGAGCAGGGGCGATAGGCGTGCCCACATGATCATCACAAAAAAAACCACTTTGCACTCTTCGAAGCAAGGGGGTTCACCTGAACCAGTCCGAATCCCACCTCTGCCTGGGTCCAAAAGCTGCTTCAAATTGTAAACTTCCCCTTTAAAAAAAATCCAATTTAGAACAGGCCAAGTTGTCCACAGAACAACCTGCCAAGTTAAATAAATCCCCGATAACAGAACCTCTTTCTCAGTAGAACTAAGCTCCAAGTTGGTATCCTACATAGCTAATGTGTCAGTATCATCTGTATTAGTGAAAGTAAAGTTGCTTTATGTTATCACCAATTTTGGCTAGTAAATTCCATGTTATGGCGACTTGATAAAAAATAAGTTTTGATGTTAATTTCTAAGAACCTTTCTGTGGTATTTCACAATACATAATACATAAGTGCACGATTGTGCCTACCGTCCCATTCCTATTGTCCCCAATTATTCATACCCATTTCCTTTATTTATTCTTATGTTTATTATCTTGTAAGCTACTGACAAATAAATAAAAATAAAAATAAAAAAATATTCCATATGATGAGATATAGAGGCCTGATTTATCCATGATAACAGGGAAACTGAAAATACAAAGTTGTCTGCTTTTAATTTCACACTGAATTTACATGTCATCCTGAGATCTTATTTTCATATTCAAATTATGCTTTGTTTATACATCCTTGATGCCTTTTGAATTTTCTGGGCTTTTGTTTATTTGAGATTGCAAATCAATTTTTAGCACTCTTTCCTAGATTACTTTTGTAATTCTACCATTTTGTTTAGTTACCATAATAATATTTTCATTTGGGAGTTTCCTATTCCCTTTAATTTATGCAGCTGCATTTAACAATAGTCTCTGAAAGAGCCTTGAAACAGCTTTGAATTTAAAAGGGCTGAAATACTCAGTTGACTTCTGTAAAACAACTCAGCATTTATTTCATGCAATTTGTTTATTGTCTGTTGCTTAACTATTCCAATAACAAAAACCTTGGAGATCATGGGTCTACAGTCTATCCCATCTGGACAGCTAGGTCAGGCAAGGCTGAACTACACTAATTTTTCTATATTAAATTTGGCTTCAATTCAGTTTTGTACTGAAAAATGTGTTCTGCATTCTAAGAGATTTAAATGAATTATAAATATGAGAAATGCATTGTTTTTATACAAGACAGGAAGATCTTACAGAATTTTCCCCATGTGTTACAGTGCTATCTTATGCATATTTATTCAGCTTCACTGATTTTAATTGTACTTTCCTTCAAATTGATAGAAATAGATGTTTCCTTTCCTGAGAGAATGCACCATTGGATCTGTACCTAATAAACACAGAGGGATACAATAATTTTAAAACTCAATTTTGTACACAGAATAACTGTGTCTTATTTTAAGATAATGGGAAACAAATAATTTTGAAAGATCACATACTACCCTGAACTTGTTGTTCCAAGTACACATAACTTGTGATGCTCAAGATAAGTCGAATCAATCACACATGATTACATATTATCATTTCTGCACCACATTCAATACACTATTTATATATTGTGCCGTCATAGGATGCTGATTTGATAGAAGCATACTGTCAGTGTATAAGAGTTCATGAATTGGAATAGACATGGTAACAGGTCAGTCAATGGGGAATGTTTGGTGACCCTGACAGCTCGGATCCTGGGCGTGGCTTAGCTTGACTGATTTGTATATAAGCGTTGCTTTGTCCTTCCAATGTAGCCTCTGCATTATATTGCTTCTGTGCTTATATAGTTTCTGTGCTTCAGCACTGGTGGTTCTGATTGCTTCTGCTTCTTTTCCTAGTACTTGCTACCACGTTGCAAAAACTGCATGGGTATTGTATACATGCATCATGTTTTATATTGTATATAAACAAGTTTCTTCTATAAATGAATCCTGCTGAATTATTTACTTGTGTGGATTGCTGCAAACTCTGACACATATCTTAATTATTCAATACTTCACTTGTTATAGTGCAGGGGTCCCCAACCCGCTGTCCAGGGACTGGCACCAGTCTGCAGCATGCCAGAAACTGGGCCATGCAAACAAGCGAAGTCCCATCTATAGGATGCAAGCAGCATGCGAAACCATGCGCCCTCTGCTCCGCAGAAAAACCTATTTCTTCACGGAACTGGTCCCTGGTGCCCAAAGGTTGGAGGCGACTGTTCTAGTGTATCAGTGATATATCAATTATTTTCTTTGAGTTATACCGGTGTATACATATTTGTGAATTCATGTTATAATTAACATTTTCCATTTTTAAAAAATGGACATAGAATCACAGATAAAGGATCATCAAACTGTTTACATCATTATACAATTGTGTTGCTAGTGATAAATGTGGTAAATATAGTTATCAGGAAGAATTTGCATCCCATCAGACCAGTATATAGTGTACTGAGAAAAGCCAACATCCCTTAGGAAAAAATGTTTAAATTCATCTAGGGAAATTGATAGATTTATTTTTCACTTCTTTCTTTCACCAACGTATAAAATAGCATTTGCTTGTAATGTGGTAAACGAGACATACTATCTATTCTGCATAATTTCTGGGATACTGAATATCAATTACAAAAATGTATTAAATGAAGTAACAAACGGCTATAATAATTATTAATAATTACCTAATTTACTAATGAGATAATTTACTAATCTTTTTCTGGGACAGTTGTTGCACACATAGATACATGCTGAGAAAAAGTATTTTCCTCCCCGACCAGAACTGATATAAATTGCCGAAACACACTCATGCACCTCAGATATTTGTAAAACACAGTCTAGAAAAGCCATTTTAATTATTGCCGTAATAGAAGAGTATTGCTCAGGTCCACTGTAATCACATTGGACTACCCTTAGCAAAATAATCTGGTTCACAAACATGCTACTGGATTAATAATGAAATGATATTTTGTTCACTAAGAAGATGCTTAGAGGATATAAGTATCTGTTCCATTCTTACCAGGTACTCCTCAACTTATGAACAGTTGCTTAGCAACCATTTGAAATTATGACAGCCCCACAAAAAGTACTTATGACCCGGTTCAAAGTTCCAATCACTGTCCCCCCAGTAATATGATGAAAACTTGGGTGCTCGGCACCTGGTCTGTGTTTAGAGCCATTTGCAGTGTTCTATGGTCAAGACTGCGATATATGATTCTTTTAGTTGGAAACCAACATTTACTTCTAGTATCCAGCAAAAAAAAAAGTCCTTTGTGCATAATGAGTTAGCTAAATGACTACCACAAAAAATGATAAAAACAGGTCAGTCTCATGATGACCTGCTTAATGACTGGCACAATGTATGTGTCAACTCATAAAACATTTTGTATACACGTTTTATAGTTGACAACAGAAAGAAGGGGGGCAGTTTCAAAGAGCAGGCAACAGGGTGAAGTCGAAAGTACGTTCCATTCATATTTTCTTCTAAGACTGATTAGATGGCTGAAGCTTCTGCTGCAGAAAAATCTAATTGGAGAGCACGATTGTTGCCCTGCACAGGAGAACAGAGCTGGAAAGCAGGTTAGTGGGATGGGGAGGAAATGGAGAATTTCTACAGTATCCTACCCCTGCCACGCCCACCAAGCCATGCCCACAGAACTGGTAGTAAAAAAAATTGAATCCCACCACTACTCTGTTGTATATAGTGACACAGTACTCTGAGCAAGCCAAACAGAGTAAACTGGGAAAAAGTTCCAACCCTATCGGTGGGAGGGTCTATCTGAGGCTTATTTTACATTGGAAATGTCTTGAGGCCATCTTCCAGATTAATGTGACATGAAAAAGCCCTTTTCCTTGTCCCTAGCTCTCCAAATACCCTTGTTAAACTGATTTACAACCTGGAGTACTAAATGGAACAGCAATATCATGCAGATACCATGAAGTATTCCGCTCACTTCTTGAATGACAATTGCAGTAACTGATGTCTAGGAATGCTGCACCCGAGACACTCTTGATGGCTGTCCGTACCGTACAGCTTATAAATAAATGAAAAATTAATGGACCCTAATCAGGCTTGGAGGCAGCAACTCTCTGTCTCTTCTCTCTGCCTTAATAATTGCTATTTCTCATAACTCTGATTGTAACGCAAGATGAGAAGAAGGATAGGTCGGTTCCTGCTATTTCTACCTTGCAAACCTTCCAAGAATGCCTTGAAATAAAAGAAGAAATGACTGGACTAATCTCAAAAAAAAAAAGTATAAACAAGAGATATATATATATCCTATAATTTGGCCAGGAGAGGTGCACAATTAATGTTGTGTTTCTGCTTATAATTGGTAATAATACATCAACTTATTGCAACTACCACCTCCATTTTATTATTGGAAAAGATTTGCAAAGGTAATGAATATCATGTTTTCCAGACTGAAAAATAAACATTTAAGCACATTTTATTTGCTTATTTATCATTTTCACATTCACCACAATTATGAGACTCTCAGTTTACAGTAAAGTAATATAAGCATTTAATAAAATGTTCAGGGTAGGAACTAAAACTGATACTGTTCTAAAACCATTAACATCATCAGTTTTCAGTTTACAGAAAGCCAGGACAAATGTAACTAAACTAATTTGATCATCTTTCTCTGTGGCTGAGTAATGAATACCAATTCAAAATTAGAATCTATTCTCAGCTGTAAATTCTAATCAAACGAGGGTTTAGATTAGGGGAATACTAAAATAGTTATTAAAACAAAGGATTTTTTTAATAGATAGTCCTCAGCTCTCTACTACAATTGAGCCCAAACTTTATGTTCCTAAGCAAGACATTTGTTAAGTAGGTTTTGCCCCATTTTATGACTTTTCTTGCTACATTTGTTAAGCGAATCATTGCAGTTGTTAAGTTAGTCACACGGTTGTTAAGTGAATCTAGCTTTCCCATTGACTTTGCTGGTCAGAAGGTCATAAAAGCGGATCGCATGACCCCTGAACTCTGCAACTGTCATAAATATGAACAAGTTGCCAAGCATCTGAATTTTGATCATGCAACTATGGGGATGATGCAATGGTCATGTGTGAAAAACGGTCCTAAATCACTTTTTTCAGTGCCACTGTATCTTTAAATAGTCACTAAATGAATTGTTGCAAGTTGAGGACTACCTGTAATGACAGTAAGGACTATATGCATCTGTAGACATTATTCACTGTTCTCTAATGTATTGTTAATTCTATACACCATGCAACATCTGTATTCCAATTATATTCAATGTTACATCTTTAACAAGTATTACTCCTAGCAATTTTTCACGCGCCACAATTATAACTACCAATGTAGTTATAAGAGAAGAGAAACTGTTATGGTTAAGTTCAGTTCAGCATATGCAAGCACTTGGGATTTGGGATCTGGAACCCCAATGTTGAAAAGAAAAGAGCAAGGAAGAAAAAACGATTAGATTATATGGCCTAAGAAACAGAAATTAAGCAGGAGAGTGACTTATCAATTTCAGTCAGTTTAGTTACTTCTTCACTGCAAACAAGTTTTCAAACAATCAAAATGATGTCTAGGGGAGTCATCAGATGGAGCCCCCTAGAAGTCAAACCTATAGTACAGGGGTCTTCAAACTTGGAAACTAAGATTGTGGACTTAAAATTCCTCATCCAGTCATATTAGCTCAGGAATTCTGGGAGTTGAAGCCAAGTTTTAAGACCCTTGTTATAGTACCATAAAATGAAGTTAGATGAGCATTCTGGTCATTACCAAGTCAGAACTAATGAAAATTTACTAAAATGTGGCAAGCAAGGAGAAAGAATCAGTAAAGTTCTATCCAAACTATGCCAAAATGTCATTGTCTCATCCATATTTTTTAAATCTTCAGGGCAGACTCATCTTCGACTCAAATGAAATATTTCACTTGTTTACCATAGCTCCTTCTTTTAGAAGTCATATCACATGCAGGATTAGTCCCCTGGGATGGTCCCTCTTTATAGTTGTACCAGCTTAAGGGCAGGGGGAGATACTGCTGGCTTTGAGAAAATGATGATGCATCCTTTCCAGAAGAAAGCATTACTTAGTTTGGCTGCCCTAGACAATTGTTGACCTACTGCTAATATTAGTTTATAAGGGCTGAGCACATTAGGTGAGTTTTTTAAGGAACGGAGTTGAGGCGACTCCTGTAGTCATGTTCTCATCTATCTGGACCCTGTTTGATTTTGAGCAAGATGAAGCCTTATGAAACGTAAGGCCAGAATCCTACAGAATGTAAGGGAAAAAACAGGATGTATACAGTATGAGGAATATCCATCTTGTAGCTCTTAGCTGCAAAACCTAGAAAGAATAGCTTATTGCTGGTAAGTCCTACAGCTCTTCACAGAACCACTTATTTACTTATCTGAAAAGGACAGACGCACGGATAGTAAATTAAACATGTTAGTTGCACACAGAATAGTTTTCTTTCATGCTTTATTTATTTGTTTGCTTCTGTAAAGGGCTTTGCATAATTGTTTTCTACTTTTTGGACTAAGCATAGCTGGCTGGCAGTGTCTAGTGCTGTGGACTGATCTCAAAAAGCTAAGGAAGATCAGAGTTACTTCTGGAATACAAGACCATCAGAAAATTCTCAGGGCTATAGGTTAAACCAGAAAGCTAAAAATATTTTAGAAAAGGCAATGGCAAACCACTTCTGTATTGTTGCCCAGAAAACTTTGTGGCCTTGAGCTTGACTCTGAATGAAAATTTTGATGCAGGAATATTTTTAAAAAAAACTTCTTAGATTGGCTTGAAAAAATAAATAAATGAAAAAAGCAAGTATAATGCATAGATTAGCATAACTGAGACCAAAAGAACATGCTGTTATATTTACAATAGACAGCACAGAAACCACATTGCCTTATAAAAACACTTAAAACTGAAGAGGAGGAAATCGAGAAACAATCTCTCTAAGTATGGTGTCTTACCAACTGTATCTCTGGAGAAATTGGGTAAAGAGAATAGCCTCTCCTATTGCACGATATGGATGTGAATGATAGTATTAGGAAGAAGAGATCTTTTGAAAATAGCTTTTTCTCACTCAGGCTTTGAATGTTGAACTAGTGAATTATGCCACACCAAGATATTATAATCTTGCATTGTAGTACAGTAGGCCAGCATAGTAGAATTTACAAACAATAGCCCAAAGTAGAGTGAGAAAAAATGGTTCTAGAGCACTGGGTTAAATTAATTTTAATCCTCATGCCTTGTTTATATGTGTTTATTGGATTTATTCAGGAGCTAATGGTGGTAGCAGAGTGAGAGAAGTGGTGATCTGAATGATTCCAATACCAATTGTAGGAATTGTTACATTGGTCTACGTAACCTCTAAGTCACATTTTGTAACATATAGTTTTGGGATTGCTTGGGCTATTAAATTACTTTACCTTCATTTGATTTTGCCTTGAAGCCAAAATAAATATTATTTTAATGAATCACAATGAAGAATGAGATGTCAGGTCAAATTCCTCTAGAAGCAAAATATAAATGTGAATATGCCATGAAGTAAATAGTCTCTTAGTACATGAGATGGATGTTTCTTAGTTTCACACCTTGAGGGTAGCAAAGCAGAAGACTGACCAGAGCTAAATTATTTTGAACAGAAGAAAGGTGATTTATTTTAGACAACTCTTAGAGAATCACGTTGGCTTGGATTTCAGCAAGTTACATCTAGAATTTGCCAAATTAGTGAAGGTTATTCCTTGACAGTGAAATCTCAATGTATAAATGGATTTTATATCTTTTTCATCAGCATGTAAGCTGTTATGATTGAGTTTATGGAACAATCTTATTCAAATGAAATACTTCCAACTGAATACATTGACTTTAAAAATTCATATACTTTATTACAGGATTGTGATAGCAGTTGCTGTGCAGATACAGGTCTATATAACTTCATACACAGAAAGGCAGGGAACATGGAATTTTTCAAAATAAATGTTTGCTTATTTATATTTCGTATTTTTAAACCTATCAGGTCTGCCATCTTTGGCTTGGCACCTCACTGGCATCCTGCCATCAAAGGCTAGGGAGCAGGGGGCACAAATGGACAATAAACATGTATGGGGATATGACGGGAAATAATTAGGGGACTGACAGCTTGGTGAAGACCAGGAAAGCACCGAACCAATTGGTGCCAGCTCTTAAGGCCACGAACCCTGAAATTGGAATTTGGACTACCCCAAACCTCTCAGCATTCTCAAAACACCTATACGGCTCTTCATTGGCTGAAGATGAACTAGTCATAGGGGGAGGGCTGGGATGAGACTTTTTGTAATTTTTTTCACGTGGGAAATTTAGTTCTAGCCTGACTTTACTACAGCCAGCATCCTTTAGTAAAAGAACCTATCACTCCACACAAATGGAGTTGAGGGTCTTTCTTTCCTAAGGGACTGGACTGGAGCAGGTGTGACAAAACTGCCCATCTTACTCAAACTGAGATACAATACAGTCATACATTTATTAAAAATCTCAAAGTACAAATGTCCCAATATTGACCAGAGTGCTTTCTTTATCAAGGTTGACTCAGCCTTCCATCCTTTTGAGGTGGTAAAATGAGGACCCAGATTGTTGGGGGCACTATGCTAACTCTGTAAACCACTAAGAGTGAGCTGTAAAGCACTGTGAGGCAGTATAGAACTCTAAGTGCTATTGCTATTTATTTGTTTGTTGCCTATCTTGCCTAGAGGTTATTTGATTAAACTTTGATTCCCACCAAATTTCCATCAGCCTTCAAAAAGGTATGGCTGCTTTAATGAACCTCTTAAAGAATTGTCTACTGTAATGAGCTGCCTCATTAAAGAATCAACAGTTTTCAGGCTCACCCTGAAGCCTTTAAAAAGCTGTATTTCTGCTCCTTAAAATTCCAAAGGATCTCTGCTGAATAATTTCTAAAGCATGCACAACACATACTGTATCATATGCATACATATACCAATTATTAATGTTTCAGCATGTTATAGAAGTTTTAAATTACCAAAACTATATTGGTGAATATTCTCTAAATTAAATCCATGTACCTTTGTGATCTTCATAGAATTTGATGTAACCTGTTCCACATAGGTTAGACAAAGGAATGTTTGAAATGACTTGGGTCAAAACAATAGATCCTATTTCTCAAACTTTAAGAAGTGTGGACTTCAACTCCCAGAATTTCCCAGCCAGATATTATCAAGAAAGTCAGGGTTTTTTTTTCCCATTCAAACTAAAAAAAAGAATGATTTCTTATATTCAAATATTAATTACAAGAAATCCTTGACATGTAACTGAATTGGAGCCTGCCTGTAACTGTTACATCTTGTAACAATAGTAAAACAAGTCGGTCATATGTCAAAGACTATCTGTAACTTTGACTTTTTGGGCGGGAAGTCCTTAAGTGAATCACCAGGGTCAAGAGGCCAATCCACAGTCATTTAGTGAATCAATGATTCGCTATCGGGGCAGTTTTGATTAAACTGAAAGTGCCATTTTTTTTGTCAAATCCATAGTAAAATACAGTCATGTGGCCACGAGAAACTGCAAACCCCCTAAATGCAGCAGTGTTGCCAAGTGGTCAAACTTCAGTTACATGACTGGGAAGGAGGCCCAACTATTGGAACTTTGAATTCAGGTTGTTAAGTTCCTTTTGTCGTACTGATTGTAACTTCAAACCGTCACTAAGCGTCACTGGTCGTAAGTCAAGGATTACCTGTAATTTCTTAGATCAGCTATCAAGAATCTCTGCATTTGTACACCACACTGGTTTCAAATTCTGGCATCTATCTCTAACCCTTTCGGTGATTATGCTAGTGAAATATGGCATCCTGCATGCAGTTTCTGCAGTATCGCCACTGAAACCTAATCTTTTAATCTAAGTTTTTAATATGCAAACAATCCCAGAGAAATAAACCAGGTGCTAATCAATATGAGGAACAAGTGTCCCCGGCATTGTTAAGGCTGACATAAAAATGAAAGCAGAAGGAGAAACAGCTGGCTTCTCTCAACCATAAGAGCATTGAAGATAATACACTGTTTAACTCACAAGGGTGAAAGACAACATAGATCAAAACTTTCACCTGAAAAAAGTCTGTCACTTGGTCACAGGAGTATCCACTAATGATATTCACTAAGATCCTGCATGAACTAGATGTTTTTAAAGTTGAAAATTGGCACACTGCTGTTCTAACATATTTTTAACATAATTTAGAGATAGATTGCATTTCTATACTCAAAAATTCCCAAGGTATAAGGAAGAAAGAATCACTGGCAATTTTAATTTTTTTTAAACGACAAAAGCAGTAGTAATGTATCTTACAATTTTAACATCGGTTCAAACCAGTACCTCAGACAGAATTCGATATAGATAGATAAAAAAAGAATCATAGCTTTCAGATGACATAGTAGGCATATAGAATGAGATGGTTATCTTAATGGAAGAGATAGTTGAATCTTGTTTATACCCAGTCTTGCTGGAAGCTTCAGATGAATATAGTTTATATGCTGTTATTTTATTGGCATCATACTACAACCTTCTCTAGCAGGCAATTGGTTCAAGAAATGCGGCAGCACCAGAGCCTGTATCGGCTACACACCTGATTTACAAGCAATTTATAATTGGTTATGCTGTGCTTCTTTATTGCCCCTTAAGCAAAAGAGCTGTCAGATCCAAATGCACAATTTGGCACTTTTGAGCCAATTAATTTAATAATTAGTTGACTGAATAATTATTTTCTTAATTATCATTTGACAGTCCAGACAAACTCCATACCCATCTTGAACCAAGCTACATCAGCAGGTTAAAATGACAACTGAGCATTTCCTCTTTTAGTCTGCATATCTCTTCCTGTTTCTTGAAAGCATGCCTTTCAATGCTTATTCAATCTTTATTTTTTGTTATTTTATTTATGATTATGATCAATGATCCACGTAAAGACACAGTGATCAGGGATGCAATATTTGACTATGGATTTTAACTGCAGCAACACAGAATTTATCCACAGTACTATGAAAGCTACCATTGGAATTGAAAAGTAGGAGCTTTTCATAATATCGACCTGTTCACCTTAGATACTGCCACAGGAGAGACAAAATGTCTAGGTGTCACTGTATAAATTGAAGCCTATCTGTCACTTTGTACGTTACAATCCAGCAATTTATTGGTATTTTGTTTCAATCTCCTCTGAATCACAGCTGCAAATTTGTTGGGATAAGAAGACAAGACTCTATCGAATAGGAGCAGTGATGATAAGGCATTAAACTATGCCTGCAAAATGAATCCAGTTTGGTTAAGGTTTTGGCCTAGAAATCAGGAGACTGTGAATTCTAGTTCCACCTTAGGCATGAAAAACGGTGACAAATCCACTGTTTCTCAGATCACCTCACCTCACACGGTTATTGTGGGGGAAACAGGAGGAGGGCGTATTAATAGGCTGTCTTTTGTTATATGTAAAAAAGTGGGATAAAAATATTTTTTTTAAAAAAGTCACAGACTACTGATCCTTTTTTTTTTTTTTTTTTTTGCAGATAGCCAGATTCTGTAATACAGCTTCAAAAGTACCACAGGTTCATTTTGCCTGTAATCTTTTCCCTGTAATCCTTCCAGCACTCATACTGCTTCATAATATTTACAGCATTTTCAGTGCCAGATACCTCTTCTTCCTATTTTTTCCTGCCCCAATTCCTTACTATATCCATACAGAATTCCACTCCCTAATGACATTTCAAAATAGCTTTCCAGTCCCTATGGATTTTACTTCTATATGGGTGGTGATCAAATAGCCCAGCATGTTAATTTCAGGGCCATTGAGTCAGAGCTGTCTGAAGACATCTCTGTGGTCATATGGCCAGCAGGACATCAGGGAGTGTTGTTACTTTCTCACCAAAATGTTATCTATTAATCTACTCGCGTCTGTGTGCTTTCAAGGTAAGCAGGAGCTGGGGCGAGGATGGGAGCTTATCCCGTTGCATGGTGCTTGGGTCTCAAACCTGGGCTGCCATCTTTCCAGCCAACTAGCCCAGCATGTTAATTGAGCCACTGCACTGCTCCGCCAATAATAATCAAACCCTATTGAAAATTACTTAATGAAGGCAAAGGGAAGTCTATCATGGCAGCAACCAACCCTGCAACTATGTACTTCTTTGGGTTCTACATGTAAGGCACCAGAGCCATGTTTTAAGCCCTTTTCAGAAGGCCAGGAGGATGGGGGGCCATCCTGAGTGGAGAATATTCCATATGATGGGCTATGTTAGGAATGATAGTCACCTAACAGTTGGGTTGGCAATATATAAACCAGGATAGTTATTTAATATTGTTGTATCTTTAAGAGAGTGCTGTAATTGTGATTGGCTGAGGTTCCTCCGACGGCCATAAGATGGAGCCAGAAACCTGGTTTGTTCTCTTCTTGCATTTCCCTATTGCCTTTTGCCTGAACGTCATTCTGCTTGGATTGCTGTGAGTCTTGCAAACTGTTAGCAAACTCCATTTACTGAACTTTGTTTATGATACTGGACTTTGTTTTTGGATTATCCCTGGACTGATTGTATTGAATACTACCTGTTTTAACCATGTATGATTTGGACTGTTTGTTGGACTTCATTTACCCGTTTACAGGAAGTAAAACCTACATTTTACTGTTCAATGTATCTGTATGCTGGTTGTGTGTTATTCCTCACCACTCTCACTATGTTTCCCTGAGTGCACTCATTTTCCTAATGGGGAATACCTCAACAGGCAAGCTGCAGAGAAGGCTGTCTTCCTAGACCCTGCCAATCAGAGTTCTTTCACTGACAAAGTCTGCAACATACTTTCTCTGCCTTACCAGATAGGACAGGCCAATGTGATCGGACGAAACTTGTTCTCTAAGGTAGCCTGGCCACATGCCATGTAGGGCTTTGTAGGTCATAACCAATAAGTTCATGAACATGTTAGGAAACTAAGTGATGCAGAGCTCTTGGGGATTTTGAGTGAAGGGCAAGTCTCTACAGAAAAGATTGAATTGATGACATAAGTATTTTTTATGGTAAAGTTTTATAGTTTAGGATTTTGCTAATCCCTTCCTGAATTGCTGGTCCTGGTTTCCAGACTGATAATGGAAAACTTCCTCATTTTAGTGCTGGAGGATATAATCTCTGCACCCTGGTGAGTTCAATTTACAATTGTAAATTGTAATTTAAAATTACAATTGAAAATTGTAAAATAAAAGCCATTAGCAACAGCAGAGTTCGTTCTTATTTAGTGCTCACAATTGGGACCAGGAACTTGGTCAGTAAGCAAAATGTGAAACTTGCAAACTGTGCTTGTGATCTTATTTCAGCTTTTCTTTTCTTTACAGAGCTATGAAGGTTATAAAGGTGAGGATTGGTCACAAGTTGCTTTTTCATCAGTGCCATAACTGTAACTGTATGATGTGGTCACTAAACAAAGACAACCAGTATATTAGCTGCTTTTCTTTTTCATGTATATGGGAAAGAATGGCTGGTTCAGATATACACTCAAGCATACCACAGTGTTCTTAAACCTGGCACTTTCTTGAGGTTGCTCCCAGAATTCCTAGGCAGCATGGCTAAATTATCCTGTTTTGGAATTATTGCAATTAAAATCTAAATATTTTTGCATTGCACAAAGACTGTTTAATGTTATATTTGAATAGGGTTGCAAAACCTTGAGATGCACCGATTTGTCCCTAATCTCCAGTTCTACAAAAGGGAAGCGCAGAAATTTTTACTTACATTTTATACTAACTGTGATCTGATGTTTCCTTCAAACGTCTCACTGTTTAATTCTCCAATTACATCTCTTGGAATTCCTGTTTCATGCAATCACTAATATTTATCCCCTGGCTAATTATACCTAATTATATTTAATAGAACTTTATATACACATTTATTATAGCTCAATAATATTTAATCACAGTGATTAGCCCAACTGCAAATAATAACTGAAATAAAGGTAAATAAACTAATTGAGTTCATTTACATCAATCATGTTATATCAGGGGAGTCATGGGGGACTGAATATATTTCTGAAAGAGTGGAGATGTAGATTGTAGCAAAGACCTATGAGTAGAATGTTTCTACGGACCCTCTCTGAATCAGGATAGGATGGGAGATTAGCCACATGTGCTCTGGATGGCTGCTCCTCATGAGGAGGCCACAGGACAGGGGTCTCTTGCAGGTTTGAGTGCCAGGAGATGAAAAGATTAGTCATCATGCTCACAACTGCAACAGGCTCTTTAAAGAGGGGTGTCAAACTCGCAGCCCATGGGCTGGATGCATCATGTGCTGGCCACACCCACCCATTTTAGCAAAGGGGGGAAACTTGCAATACGTCATGTGATGATAATGTGACCACACAAGTTTGACACCCCTGCTTTAAAGGACACTGGGCTTGTTAAACCTTACTGTATAATGACTTTCAAAAATTGCCTATTTAACTACCTGAAGGCTATCAGACACCTTCAGAACTATGAATCTGAAAAGCCACCTGGTGAGTTTACTTTTATTGTGGAACAAAAAAAAAGTTAACCATCAGCATAAGAATTTAAAGAACTGGACATAAAAAGGCAAAAGCCTAAAAAAGTGTTTGATTCAAGAAAGTCATAAATGAATTAAGGATCCCAATGAATTTAGATACTTGAGACTTATATAGAATAAACAGCTTTTTGTGGAAATCAGTTTTTTCCTATCTGAAGTCATAATAGAGACTTGAGACTTTATGAACTCAAAAATTTGGCAGAGGACTAAAGATTTCAGGCAGAAAAGGACAATATGTAAATCTACCTCTGTTTTTTGATTAATACAAGGGATTTACAAAATGACACAAAACATTATAATAAAGAAAATTTTCCAGATGTTTTGAAGAATGGAGCCAGAAATTACTAGCTATAATGTGAGAAATGATGCCTGCTTCTACAGATATACTATACCCACAAGATACTAATGAAGAAATAACTGATTGTTTCAGATTCTATGACAAAATCTCCTAAGATGGTTTTAAATGGTTCTTCTCTTATGTATTTTCTCAAATATGCTATCAATTGTTTCCAGGTGATTTTATAAAGTTGCTAAGTAGTAAACATGGAAATTGTTTACTACTTCAGAGAGTGATAGATATTGGTGCTGATAGGCCAAGGACTTACAATGTATATGGAGGCAATTATAATGCCACATCTTGAACGAAATGTGAGGGTCCTTTGCTTTCCAAAGACTGGACACGCCAAAGCATAGCAAGTCTATATATACAATGTTTTATTACAGCAATAATATTCTCCAACAATAAACTATTGCTTCCTACCTTTCTAAGACTTTCAAGTTGATGTTGTCATATAAATATCTTTAATACTCTTTTTTAAAATACTTAGTTCAAGCAAAAGTCTGTAAAGCGGGATAAAACTTTTGCTTCCCCTCAAAAGTTCTTAATACTACGTGGGATGATGTGCTATCTCAATGTGGTTGTGTTCCTCTTTTTGTTGCTACTTAACTCCCAGCAAAGCTCCAAACAGGAATTCCACTGGACATGCAGCTCACCATAGCTGGTCCTAGTGGTTAATTAGCCTGATGAAAATAGCTGTTAATCTCCAGATGTTGCTCCACCTCCTTGACTGCATATTGTTTATGATCTCCTTTCCTCCTATACCCCTCTCTACTCTCTCTTAGCATTGGGCTTGGTAAACTGGGTGGAGTATAGCTGCCTCTGGGACATCAGCACATCCTTGAAAACGCCAGGATGTGGCTCAGTTATGACAGGCAGTTGGAACCCTGTCTGAGATGCTTGTGGGTAAAGTTATGAGTGAATCTATGAATGCATGAGGGAAGTACGAATGGGATGCATTTTTGTCTGCTTTTCAAAAAAAAAAAAAAAAAAAAAACCAGACAGCAAACTCAACTTCACGCCTTCACATCAAGTCACAACTTTAACTCATTCTCTATAGTGCAACTGACTCTGACTCTAAACTTTGGATATTGCAATCCGAGGATATGTGAATTGGTAATCTCCATATTTTTTGCTTTTAACGTTCATTAGACTCAACGGCACAGACAATGGATTATTGAAATCCAAAGCTTCCATAGGACATAAAATTGCCTAGCTTTGTTCTAAGGAGGCATGTACGATATGTATTTTGGAGACAGCAGAAAATAACCCTCTAACTTCAGGGTTTTTCAAAATTTAAGCTATGGAAGCTATTTGTTTAAAAAAAATTCCCAGAAAACCCCTTCTGCCTGCTTCTCAGGCACACAGAGAATGATGTTCATATGAGTACAAACATTCCCAGAGATACGGTTTCTCGATGTCAGCTGACAAGCCCCATTTTTTTCCACTGTGTGTTAAAAAAATTGCAATGGATGCCCATGCCTGCCTTAGAATCAACTTTTTATTTTGCCTTTGGTCTCTGACAAAACTGTTAAGTTTTCATGTAACCCCAGAATTCCACAAAATGCAGTGTGAAAAACCCTGCTTTACCTGAACAAAATCCACAGTTATAGAAATTCATAACCACAGTCTGTCAAGTTTTTTTAAAATATACTTGAACAAGATGCCAAACCATGCAAATCCTTGTTCAAGAAAGAGTTGGAATTTTGAATAAATCACACCTCCTTCATAAGATTATCAGTCCTTTGGACGGGGATATATAGAGGATGTAACACACTTTACTGGTAAGGATAACTATTCTATGTGGTGCTTTAAGCCAATCACCTAACACCTTCTAGGATTCGTTTGGTGGGCACCAGGTTAAGAAAGTCAGGCTAGGGTGCCTTAGACACGTTTTCAACTCAGCTGCTGCTCTTGTGTGGAGGAGAGAGGAGGGGATCTCACTTTGACACATAACAGTGATAATTGTAAGCAGCATCACTAAAGACTGAAATAGAGACCCGATAATGGTATGAAGCATGAAAAAGAGGGTGTGAAGAACTCAAGTCATCAGAAAGAAACCGATTAAATTTTAAAGCCTTGTTGACAGTTCTGTTTGACATTCGCCTTCCTCATCCCTCATTCTTATGCTCTAGCAGTCTTTGTACTAAATCTCATTCCTCTCCTTAACAAATCCCAGAAGGCTAAATGTGTTTACATCAAGACTGTAAATGTTCCAGCATGTACAGCGTGGCATTGATTCTACAGGGATATGATACACTGGGGACATGCATATAGATCCAGGTGTGTAGCTCTTTATCAA
Source organism: Pseudonaja textilis (assembly GCF_900518735.1). Next base: position 20,426,865 of record NW_020769321.1, on the reverse strand, counting down.
TCTCCCTTACCTCTCCCCTTACGGATTGCAGTTTGGGAAGAATAGGGCGGAGAAACTAAAATTATCCCCGTTGTACTCCCTGAAGATATTCCCTAGCTTTTTAAATACAAAATTACACATTTGCATATGTAATTTCCCATTGAACAATATATAGGGAAGTAAAAGATACCTCTTGCTGCTACACATGTACAGCCTATGGCAGAATCAAGAAACAACACCTCTTGGTTTTGAGATGTTCCTTAACTAGAACTGATTTCCCAGGGCTAAACATGCACTGTCTGACATAGCTCACAATTCCTTCCAGACAAATTTAAAACTTGCCTAAAGCGTACATCAAAATGTTGCACTCAGGTCTTTGTGCAAAGAATGAAAGAAAGCAGGAGAATTAAGAAATAAGTGAACTATGAAGAGTGATTAATCAGGCCCAAATACTGGGAAGAAAGCATTACAAAGGTAATTAATGTGCTGAGAATATTTTATACGTTATGTGTGTATGGGTGTGAATCAGTAAAATTGGAGGGAATGTAAAATGTATGAGCATTTCTTGCAAAAGAACAGGAATATGAGCAAGTTCTTTGCTAAAACGAAGTTGCAATTATAATGTATTACTTACGCATGTACTTTAAGTTACAGGCCAAACATTTGGGGGTTTAGAACACATGATTCACAAAATAAAAAGCACTCTTTTTTTTCTAATCACATTAGCAGTTTGAATGGTGAACCTGCTGATGCTGAAGTACAATCCTTCACATCATAGGATAGCAAGAGGAATCATTAGTCAGCATGCAAACAGTTGTGACAAGATTTCCTGGAGGAGCCTATGTTTTTTTTCTTGAAGTCTTGCATGCTCGGCCTGAGATTTTTTTCAGAATGTCCAAAGCTGACAGCATGGGGAAAAAGTAGAAGAATGTGGAAGGCAATCAGGCTGCTAAAGATGATTTATGGCTTTCCAGTTAAGCAAGAACCACAGCCTGACAGTTATGGCTAGAATGTTTCTCCAGGATGAAGGAAATGAATCTACCTGAGCTCCTGCTTTTAAAAAATGAGACATAATGGGTGGGAAAAATATTATACTTCTGTCTTATATAGTATATTCAACTAACAGAGACACAAGGGTTTAATATTGGTTGCATCTGCATCTGATGGGACTTGTCTTCTTTTGGAACAATACCCTATCAAATGAGAGGAATTTATTTCCCAATGTATTCCTTTAGGGAGCAATTTCATATTTTGGGTGAAAATGAGCAATCTGATCCGGGCATCTGAAGCATGTCCATACTCAAGAGCACTTCTCATGTGGGTCTCCAAACTGGTTTGCATTTATTATGGTTGTTGCCTCCCGCAGTCATGTGATCATCCTTTGGAACCTTCATTTTGACAAGCAAAGTCAATGGGGAAACCACCAGAAAGTCACAAGCCACGTTCATGTGCTACCAGCAAGGGAATTGCCTGTCTCAGTTGCAGTCGATAAGTCAGTACTATCTGCACTCTCATTTTTCTCCAAATTTGCCTTGTGGGTCATAAGAAAAGGACAAGACAAAGAAAAAAAAAATACAGCAATAGATGCTCAGCTGTGAATTGACTTCCAAACTGGAAGCAAAAACAAATCTAAAGCTAGGGGGGTTTTGTGAGAAAGAAGGCATATCTTATTTAGTTCACCTAGCGGATTGAAGGTGTTGAGGTAATCCCCCGTTAGGAGAACAAGCGCATATAGGGAGACGTATTTGAGAGAAGTGTTTGAATAATACACACACAGTACACAGATACACTGTACAGTAAATGTAGGTTTTTACTTTCAGAAACGTTAAGCAAAGTTCAAGATAAGCAGTCCAAAAGTCATTCACAGGTAAATCAGTCAGTTTTTCAATCCAGGGATAATCCAAATATCAAAATCCAGTGTCAAAAAACAGTTCAGTATCAGACTTACATTAAATCCAGGAATATCAGTCAATTAGGAAAAATGGAGCAACGGCAATACTTTCCAACAGAAGGAAACAGAGACTGACTCACACTCTCTTCTGAGACTAAGGCTAAAGAACCAAGGTTTCTGGCTCCATCTTATTATGGCTGTTTGAGAAACCACACTCAACTACAGTTTTGCATTTTCTTAAAGATACAGTTTTAAAATGTCTATCCTGGTTTATATATTTCTCACCCAAATACCTGTTAGGTGACTTGTATTCCTAACAGAAGGCAAGCATAAATTTAACCAGGAATAAAATGTAAGTGTTCAATCTCATTTCAGAAGAGGGAGTGTCTATTACTGCCTATTGTCTGTTAAATTGGAAAGTAAATAATGTGTTATTATTTTATTATGCAAATCATGCAAATTACTTCAGCTGCATCAATTTGCATAATGACACAAATTTATATAAATTAACATAAATCGACATATTTGCATCATACTGCGCAAATAACAAAAGAATGTCAGGACAATGGGGATTTCATTCAATGAAGCTAGGTCCATCAAAGTGTGACGTTTTATATTCAGCACATATGTATTGCTTAAAGCAACAAAACAAGCAACCACAGATGCATGTAATTATGACATCCTTGTAGCTTCAACATTTGAAGACAGAAACATGAGACTCCATGAAAATTATTTATTATGGGTTTACTTAAAACTCGTATTGTTCTTATGGAAAGGAAGCCCTGAGCCTGTGATCCTTCGAAAGGAATCATATGATTGTGAGTTGATACCATCATAATTATCAGTGTAAATTATGGAACAAGGAAAGTCTTCTTACAATCCATTGCATGGGGATGGTGCCACTCATATTATGAACTGCAGAATCTAGTTCAAGAGAGAAAGATTGAATAGGTTGGACACCAAGTGCAATCCCTGATTCCCTAATTGTGAAAAAAGTCACTGCTACCTGCCTTAATGGCATATAATTCTTTTTTTACATTCTAAGAAACCAAAAAATAAAGAAAGATTACTTGTCAACTAACACAATTCATTATTGTGTTAGGCAATAATGTACAGGCAATCTTTGACTTGCGACCCCAATTGAGCCCAACATTTTTGTTGCTAAGTGAGACATTTATTAAGTGAGATTTGCTCCCATTTTACAATCTTTCTTACCACATTTGCTAAATGAATCCATGCAGTTATTAAGTTACTAAAACATAGCTGTTAAGAGAATGTGGCTTCCCCGTTGACTTTGACTGTCAGAAGGTCACAAAAGGTGATCCTGTGACCCTGAGAAACTGCACCCGTCATAAATATTAATCAATTGCCATGGTTCTGAATTTTGACCATGGTGACCATAGGGAATGCTGCAATGGTCATAAGTGTGAAAAAAGCCCATAACTCACTTGTTTCAGTGCTGCTATAACTTTGAATTGAACTGCTGTTAAGTCGAGGAATACCTGTATACATGTTTTCATTACTCCATCTCTTTTCTGAAGAATAGGCATGATTGTTAACAAACCAGTTAAAGTTTGTTATAATAAAAGATTGGCCAATGATAAAAAAAAATCATATACCCGAGATTCAAATCATAGAATGAAGAGGAGAGTACTTAAGTTAGGACAAAACAAGGATTTTATATTGGATGAAATAATGTAACGTGAAACAGGGAGAATTTAAAAAGTCATGATCCAATGATTTCAGATGATTCTTGTGTACTCCAAACCCCCAAGGACCACACAACTTACAAGATGGATTGATGTAATTGCAGCTATGAATGTGTTGCCCTTCCCAATGCTGGAGCTTTAATGGACAAAATGCAAGTGGCGGTTTTCCCACGGAAGCCACAAAGTAAATGCAATAACTAATCAATCTTCTGAGCAGCAATCAAGTAACCACTTAACCAACACACTACACAAACATAATAATTAATCTAAGCCCTGACATGAATCATAATGAATATCATCTGCCTCGGTTGGCATGTTGGTTGTAACCTGTTTTTTTGGGGGGGGTTTTCCTAAACTGTCAACATTACAACGCTGCGTTCTGTAAAAATCTGCTGGCTGACACAGGTGAATGCTAATTTCAGGTGGAGTAGATGACTCAAGCAGCACAGGGCATTCATGCTTTCATGTTCAGAACAAAGCAAAGCAAAGCATAGAGCCAGTGTCAAAGTAGAACAGAAAAGGGCAAGTATACTTTGAAGGGAAAATAATATAGACATCACCAAATAACATGGCTTGTGAATATTAAATGAGACCAATAGCCAGGAAAAGATATTGTCATGGCTTCCGGTTCCATATAGGCTGATACACAGACTTTCTTCTTTTAATTACAAGCATATTATTTAGCCTTCTTCTAATGAGAGCTTCAAACATATTACAGAATGGAACGCACACCCTGAATACACCTACTACAAGTGGTCCTCAACTTACAACCATTTGTTTAGTGACTGTTTGAAGTTACAATGGCACTGAATAAAGTGATTTATGACCGAGAGCCGTGGCGGCGCAGTGGTTAGAATGCAGTACTGCAGGCTACTTCTGCTGGCTGCCTGCAATTTGGCAATTCAAATCCTACCAGGCTCAAGAATGACTCAGCCTTCCCTCCTTCCAATGTCGATAAAATGAGGACCCAGATTGTTGGGGGCAATATGCTGAATCTGTAAACTGCTTAAAGAGGGCTGCAATGCACTTGGAAGCGTATATAAGTCTAAGTGCTATTGCTATTGCTATTTTTCACACTTACGACCGTAGCAGCATCCCCATGGTCAGGTGATTTACATTCAGATACTTGACAACTGACTCACATTTATGACAGCTGCAGAGTCCCATGGTTAAGTAATCAGCTTTGGTGACCTTCTGATAAGCAAAGTCAATGGGGAAACTAGAATCCCTTAATAACTGTGTGACTAATTTAACAATTGCAGTGATTCACTTAGGAAATGTGGCAAGAAAAGTCGTAAAATAAGAGAAAACCACTTAACATATTTCTCAGTTTGCAACATCAATTCTAACTCAATTGTAGTTGTAAGTCAAGGACTACCTGTGTTCTTTTCAACCTCTGGGTGTTTGTTCAGGAGATGTGAAGAAGAGCTGTGTCCACATTTGCTGGAATATAATAAATGGGTTTCAGCATGATATACAATCCTACTTTCTTGGGGTTCCAGATAGACAGAGAATTTATACTTGAAATTAAAAAAAAATGCAAGCACAACTATTCTTCTGTCATCAAGGCCGAAATACATAGAGTACAGGGCGTGCAGGCAAATGCATACAGTAGCTCACTTTCAAACTTCTATAGTCTGCTATTTAAACTTCTCAGGAAAAAAAAAGAGAATCTCATTTCGCTTTATGCATCTTCTATACATTGAGACCTTATCCCTAATATAGATTAAAGCTCAATGCGATTCACACTCTCCCAAACAAATATTCTGAAATCTAATAATTAAGTTTCTCTGCCACAAGCTTCAAGTCCAGATTCAGCTGAGTTCTGTTTGTTTTGGATAGTTACTTCAGAGTGCTTTGCCTTAGTCTCCTAAAAGGTGATATGAAAGGAGATAAACAATGCTAAAGGGATTTCAGGAAATGCTGAGAAAACCATGGATTTTGATGAAAAGAGCAACAGTTCATTTAAAAAGAGTGTTAAGTCATAGTACATGTATGACCTCTAGAATGCATTTATTGGTCAGAGTCAATGTATCACCTAATACAATTTAAATGGTCAGATAAGGTGAAGCTATTGAAAAGCTCAATCTTTCAGAAATAAAGCTGTAGATTTTTTAAAACAAAATAAAATAAATAAATTTCTGATTAAAGGAAGCTGCTTCTCAAATTGAGGGGAGCCACAGAACCAATGTATATTAAAAATGGACAACCAACCATACACTGAAATAACCTTCTTAGCCTAAAATTAAAGCCCGAATCCACATTTTTGTGAGCATTACAATTCATATTAAAATGTTACGGCTTTTTTCTGCTGCTGCTTCCATTACATTTCATTATTTGATCTACTATTTATATTCTCAATAACATCTGATAGCATTGGACTGTCCTTAAACATTGCATCAAGCATACCATATATACATGCACGTATAAAGTTAAGTAAATTGTATACATGTTCCTGCATCTGTTTATACACTCATAAGAATACAAGAAAGTCTATGTCAGTATGTAAGTACAGGTAGTCCTCATTTAGCAATCATTTGCTGTTATGACACTGATGAAAATGCAACTTTGCAACAGTACTCACATTTTTTGATCTTCAAGGATTTTGTAGAACAGTAAAAAGCTAAACTAAGACAGTAAAATCACAATATTTTACTTAGTGATGGCTTCACTTAATGACCAAATTGCCAGTCCAAATTGTGGTAGATAAAAAAGGACTACTTGTAGTTCAAGGTTATGTTGATGCTCATAACAACTCTGGCTTAAAGTCCTCCTGTTACCTTCTATTTCCTCTGTCGTCATGAACAAAGAGGATAAGGCTGTGGAGGATGGATATAATAAAGAGTTTTCAGTGAAGATCTTTAGATTCCATTGTATCCCAGTTCATTTCACTCAATGAAGAGTGAAAAGAAAGCCCTCATTTCAAAACGGCTTGAAATTAATAGACTATTTTTTTTTCCAGCGGTTAACACTTGGCAAATGTCCAGCTGTATTCAGCCACTTTTCAATGAAAGTGAAATCTACAGTCTTGCCAACCAAGTGTGCAACAGCACTTGTGAACAACTGTGAAATGAAGAATGGAAGAAGCTTAAGGAACACAACTACTCTTGTTCCCATTCAGAACAGTATTATTACCACTCTGATCCTGAAGCAGATGTTTTCTGCTGTGCTATATTAAAACAAAAAACCCACTATGACGGTTCAGACAGTTTTGGTTCAAACTCATTTTATTTTCCAATTTCTCTCTTTCCTTTTTAAAAGATACGCTAAGGGCCACAGGATGAAACAACACCTACCTTCTCTTCCCCTCTAATAGTTTATCAAACTCCTATAGTTTTACTATTGGCAAAAGAAATGAAAAAGAGTAGAAGCTAAGATTTAGGAAGCTTTAGATCCTACACAAAGCCATCAAAGCTTCAGAATGAAGTTTATAGAAATGGAGAGGTAAAAGTTCCAAAATCTTAAGAGGTCAACATTGAACTTGAACTAAAAGGGAGAGAATACAGAAATAAATTGGTGCTCTTTTCTTCCCTATCCCTGTTGCATTCTGCTGATATAAATTATTTATTAGTGAAGATGAATAGCAGGAGGGGAAACAAATCACATGGCCAAACTAGAACAATACCTCAGAACCATTTCAGCTTTCATTCCCACTGAAACTGATCACAAGCTGAGAAAATGCAGCATCACCACTCTCGTCACATATCTATGTGCTGTCAAGATGCACAAACCAAATCCTCACCCCAATTAAACTTAAGTGCTTTGATTTAAACCAATTTAATTCTACTGGCATCGGGAAGAGCAGATCGGTCCAAGTACTTCAGCTCAAGAAGGTTGCAGTTTGAATGGCTGGCTAGAATGTCTGAGCAGGAAATTGCATTTAGACTTCCTGCAATCCATAATCAAGAGGATTACTCCAGCCAGGACTTGAATCAGCATAAAAGGCCCCACAATATCTCAGAATAGAAAACAACAACAACTCAAAAACAGGTGGTAGACTAGCCCAAGTGTTAACCTTTGTTGGAATACAAAAACTTATTCTCTGAATTAAAAATGGTAGGAAACTCAATTCTTCTTGGATCCCAATTTATACCGTATATACTTGGTCTTTTGCCAAATGGAACTATTATAATGAAGCATGGTTATTGTCCAGTTTTTCTTTTAATAAGAGATTTTCTGTCTTCTTTGCTGTGCCATGGCACAAATCTTCTCACCTTATTGTTTATGAAAGTTCTCTTGGAAGATTTGTTTTTTACTACATAAATAATAACCTAATCTTTCGTATGGAACTGGTATCCCCATGAATTGTCACCTCCAATGAGAATCACGTTCTCCTAAATATTAGTCAGAAGATTAGTTAGCAATGGTAATTCAGATCTTTGAATGGAGAACTAAGCCAGCCAGCACCCTGAATTGCTAAATGATTTCAAAAAGGATTCAGTGTGGGCATACCCCGATTTCTTCTGGAAGTTGGCAAAAAGATCACTTTCTTGGATTTTCTCCTCAATGACTTCATTCTTCTTTGTTCTGCATCATGCCTTTATTTTTTTTTTACATCTGACCAGCTCAAGATTGATTCCATCTTCCATCCTTTGAGGTTGATAAAACCAGACTGATGAGGAGAATATGCTTAGAGAGTGCTGTAAAGCACTGTGGTGTATATAAGTCTAAGTGGCATATAAATACTTTGGCATATGAAGTATGTGCTTTATCACTGAATTTGCTTCCATTCCTAAAAGTTGTAGGGAATCATCTGTATGTATAAAATGGTCCCTTTCAGCTTTAGTTATTGTTTTCCTAAACCCAATCCCCAGGTACTGTATGCTGTTGTAAGCAAGATGTTCCAAATTTTGGTTGCACAATTGAGATAAGAAATGGACAATTCACATTCACACTCAGGTTAAAGCAACTCCTGGGCAAAACAGAGCAGACATGCAATTTAAAGGACTACCTCTCCCCCATTATATTCAATCAGCCTACCAGCAGAGTAACTCGCAGGACCCATTCATTATGGATGCACATCTGGTGGGACCACAAACAAGGACTTCTTGGTGGTAGCCCTTTTCGTACAGAACATCATTTCTCCACCGCCACCAAGATATAGTTGGGTCCAACTCTGTTGCTTTTCTGAAAGGCCCTGAAGATGTAGTTTTTTCAGCAGGGACTATGAATGAAAATGGAACCTATCAATGATAGCTTTGATTGTGTTGCTGCTTGGGGAAGGGATAAGGGTTTTTATGGTGTGGATTTGTAATGTGTAGACCACTCAGAGTCACCTCTATATGCGAGTCTGGGGATAGATGTATTTAATTCATTGATTAAGAAATTGCTTGAAGCACTTCCCAAGCACCTAGAGGTAATCCTCAACTTACAACCACAATTGAGACCAAAATTTATGTTGCTATGTGAGAAATTCGTTAAGTGAGTTTTGCCCCATTTTACCACTTTGATTGCCATATCTGTATACCAATATAACTGTCATAAATGTGAGTGAGTTGTCAAGAATCTGAATGTAAATTACGTGACCATGAGGATGCTGCAAGGGTCGCAAGTGTGAAAAACTGTTGTAAGTTAAGGACTACCTGTATTTCCACCTTTTTTGCAACAGACAATCAGAGTTATAAATTATGACAATGTTGCATCTATATTGTTTCGGGACAGGAGATCATAACATACAGTGGATAATTTTTGTGTTTTGTAGCACTTCAGCCCATTGATGTCAGATACTGAATACAAAGATATAGGCATAAGTGTGAATTTAAAGGCAGAACGGGTTATTTACCAGGACATTAAACAGACACTAGCTTAATTTTCAGTTAACTTGTGGGATGAAGTTCATTCTTTTCTGAACTTGGGGATCTGCATTGTGCCTTTCTTTTCTTACTGTGCTCTTCCAAGCAACCTTTTTGAGCAACAGCTAAAAGCACAATTTGGGTCAACTCAGTGAACTGGAGAACTGACCTTTTTTGAACATGATCAAGACTGAGGGGCAAAGCTGAAGAAATAGATCTACGCAACAATAACAAGAAAATGATACATCCCAGTAGGAGGACAAAAATAAGACAGTACTGGCTTTCCAAAATGTGGAACTAATTGTAATGAGCACTGAGAAATTAATTATGCCACTAAGTACAGTTCTATTTCTATAGCTGACAAACTAGCTACAGATTTCTGTCTAGGTGAACGGATTTAATTGCTTCCTCAATTAAATCAATCAAGACCAGCCACAGCAGCTGCTTAGAGATGAAATGTATTGGGAAATATGACAATTGGTAGATGATATAATACACATTTAAGAGTAAAGGGCCAATCTCTGGATGTAGACTGAACTTTTGCAGCATCATCAAATATTGCCATGATCTGAGAGTCTAGCCCTGTGATGGCGAACCTATGGCACGTATGCCACAGGTGGCATGCAGAGTCATATGTGCTGGCACATGAGGCAAACTTACCTCACTGCGCATGCGCACGTGTCACAGCTAATTTTCGGCTGGTTTGAGGCCTTTTTTGGCCTCCCAGAGGCTTAAGGAAAGCCTCTGCAGGCTTTTCAGGACAAATAATAGGCCCATTTCATCACTTCTGGTATTTCCAGAAATACCAGAAGTGACAAAACGGGCCTATGATTTGTCCTGAAAAGCCTGCAGAGGCTTTCCTCAAGCCTCTGGGAGGCCGAAAAAGGCCCTAAATTGGCTGAAAATCAACTGTGAGGTGCAGTGCAGGTAAGAGGGTGGGGCTAGTCAGAGGTGGAATTTACCAGTTCTCCGAACTACTCAAAAATTTCTGCTACTTGTTCTCCAGAACTGGTCAGAATCTGCTGAATACCACCTCTGGTGCACTCATCCATCACTTCTGTGGCCCAGTTTTGAGTGGGCTACATAGCCTGGGGATTGGGGACCTTTGGCCTAGATGTACAGTTTCATTTCCTTAGCACTGGTACTCTGAGAGAAGCCTGCATAAATAAAATAAGGATGGTCAATGATCAACTTACCGTATCTGACACCTAAAGCAAACTCTTTCTCCAATCATTCCATTACTCTTTTAAAACAAACAAATAAATAAATAAATAAATAAGGCCAGTATATTCCATGTAAATTGTATTGTTTTACTCTGGAAGAAAATGAATGACTTCTGGAAAGGATCATAACCTATCAACATATTTCTACCTCTGATTGCCACCATCCTTATTTTATTTTTTACATTTTAATACTTTATATTTATAAAGTATATCAATTAAAAGAAATCATGAACTACAACCAAAAATATAATATTGTACAATTACAATTATAATTATAATTAATTGAGTAAAATGTGAAGAAACTAGAGATGTAACAAGAAGGTATTCATATAAAAGTATCTCAATCCATTAAAACATTATTAACTCTAATCATATAGGCCATCTATTATTCCAATGTTCTCAGTTTTAATACAGTGTATTATTTCAGTATAACATTTACATAATATACTTAACTTGATATTCTTTTATTTAGATGCTTCAAAGTAATGAATAACTGGATACTCTTTCAACATTAATTACAGTTTTGGATATTAATATTGCAGCCATTATGATTAATTAACCTTTTCCTCAAAATTAAATAGAACACTAGGAACGAGTTAGAAAATAAAAGAATATCAAGGTATTGGTTTTATAATGGGCGATTGTGGTGCACTGGTTAGAATGCAGTACTTCAGGCTACTTCTTCTGACTGCTGGCTGCCAGCAGTTCAGCAGTTCGTTTCTCACCAGCTCAAGATTTGACTCAGCCTTCCATCCTTCCGAGGTCAGTAAAATGAGGACCCAGATTGTCGGGGGCAATATACTGACTCTGCTTAGAGGGGACTATCAAGCACTGTGAAGTGCTATATAAGTCTAAGTGCTATTGCTATAATAAGGGTTTTTATCTTAAGCTACATTACTTGATATTAAAATCTCCAGCATGTCCAAGTATTACTCTTTCTCTTTCTGTGTGGATGTGGGTGTTTGTGTGCATATATGTATGAGTATGGATGTTCATTTTTATATATGTTGATAAAAACAAAGCAAAGCAAACAAAACAAGTTTAGAAAAATTGTGATAATAAAAAATGAAAAAAATGAAAACAAAAAATACAAAAAGCTGTGGAATTTGACTTCTCCCTTTCAACCATTGTTAATGATTTATACTCTAGAAATATGATGACTAGAAACCTTGCATAATTTACTTTTCTAAATAATGAAGTCTCTGTATGTCTATTAACTTTACAAAGCAGAAATAACTAATTTATGTTAAATGAACTTCATTTATATATTACTACCATAAAACAGTGAGAAAAATTTATTTGATTTAATCAAAGACTGTCTTATATAACCTTCCAAAAACTACCCTTCAGTTTGAAAAATATCTTCTGAGCAGTCATGCCCCCCATGACGCTACCTATAAGTTTCATTCTGATTAATTATGTCAAATTTATACAAAATTTGTAATAAAATTTGGACACTTCTAGAGTAGTGGTTGCCAACCAGTGGGCCAGGACCACTGGTGGTCCACAAGAAAATTTTGGTGGTCCGCAAAGAAATGTCCCCCGCAAAGCACTCCCCCCCAAGCAATTCATCCAGGCTGTGTGGGGACACACAAGGCTGCGTTGCCCACATGGCCCGCCTACCCGCTGGCCCCCACCCTTCAGATGAGTGCAAACTTTACCTTGAGTAGAACCATGTGAGCTGGAACAGGAAGGTAAGACCAATGGCGGGGGGGGGAAATCTGACGTTGGTAGGAAAGTCGGTCCCATATTCCAGACTGGCCCTTTGGTCATCCCAGAGCAGCTCCTCCAGTCCATGGCAGGCCGGTGCACCCGGGCAGAGGAGCAGCTGCTCCAGGATGACCAAAGGGCCAGTCCTGTGACTCCTGCAGCTCTGGCATATCAGACCAATTTTTCCACCAATGTCAGCAAGCCACCATCAGTCAAAATTTATATTAGTGGTCCGCGGGGTTTAAAATTATGAATTTGGTGGTCCAAAATTATGAGTTTGGTGGTCCAAAAGGTTGGCGACCCCTGTTCTAGAGCATATGGGTATCTACTGTATACAATACAGTGGTCACTGATAGATAAAGTAATCATTGATTTATGGCCACATTTGGAAGCAGAACCAAGGCAGTTTTTAAACGAGTCACGCCCAATTTTACCACTTTTTTTTAACCATACCATTCTACTAAGTGAATCACTGCAGTTGTTAAATGAACTAAGTAAATTAGTTTTCTCACTGCTCATCAGAAACTAGTCAGAAATGGTGATCACATGACTTCAGGATGCTACAGTTCTTGTAAATACATGCTAGTTGTCAAGTGCCTAAATTTTGATCATGTGACTGTGGTGTGTGCATGTGTGTGTTTTAGCAGTTGCAAGTTTGAGCACTGGCCGTAAATCACATTTTTCAGTGACATTGAAACTTAGAAATGCTTGTAAGTCAAGGACTAACAGTACCAAAATTGGTGAAATTTAATTTAGCACTAGGACTGTTTTCAGAGTAGTGGGACAATTTGCAACACATAAAACACAGTATCCATTAGATAACAATGTCTGAGGGAAGCAGACTTTTCCATTAATCCTACTGTTAGCATTCCACCTTCAGGAATGCAAATGAGAAGAGATGTAGCCACTGCAAGTAAATTAAAACTAGTTTATACAATGCAAAGTAATTTCTCACAATAAGAATTTCTTTCTTGGCAACTAATCCATTTTTTTATTTTTTATTTTGCAATTTTTGTCTGGAAATACATACATACATGCATGCATACATACATACATACATACATAACATTGCTTACATATAATCTTGAAGGGCCCCCAAATTATTTCCAGGTTTTCTAATGCTGACTGACATAACAAAACAAAACAATCAAGATGGAAGTCCCACCACATACAATATATACAGATAGAGATAGAGATAGAGATAGAGATAGAGATAGATAGATAGATAGATAGATAGATAGATAGATAGATAGATAGATAGATAGATAGATAGATA
>NW_020769321.1:20382480-20413038 GCF_900518735.1 Pseudonaja textilis | reverse complement strand
ATAGATAGATAGATAGATAGATAGATAGATAGATAGATAGATAGATATGCCAATAATCTAAGCTCCCTGATCTTAAAACTAACTAGGGCCAGTGGGTCTTCCAAAGTTTGCTATCTTACCTGGAAATATAAGATGCTGAACTGGGGGATTCTACCAACAGTACTACTAGCTTGATTATCCCATAATTACAAACACCCACACACCTTTCTCTCCCAATGAACTTCATTTTGATTTTATTGTATTTCAGTTAAAATGCATCCAGAAATGGCTAACATGCAAAATACAAAAAAAAAAAAAAATTAAAAAATTTTAAATGTAAAAGAAGTAAATAACACAAGATGCATACCTGCTGGAGAAACAGAAAGGAGAACAAAAGAAGATAAAAATATAATTCCAATTTTGTTCCTAATAGACTACTTTTAAAATTTTTGCTTTGGACATACAATGTCGGGTGAGTATCCAGATGTGCTTTGAATACATCTATTCCCAGTAGATGCATGCAGAATTTCAGGTGGTGAAGGCTTGTATGTGGAAAATTATTTTTCAGACAAACAGACCTTAGGTCATTCAGGACTGGTTAGGTAGGAGGTATAGCTGAGATTTGAAAGGACTGAAATACATAAATCAGACAATATCTGAGTAATATATTCTAGTCAGATATTCTGAAATAGTAATTGAGGATGGTCTTTTGAACCACTTTGAGACCTATTTTCGTATTTGTTTCGCCTTATTTTTCTCAGGATCAGGAAGAAATCATAAAGTGCATTATCCTGACATCATAATACACAATTGGGCTTTAGCCATACTGTGTTGCTATCCATACAGCTCCACGATATGACTCTATGGAAACAGACACTGGTGATTTCCCCAACTGAAATTACAGTCTCATTCACCCAGGAAAAAGTGAGGACTGTGTATATTCTTATTCCAACTATCCTCTTCCATGTAACCTATATTATCTGCTTGGGAACTTTTGTGTCAGGATAAGAGAGAAAAAACACATCATTTTCTCATTGGAATACCTAAGCCTATGGGCTGCCTCAAGAGCAGGTTAGACATGGGTTGAGTGATGGGCAACATCAGGTGAACATACAAATGGTTAGTGGGCTGCCTGTGGGTCTTGTCAAGCCAGATATGGATGAACTCTTAACTATACAGTATAACTCTGGAACGGATCTTGCAGCTTATATTAAATCGGATAAATCCCACTAAAAACAATAAAACTCACCTCCAACTACAGATGTTTGGAATTATTCTATTATGCCCTCTCTGGGGAGAAAGAAAAAATTATGCACATATAGAAGAGAACTGGAGTAAATATTTCATTTGCCTTTACTTGAAATCTCTTTAGCATCTTGGATAGGTCTCATCACAGTAGCATTAAGCACATCAATTAAGTCAAAAGTGCTTTGTTAAAAGGTTACAAGAGGTTTCAAAGCTTCTGAACCAACCTTTTAGTTGTGGCTGTATTAAAGCTCCACAAATGCATAAAATATGAATTTGTAAGGCTGCCTGCTTTAATTAAGCACTCTCTTTCTTAGTTCAAGTCTAGCAAAGGCATACTTTTGCCAAACATTTATTGCCTTTCTAAGCCAGAAACTATTTACCTCCTAATAGTTTTGGAATCAATATGTTATGGCAATCCAGAAAACACTTGGGGATCTGCAGCTACTTACACTCTTCGAAGCATTAACCATTTGGATTAATTTTTTTTGCAATTTACACTTAGCTTTCAGCTTGTAAAAACTCCCTTTCTCTCTTGTTCAAACTACTTTTTTGCAAGCTTGAGATCTAGAAATATCTGTGACTTTAAAAAGGGACAGAATGAGTGGAACTTTGAATGATGCAAAGAACCATCAGTAGTTCTGTCTAGCTTTAAACTCTTATAGCCCTTTTCTAGATCAGTCAGTTTCTGAGATTAGTCATTCACGACCAGGTCATCTCATCCCTGGACTCTTGCAACTTATTCTACATGGGGCTATCCTTGAAGAGTACCTGGAAACTCCCGTTGGTACAGAACACAGCTGTGTAGGCTCTTCTTGGGACCCCTGGGTGGCCCATGTTACACCATTTGTTCCATGAGCTGCACTGGTAGCCAGTTGGCTTCCTAGTCCAGTTCAAAATTTTGGTTATCACCTTAAAAGCCCTGCATAGCATGGGTCCAGGTTATCTGAGGAATTGTCTCATCCCAATAGGATCAGTCTGCTCCACCCACACCAGAAGAGGCACGATGTGGACCCCATTGGTCAAGGAATTTAAATTGGTGGGGTTTAGGAGAAGTGTATTTTCTGGTGTCTGCCCACTGGAACATCATGGTGACATCTGTACCATCCTTTTGAGCTTCCAAAAAGGCTTGAAGACTGGCTCTGCTAACTGGCCTGTGGCCCCAAAGGGTAAGTGGCATCCTGGAAGTGGTTAATAGACAGATCCCATATACTCTTTCCTCCCATTTTCTCCATCTATGTCAACTGAATTTTAACCAAATTTTAAAGTTATGGTCTTGATGCACTGTTTTAATATTTTATAATGTATTTTATTGAAAGATATTAAGCTGCCTAAAAGTTGCCTTGTCGAGATGGGCAGCATAGAAGTTTTATAAATAAATTAAAATATGGTAGAATGATTGAAGGAACATCTAACTGCAGTATTTCTATAAAACAGTGAGTGAATAAATCAGCATGCTAAATTTCACCAAGCATGGCATTTTTGGTCACATGTCTGCTCTAACCCAAGTGCTTCCTAAAAATCAGATAAAATTACATGTATTTGAATTACCTTATATTTCATCTTTAAAATTACAAGTCAATACAGGTGTATAAATCTTGGTTTAGTTTTCATTTGTCATTCATGTACATATATACACATTCAAGATGGAAAGAACACACGTTTCAAAGTTTCTGTGCTTTAACTCACTGCTTGTTAATATTCACCATAGACATTGGGGCTCAGTTGCATGAAAGCCTGTAGTTGACATAAAAATAGAAATTAAAACTTCTAAAGTACAAAGTATTAGAACTATGAACCTTTCAAATATGATTCAGAAGTACTTTAATCTCACCTAGTCATCACCTGGGTTATTTTTTTTTTCAGATTTTCATGTGAGCTTGAACACAAAGAGCTGGTGTTTCAACAGTTGCATTGATATTATGCAGCACATTCCTTGAAGCAGGAGCTTCTTTTTTTGTAGAGGTGCATGTACACCTGAAAACTGCTGGGCTACTTTAATAGGCAGCAGAGAGGGGATGTGATTGTGGAAAATGCAACAACTTTTTTCCAAACCCCAATGCCTAGATGGATTTCTTCCAGTGGTGGGATTCAGCCGGTTCACACTGGTTCAGACAAGACGGTTGTTAAATCCCTCCCCCTGCTGTCAAAATGGAGCACTGCAATGGAGAAATGGGCAACCGAGTGGCCGGTGTGAGGAAGGGAGAATGCTGCTTTCCCTCTTTTTTCTTCCTGATCCTCCTCTGCCCCTTGTGCCCACTGCTCCATTGCCCATTTCTCCATTGCAGTGCAGCACAGTGCCCAGGTTTGATAGAGGGGGTGGGTGGGTAATTTACAACTGGTTCACCCAGGGTCAGATTGCCATTGTGGGAGGCTTGTCCCGCATGTGCGGCAGAGCTGGATGGGGATGGGCCACACCTCCCACAACAGCCAACCTGACCCTGGACGATCCGGTAGTTAAATTATTTGAATCCCACCACTGGTTTCTTCCTCTCGTGTTCAATCTAAGCAGGGTCTGTAAACATTAAATTTAAAAGAAAAACACTGAACAGAACCTAGGGAAAAGGATGTTTACATTAACAATTCATCAAAAGAGCAAGTGTCATTATACATACAAAGCCTAGAGAATTATTTTGCATTTGATTTTCCCCTTCCAATAGCATTATTATTGATTTAAATATTGTCAGCTGCACACAGGTCAAACATAAACACATCACTGGATTTTTGAAGTGTTGGTTATTATAATCTTGTGCAACCCAAATGCTGATGGTTTAAAAAATATTGAGGATGTAAAACGTACAGGTCAGGCTCCCAGTCAGTGGCTCTCAAAATTCAACAAAAGCTTCTTGCTAAAATATGATTTCTGAAAGTTTGAAGGAAAACTAATCATTGCATATATTGTTATACTAAGTTATGGAAAAGCCAAGAATATTTATTTTTCCTAGTATTAAGATGACGATGATGACGATGAGGATAATGATAATGATCCCTTGTTAACATAAAATTTAATATATTCTTTAAACAGTAACAATTCAGAATCATTGGAGAAAGCAATGATTATAAAACGATTTTCTACTCATATCACTTTAAGCAAGAAAAAGAATTTTCTATCTTGTTTGAAAAGGGTCTAATTCATTTTAATCTATGTTGAGGGCAATTACTATCTACATAATTATTCGTATCCATGACTGGCACATTCTCCTAGGGTTGCCATCTTGGATTCCAGAGAAACATCAGAGCTGTTAAAGCCACATATATAAAAATAAATATACAATAAACATATGTACGTACATACATACATACCCAAAATGCTTGACATTTGTTTCAGTGTTCTGTGAAAATTGTGTACTCTAATTTCAAAGTTCCCCTTTGATCAAGGATAAGTCATCTTGTCAAATATAATTTTGAGTTCTCCAGAGTTAATAGGCGGGTTCAAGTATTTAAGAATTTGGTGTGATAAGAGTAAATATCTCCCTCAATCCAGGACAAGCAAACAGTTTTGCAGAGGGAAGTATTGTTGTTGTCATTGTCATTATTTTGTTAGCAAAGCTAATGCAAAATAAATCATAGCAATTCTAATTCTGGGGTAGGAAGCAAGAAACCTAACAGTGTAATTTTTTAAAAAAATGTATGACAAAAGAAATAAGGGGCAATGAAGGAGTGTACAAGAGAGCTATGGGAGTATATTTATATGAATTTTAAAAATGAGGTCTGTTTTACATTATAACCAAAAGGAAATTCGGAAGGAAGCCAACCACTCACTGATAAATTGTGAAGTATGGTAGTTTACTGAGTGGTACTAGGAGCTGTTGGTTTAAATATGCAATGAGGTCAGGGTTTCTGCTTATGAATTTAAGGGCTTGTATTAGATTTGGCCTGTCAGGAAGTATGCTAAAAGGGTTGAGGTGTGTGCAGAATGTTTTCTGAGATGCTGCAAGCACTTTCTTTTCCAATAAAGAACATCATACATCAACGGTTAAAATTGATTTTCCCAGAAAGTTTCTCCTACCCCTTAATGAAACTCTCTATGCTGCATTCATCTACAATGTAGATTACCAGGTAAAACTCACTTTATGCTTCAGAAAGTTTGGATGCTATTAAGAATGTTTGGGGAATACTTATTGATACAAGTGCATAGTCAAGTGCATAGACATTAAAAGGGACGGAGGAACAGTAGACAGAAAACACTTTTGCTCCATTAATTCACTCTCCATCTACCCTGCCACATTGAATAGCCTTTTTTTAAAATAAATAAATAAATAAAATTAAAATAGCTTTAAAACCCATTGTATAAATGGATCACCATCAGCTAGGAAAATGGATTTATGATAGTCCATTTTACAGACTAAGTTGGTTCATATTCTGATTCTATCTAAATCACTAAAAATGGTCTCACTGCCTCTATAATTAATGGAAAACACTCATTTAATATTATTTTCTAACTGTGCTTGAAAAATAGCCAGACAGTTCTATGGGCCCAGAGAAGCGCTCTGATTCCAATGAGGAAATGGTGACCCACACACATGCAATGCACAGGAAAATTTACTTTAGCATTCAAATACTCTTGGCTGGATTACCGTTACCAGAATCTTTTCAACATGGACATTGGATATAAAGGTTATGAAGATTGTGTCTAGTGCTATTTTCTATTCCTACAAAGTTCATTCATGTTCATTCAGCAGTGGGGCAGACAAGCAAATTTTTGAGGAGAGTTTTTCTCATACTGCAACATGGTGTAATCCTTATTTCCTGAACCATAGAGTTCACATATTTCCTGACATTTATATTTTATCCCCTTCTTTATAAACTGCTTTTAAGTAACAAGATACTTGGGGCAGCACTTTTTTAAAAAAATTGTAAAAAGATAACAATAAAACCACAAAAGCAGAGGAAGGGATATTACTTTTGCAGAAACTATAAGAAATGCCAAACCTATATTGTCACGTTCTAGTCTAATTCGGATTATCTCAACCTTATGCAGCCACCTCAATAATGATTATGCCTCTGAGTTACATCTGCTTCATTATGCCTTAATGTTATTTCTCTTCCTTTTTTCATACCTACAATTATTGTCCTCAAAAGTAGCTGTATCTTCCTTAAAACAGGAAGGCAGTGATTGTTTTGTCTCACTCAGTCTATCTAGTCCAGCATACTGTTTCCAACAGGATCTAGAGATTCAGAAAGCTCACCAGATAGGAATAAAAAGGAAAATTGGTATAGATTTCAAAGGAACAGAAACACTGTGATCCATCAAACTAAAGGGACAGCAGAAATGGGTTCCACCAAAACGTGTTACTCGCTGTAACAAGGGTATTAGTGAAAGAGTATATTGCATATGACATTTCAAATATCGTAAAAGATGCAAACGACAACGAATGTGGATTTTCCAGCCGCTTATAAACACAAAAAAGCAAAATTAAATGGCACTGAAATGGATCAGATTTAGACAGATGTATAATATATATTCCTAGATGATATAAATGCCTTTCAGGCATTATTAAAGTTTATAACCCCATCCCTGACTCCTTCCCAGGAAAACTGTTTACCTACAGGCATCATTGTAAGTTAGGTATAAACTGCAAGAGAAAAACCTGGTGCTGTGCAGAAACCAAGATTGCCTACAAGCATATATTACTCTTGCAGGAAGTGGTGCTGAATTTATGTCTATAGAAATCTGACATCATTTAAGTGAAGTCACCTATTGCAG
Source organism: Pseudonaja textilis (assembly GCF_900518735.1). The sequence continues at coordinate 20,406,107 of NW_020769321.1, read as the reverse complement.
AAATTATCTGGAAAGCTCGTATGTCGAATATTCTATTTTAGTAACATCTGAATTGTTATTAAATTGTGTGAATTACACAAATTTACACAAATCTATTCATTTACTGTAATCAATTCTATTTAATCTACCCTAGAACAGGTCAAAGTTCACACGATGGTGTAGATTAAATAGAATTGATTACAGCAAATGAATAGATTTGTGTAAATTTGTGTAATTCACACAATTTAATAACAACGACATATGAGCTCTCCAGATAATTTCTGCAATAGGTGACTTCACTTAAATGATCTCAACTTTCTATAGACATAAATTCACATCACTACCTGAAGGAGTAATATATGCTTGTAGGCAATCTGAGTTTATACACCACACCAGGTTTTTCTCCTGCAGTTTATACCTAACTCACAATGATGCCTGCAGGTAAGCAGACTGGATAAGAACAGTGGTGTGATTCAATTTTTTTTTACTACCGGTTCTGTGGGCGTGGCTTGGTGAGCATGACAGGGGAAGGATACTGTAAAATCTCCAGTCAGAGGTGATATTTGTCAGCTCTCTGAAATACTCAAAATTTCTGCTACCGGTTCTCCAGAACTGGTTGGAATCTGCTGAATACCACCTCTGGATAAGAACCACGTACCTCCCTTCCCAACATCAAAAGACCACTGGACTTTTCTTCCTACAAATTTAGCCCACCACTGTCTCAAGACAAAATACTTCGAAAGAATCTTAACAGAAACTACATAAGCTTGAAGATTCTTTTTAAAGATGCTTGTAAAATTTCACTGTGATGAATCGTAGGATCCAGTAAGGTGTATTTTATGAGAAAATATATCTTGAAACATACAATATATTCAGGAGGAAAGTGCTTAGAAAATGCTCGCTAAAATATGTTTTATGCAGATTTTGAAAAATTGCAAAAAAGAGAGGACAGAATGGACAAATGAGTAAACAATCATGGGAACCCAAAATTGATTGATTTGTTCATCTGTAAATAAAGCATAGCTTTCAGCAAAAATTCTTCACTTGTTACTAAAGAATGCTGCTAGATGATGACAGGCATAACAGAACAAAACTCTGTTAATGGAACATATTCACATCCTATCCTAAAGCAAGAGAACTCAAATATATTGAAGGTGTTTGGCAACAAATCTAAATTGTGAAAGACATGGTTTTTTTTTTCAAGTTCTTCATTCATATTTTTTGTAAAGTACACATTCTTCTTATAACATCCCTACAGCTATATTCTGTTACGATGCATATGAGAATGTATTATTTAAAATATTTATACCACTTTCTACTTAAAAAGCATTCAAAGGAACTAACAAGGAAATTACAAACAGATAAAATAATGTTGTAAGCCTCATTAAGAAATACATCTCACTGACTGAAAATATATTAAAATATCTTTCAAACATAAGACGGGTTAATTTATATTTAGTCTTAGCCATTCCTGCACCAAACAGCTTATTTTAAAAAGCTGGAGAAGCAATCAGCTTTAATATCCAGTCTTCCTAACTCCATGAGAATTCAAAGAATTTAGCTCTGCCTTTTTGCTCCAAAGAGTTCTTGTTAAACATGTCTCTCTTGGGCTAAAACTGAGTCAAAACTGGGACACAGTCAAGAGAGGCGTGGCTATAAAGTTTAAAGGGCTCAGTCTCTGGGCAGAAAGGCAGAGTTAACCCATTCTTTGGATTCACTGCTCAGCACATGGGAGAACTGCTCCATCATCTTGGATAAGGTACAAATAACCAGGAACATTTGTGGAGTTCAAAGCACAAAAGAATATATTATTGCTACCTATATGCAGGAATTTAGTTTATGAATGCTCAAAGCTGAATTGATATTAGTCAAGAGTCAACAAAATTCACAGGAAGCTGGACTTAAGTCTCTTGCGGCAATGCAATGACTTTAAATGCAATGACTTTAAACTGATGACCCTTTCACTCCCCCTTCCAGTTCAGCTTGTTCTTTTCCTATACCTTATCCTGTGCTATGAGGTCAGAGTGCATTCTATGCTCTAAAATAGTATCCCCAGACTATAGTGTTCCTGAGCCTTATAAATGCAACTCTCAAGATCTTCAGCTAATAAGGTCTTCTGGAATCTGGAGGACACAAGGGTTTGAGAAGATTGATTTTGGAGCCTTAGGGAATGGGCAGCTTGTGAGTCAGATTGATGACTTCAAAGTAGAAAAATAAATTTGCCCTATTCGATGTCCCTCCCAAATAGTTCTGGATCCCCCTCCCTGCCCATAGACCTTCATTTTAACAGACCTATGGTTCTTCAGAGCCACATACTGTACTTATTATAATATCTACTTCTTCCAAGCATGCTGACTTAGAACATAGAATCATAGGTCTAGTCCAATCTCCTGCTCATGGCAGAAGATCTTATACTATTCTGGTCAAATGGTTGTCCAGTCTATTTTTGAAAAGCAGTTTGTTGTGATACTCAATTTTCTTTACAAATATTTCTTTAGTATATTTCCTGCATCCCATACTGAAGTCTCTGTTAATAACCATGGGCATTAAAGGAAATATAAACCCTTTACATTCTAACTCCATTATAATTTAACATAAATATGTATTTAAGAGTTATGTACAACCCATTATTTGCACGCCCATCTTAATTCTTTTACATTTCTTTTTGGGTGTCTTCCTACCCATGGAAATGGAGTGCCTAATTTCAGTTTGCTGGACTGCAATCAGAAACTTTCATAATAATTCTTGTGGTAGCCATATAGGGTTTTTCAAGGTCATGCCACTATTTCATATAAAAAGTCCTCTGATAGAATTTAGCTGTATTCTTCAAAAAGTATTCGAATCTTAAAGATTCCTTTTTTTTCAGAACAACAAACCAAGGAGAAAGAGAGATGGTCAAATGGAAAATCTTTACAGAACTCTTCTTAACCGGCATAATATCTGCACTTTGGCACTTCTCCCTGACATGGAAATAAAATCAATGTGGAAGACCCATAAGCAGCTGCTGAGAGTGTGTTATTGTATTGCAGCTTTACTAAAAATAAGGACAAGCCAAGCAAAAGCACTTTTCTTCTGAGATAACAATGTCATCTGTTTTCTTGATGCAAGGGCAGGCTTCCCCATCTGGCTTGCCTACTGCTACTTAGGGATTATGGGAAGTCTATGAATGGTAGCCTCTCCTTGATAGAGAGCATCTCTTTAGAGATCCCTTGTTGCATGGGGAAAGGATTCTTTGCAAATTCTATCATTGCAGGAGAAGGCAGAGCAGGTCCTTTTGACTTCTGATATCTGCATCTTATTATGAAAGTGCTCCTCCTTCTCCTCTGTCCCCCCTGAGCATTTATTAGGGGGAAAAAAAGGAAGAGGAGAGTTCTTACAGATTGCTGTTTGTTAAGAAACAAGAAGGAATGAGAGAGCTGTTACACTGCCTGCAAGCTAGTCAAAAAAATTAAAAAGGTGGAAAGGAGTTGAGCCCCCTCTCCTTTTGATCAAGTCTTCTTTTTATACTTCAATTCTTCTTTAAAAGAGTGGTGTGGTGGTATGAAGATGCTCACTGCCCATTCAGAAGGTTGAAAGTTCAAACCTAGGTAGTAGCAGATATTCCTCTCAGGGCACAAAGAGAAAATGTGCTGTGAACTCCATGTAGGTATCAGGAAGGGCATCTGGTCAGTAAATGCTCAGCTCCTTTTAGTTGCCCTGACTCTATGCCAAATTAAGGGATTACTGGATTGTAAAAAGAAAAAGAAACCTTCTTTAAAAGAGCTGCCACATCTACTCACAGGAGATAGGAACACTCTTTTAGTCCTCCTTCCCTCTTAATAAATATTTATGACTAGAAGGTGAAAAAGAAACACCAATATCACTCTTTCACAGGAAGAAAGGACTCCTGTGAATATCAGTGCCCTAATTTGGCCAAGCATTCATCTTACCTAAGGTCGCTCAAAATCTGGAACTGGAACAGTAACAAATGTTTCAGTGAAATTTTTATCTGTGCCATTAAATCAAGGATTGGCCGTATTTTTTCTGGAGCAGGAACTGCAGGCAATGTTTTCCATTAGAAGGAAAATGCAATGCCCAGGATGATGACGCAAAACATATGGTGCTGTGCCACATAAGTGGGCAAGATTTTCTGAGGTTCAGGGGTGTTTTTTTTTTTTTAAAAAAAGAAAAAATCTAGGTTGTCTGTATTTTATGTATTTTTCTCAAAATTATATTTTGAGAGAAGCTGTCAAAAACTCAAGATAGCACATGTGACTTCAAAACCTTGCCTCTTCTTTACAAATATAATGAATGTAAAAAAGGGGGCAGGGTTTCAATGGCATAAACCCAGATGCCCCATGGACCATGGTCTCCCCCCCATAGATATCCCTTATACAGATAGTCCTTGCCTTATAATAATTCATTTAGTGACTGTTTGAAGTTACAAAAGCACTGAAAAAAAATGACTTAAGACCATTTTTCACAGTTACAACATTGCAGCCATGGTCTTGTAATCAAAATTCAGACACTTGGCAACTGACTCATATTTACGATGGTTGCAGTGTCTTGGGGTCACATGATCCTCTTTTGTGACCTTCTGACAAGCAAAGTCAATGGGACAGCCAGATTCACTTAATGTCATGCCCCTGGTGTAGACTGACTCTGAGAGAGAGGAAGAGCAGCCAACAGGCAGTGGAAGTGTGGTTCCGGAGGTTGTGGAGGAAGCTGGGGAAGGGCAGAGACCGGCTGACCAGTCAGAGGAGGACCCAGGCCCATCCCCTTTCCATCTTAGGGCACACAGGGAGGAGAGGATAAGGGAGAGATGTGGTCCACTTGGGAAGAGAGGGCTTTGATCCTCTTCATGGGCTGCAGCTGTGACAACTGAATAAGAGGACGGACCTACGTACAGGCGAACGCTGGAAACAAAGCGTGGAAATATCTCTAGTTTATGGTTCCTCTCTGAGTTTGGCGTCTTTCCCAGTGTGTGTTCTGTTATCTGTGGATGTCCTCCAGCGCTTATCTTGCCTGGTTTGTGTTGCTTTTTTCCTCCTTCTTGTAATTGTTTGTGTGGGAGTTTTTTGTCTTCTGCCAAGGATATTTGGAGCTTGGAAGCAAAGTGAAGGAATAAAAGGAACTTCACCTGTTTTCTGTGGCTGTGTTTGTTTTGTATCCCACCCTGGGTCATCACACTTAACAACCACATTACTAACTTAACAACTGCAGTGATTCATTTAACAACTATGGCATGAAAGGTCATAAAATGGGGCAAAACTCAATGCACACCACGCTTAGCAACATAAATTTTGGGCTCAATGGTGGTGGTAAGTTGTGTACAGGTATACCGCCTGTATATGTTCACAATAGGTTTTAGATAGATAGATAAGATAGATAGATAGAATTTTTTATTGGCCAAGTGTGACTGGACACACAAGGAATTTGTCTTGGTGTAAATGCTCTCGGTGTAGATAAAAGAAAAGATACATTCATCAAGACTCAAGAATCGTAAGGTACAACACTTAATGACAGTCATAGGGTACAATAAGCAATCAAATCATACTAGGAAACAGTCAATATAGATCGTAAGGATACAAGCGACAAAGTTACAGTCATACAGTCACAAGTGGGAGGGGATGGGTGATAAGGAGTGATGAGAAGATTAATAGTAATAGTAATGTAGTCTTTGTAAACAGTTGGGACAATGTTGAGGGAATTATTTGTTTAGCAGAGTGATGGCTTTCGGGGGGAAAACTATGTCTAGTTGTTCTGGCGTGCAGTGCTCTATAGCATCGTTTTGAGGGAAGGAGTTGAAACAGTTTATGTCTGGGATGTGAGGGGTCTGTAAATATTTTCACAGCCCTCTTTTTGACTTGTGCATTATACAGGTCCTCGATTGAAGGCAGGTTGGTAATAATTGTTTTTTTCTGCAGTCCTAATTACTCTCTGAAGTCTGTGTCTGTCTTGTTATAGAGGTGCAGATGACAGACTCAATAATTCCTCTATAGAACTGAATCATCAGCTCTTTGGGCAGTTTGAGCTTTCTGAGTTGGCGCAGAGAGAACATTTTTTTATTGTGCTTTTTGATGAAGTTTTAGATGTTAGGTGTCCATTTTAGGTCTTGTGATATGATAGAAACTAGAAATTTGAAGGTCTCTACTGTTGATACTGTGTTATCTAGTATTGTAAGAGGTGGTAATATGGGAGGGTTTCTCCTAAAGTCTACCATCATTTCCACAGTTTTTACCATCTTAGATGTTTCCCATCTTAAAATAGGGAGGACTGGCTGGTGACTGTCAAAACTATGTTCTAAATTACTGGAAAAGAAGTTATGGTTCTACCGCTCTTGGAGTCTCAGGGTACCATCTCTATTCTAAACCCTGCATAAAGCAACATTTCCAGCTCTGATGATCTCCTACAACACAGGCAAGAATCCAAACAAATGCAGCTGTTCCAACCACACATTCCTGTTCAGCTCTCTTCTGTCCCCTGATCACGCGGCAATGATGAATCCTGCTTGATGCAATGGAAAAAAGAGGAGACTGATAACTCATTAGGAAACAGAAAAATGCCTGTTTAATTACTTGAAAAATATCTCTACCAGTACTTTTAATGGCACCTGGAGGGGATAAACATGTCCACAGTTTTAATTAATTCTATTTCATTCATTGCGCCTGTATGGCAGGAAGAAATGGGATTCTAATGAAAGTACCTTCAAGCACTTCTCCATCAGTGAGAAAAATGTTTCGGTTACAGCCAGAAAAAGAAGCTATCCTCTTGGTTTAATTAAGGTGTTGGGAGGTTATAGGAGGGGAGGGGCATGCAGTCATCATAATTTCAATTCAAATTAGGAGGCAAAAATCCCTGAGCTCAATTCAGAAAAATGATGCATTTTGTTTGTGTTTTCAATTAAAGAGAGAGAGAGAGTGCAGCGTTGTTTATTTCCACAGTGCCTAGAATAAAATGTCATTAATATTGCTTTCTTGCCTATGTAGGTAGGAAGGAAACAAGAACAGTAAGTGGTGATAAGTTTTCAACTCTGCAGAATGATCAGTTATTTGTGATTCATTCTTTTTTTTTTGAGAGGGGGATAGCTTGATAATGCAGAAGATGAAAAATTTTTTTTCCAATAAACTCCGTTCTAGGATATTTAGAAGGCATATTTCATAATGTACATCACAGTGAGTTTATCCACAAATGTGCTGGAATAAAATACATGCTGCAAGCTGACCATTCATTTCATTTGATGATAGTGTCACCAGATAATAAGACAATAAAATACAATACAACAATAAATAAAATTCAACGATTTGCCTTGCCAAGGGAGAGAAATCTAAAAAACACTAAAAATTGATATAAAGCCAACTGAATTTATAGTGTCCCAATATGATCAAATACCAGAACTGTGGGTGAAGATAATTAAAGAGAAATAAATTAACTGTTAATTGCAGACACATTCTACAAAAAAAAAAAAAAACTGAGTAAGTTGTGATGCTATTAAACATTCAGTCAAAGCTTAGTGGACAGAGAATTCATACCAGTGACTGAAAAAAGGTTTGATATTGGAGTTATCAAACTATATAGAAATCTCTGCAAAATTCACAGGGCAATAGAACGTAGCCATCAAAGCAACAATTTCAATTCCCAACAGACAAGTCTTTTAACGTAACTCACCTTTCTCGACCTGTCTTCTAAGACTGCTGAGGAAAAGACTTCAAATGGCAATGGCTTAAAAATCTTCCAGTATTTTTTATCAAAAAATATTTTGCTTTGACATATGTCCACCACATATGATAAAATGTGCCCATTTTTTATTACATTTCGAACATTTGCTAGACATATGTTGTCTGAGCATTTGGCAGCATGACTACCTTTATGAGATAACACAGGAGCGACACACACCACACAGAAACTTAGACATTAACAGTGGTTTACTCTCCAGCCTTAAAAGGGAAATACCCATACTCTGCTGAATCACTCTTGTTACATCAGCCAGACTTACATCAGCTTCACAGCATCATGTAGCTACTCACTGCTAGTCAGTTTCTAAATCTTAATACCTTAACATTTGTTTAGACATTTTAGCTAATCTAGCAGGTACACAAGTGGTTAGAAAAGTTGACAGGGAAACATATAGATTATAAACCTGAATTGTTTTTATTAGATATAATATTAGAAAAATTTGATAAGAAAAGTGTGTATTTAATATTACATGTCTTAACAGCAGCGAGGATTATATTTGCACAATACTGGAAAAATGAAGATATGCCGCGAGATGAAGAAATAGTTAAGAAGATACTAGGTTGTGCAGAAATGGATAGATTGATATTGAAAATTAAGCAGAGGGAGGACAGAATATTATAAAGCATGGAATTTATTTTATCCAGGGTTGGAAAAAAGGGGTGGAGATTAAGAATGTAATTTGCATTGTTAAGCAAATTAAATACTAAGGCAACACGATGTTTATAAAGCACTAAAAAAATGTATGTAATAGAAAATCAATTTAAAAAATATTCCAGTATTTAGTTAGATACTTTTAGGAGTAAGGAACAACAACATCCTTCCTAACATCCACAGAGCCACCTGTTGGGCACTGAGTTAGCTCATTGGTCCTTTCCCCAAAGAAAATAGTTGTCAAGCCCAACTTTTCATAAAACGAATCATTTATTCATACTGCTCGCAAAACATCAACATATAAATACAACCAATGAAATAATTCAAGGACTGCCCTGTTCAGTGTTATATTATTCAGAGCTCTCAGCTTTGCCCTACCTGTCCTCCCTTCCAGCTGATACTGCTTTAACAATACTAGAAATGTTTAATGTTGCAAAGCCATTGTATATAAAGCTATTCACATATCCATTTCCAGGTTAGTCAGAGGTACCTGGAAGACACATCTAGAAGTCTACATGTTTTATGAAATCAGGAAGTCACCTGAATAAGTAGGGATTAGATAATATAACTCGAAATGAGAGATCAAGAAGTGTTGCAATGATTCAAGTAAGGATCAATCTTACAAGTCTCTTCCTCATCCCCAACATGTGGTGATGAGAGCAACCCACTTCTAGAGTAGTCCTTCACATCTCATACCACAAATTCTATTTCATCATGCATAGTCCATCGCATCTCCATAAGGTATGGCCTTTGGATCCTGAACCTATTGGACATTCCACAATATTCTAATCCTTTCAAAAAGTTTATTCACAAGCTAAAGTTCTCTAATCTGAACCTCTATTCACTGGGTGATCCTGCTTGGTACAAAAACGATTGCATGTGAAATGATAATGCAGAAGAGTTTTCCCATTTACTAGCCATTGATTTCTCCTGGCAAAATGATAATTGGCTGGAAAAGAGGAGATTGGCCTCAAATTATTTCTACACTCTTTAATCATACAGCACATAGACAGTTTCAACCACAGTTTCAACTAAGAAACAATGAGCATACTAAGGAATTTTCAACTAAGAAACAATAAGCAAGCTAAGGAATTCCTAGAAGTGTGGCATTCAGACAAATTAACCATCAATAGACATATAGAGAAAACCATATTTACAAACCATTCAAAAGAGACAGCATCAACAACAAAAAAATCTAAGAAGAAAAAACTAGAACACATCCCCTTCCAACAGCCAACATTCAGTTAAATAGGGATTAATACCAGACAACAATCAGGCAGAAAACAATACTCTAATCAAGCAACTATCAAGGAGGCCAACTACACCCCCATCAAAACTGGCAGGGCAAACTACTGAGGGAGCAAACCTCATACTCATTCATATTGAAGATGTTTCCTAGTTGGGTAATGAAATGTCTTCAAGCCAACGACCAAGCTCAAAGAACACCAGCTACTTCATATTGCTATACTTCATAAAATAATTTGATACTTGGGATTTGCGATGAAATCCCAAGGCTATAGAATAGCACGAATAAAGAAATAGCTGCAAAGAGGCAATAGCAAACTACTTTTATTCTGTTGCCAGAAAAACAATATGAATTTTGAAGCTGAATGACCATAGAATAATTCCTTGTGAGATATGGGCCATTTTAAATTTAATACTGGGTGAGGTTCAGGTAAACACCAAATAAATTTCATCTAGGGCTGCTGTGAATGCTTTGCCTTGTACAGGTGTCATATGGCAAGTATCTGCCTAAATTCAAAACAACATATAGTTCAACAACTGATATTGCATCCAGTTTTGGTCACCATGTTATTAAAGAGGTGTTGAGACTCTAGAAAGAGTGCAGAGAAGAGCAACACAAATCATTAGGGGACTTTTAACAGCAGCTAGAATTATGTTTGCTAAGAATTGGGAAAATGATAAAATACCTATGCAGGAGGAAGTTATTAAGAAAATTATGGACTGTGCTGAAATGAGTAACTTGACATTTGAAATTAGAGAACAAGAAGATAATTTTATATGATATGGGATTTGTTTTATCAATGGTTGGACAAAAAGACATGGTAATGTAAAGATTTGTTGATTTTGTAGTAGGTTTAATAGATAAATATAAAATATAATATAGACATATATAACCATTGGATGAAAATATAACATAAATTTTAAAATAAAATATGCAATATCTCATATAAAGTGATAGAATAAATAGTTTGGTCATGGACGATTAATAATTGATAAGCATATAAGCATGTTAGCTTGATAATGTGGAAATTTATATAAATTGAGAAATGACTACAAAGGATAGCACAAAAGATTTGTAACCAACTGACACACTGTATGTATATAAAATGGAAGATGGTTTTTATGTTTTGTTTGTATATATTTGTCTTAAGAAAATAAAAACTTTTTCAAAAACCCCCCAAATCATTAGGGGACTGAAGGCTAAAACTTATAAAGAAGAGCTGGTGGAATTGGGTATGACTAGTTTACTGAAAAAAGGGACTGGGGTGATATGATAGCAGTGTTCCAATAACTAAGGAGCAGCCACAAAGAAGAGGGAGCCAAGCTATTCTCCAAAGCACCTGAGGGCAGGACAAGAAGCAATGGGTGGAAACTAATCAAGGAGAGAAGCAACTTAGAACTAAGGAGGAATTTCCTGACAGTGAGAACTATTAATCAGAACAGCTAATCCAAGAAAATCAAAAGAGTTGTTAAGGATCAAGGAGAATTTCAGATACTCTGAAATAGGAAGAGGCTACTTTCAAGTTCCACAAACAGAGTTAGGCCCTCCCACCCTACCCCCCCCACCCCGGATTTGGTCCTGCATCAATTGAGGAAAACAAATAACTTTCAACTTCAGTTGTCCCATTCACAAGATGGGAATTTCAACTGTTACCTCTTGTGGCACAAGTGAAATGAAGTCAAATAAAATAAAATAACCCTATTTGTTTTAATTATATTTTTTGCTTGGTCCATTTTATTAAGACTTAAAGTTATTCTATCAATATTAACCAAGCACATCATCACATTAAAACAAGACAGCATTCAAAGAAATGTATTTATTGAACTTGTGTACTTCCATTATCTATTCAAACTCCTAGCGTTTCTCAGCAGTAAATATTGGGCAAAAACATCTATGGGAGAGGAAATAAGTAAATGCATTAATAAACTATAGTTCTCAATGTACTTTGGATTACACAAATCTTTTCAATTAAACTAGAAAGAAGAGATATCAGAGAAGTAGTAACATATACTGTATTTAAATAATTAGATAAAGATCACTGCTGCAGCATATTCTTTAGTCTTTATTTTAAAGAAGATGCATTACATCAGAAAAGTATATAATGGTTTGAGTCAGAACTAAAATCAGATACCCCCCCTTTTTTTTAAATCAAGCTCTTAACCTACACTGAAACTTTTCTTCTTTCACATTCTCTTTTTCTTCTAAGAAACACTCTACAAGGAACAGAGCAATATTAGTATTCTGAATAGGGTTCTATTTCTGTCTAGTTCTATGTGAAATTAAAATAAAGTCCATAAGCTGAAAGCCATCATCTTTGGTTCAGAACAATTTCTCTTTCTAGTTTACTTTGTTTCACTGAGAAAATGTGATTTACTAATATTTGTATAATCCTTGAAGAAACTGGAGAAATAAATTGCCACAGAGAACCTCTCTGTTAGCTTATTGTTCATATTTCCCAAGGCATAGAAACCAATGCAACATAAGAAATACATTCAAATCCTGTTAGTTGCCAAGTCTGTTACTGTAAAACACTGGAATAATAAAATATGTTTTTCATTAATGTGTGATTTTTAAGTGTATGGAAAATCTCTGCTTAAACAAGGACAAATAAACATAAAGATCACATATATGTTTCAATGGTGCAAAGTAGCAAAATGTAAAAATGGGAGTAGAAATAATTTGATGTATTAATCCTATTATTATTAATTACTATTATTTATATGCCATAATTTTTTAGATGCACAAAATTGTTTATATGAGAATTTCCATTTATCTTATCTCCACAACATACACTGAAATGAAAGTGAATGACTGGCTTCATGAGTATGTGTTTGAACTTAGATGGTAGTCTCATATTTTAACTACTGTACCATATTGGCTACCATTTATATGTCAGGTTCCAAGTAATGCAACCATTATTTAAAATGAACTCCGAGACATTTCAATTCTTCAAAGAACGAATATATTTGTATACACCATCTTGGTACAACTGGTAGAAAGCCAGTACTGAAAGTTTCCCGGTTTTCCAGGTCACTATAACTATAATTTCATAACAATATGTCACATTGTCCAATCAGGATGTGAAATGGCCTCCTGGCAACTTCACTCCGCCTTCCTCCATCCAAGCAGCTGTAGGAATGCAGCTGACTCCATCATCCAGCAATGTCGTGTTGGCAGGAACTTCATCCGCCCCTTCCAGTCTCAAGTGTGTCAAACTGAATTCCTGTGAATCCACCACCTAACCCAATTCAGGCTTGACGCTATATGTGACATACTTACACACTCAATACATATTGTATTGTCTATTCATATGTGTTATCTCAACTCTCTGTATCACACTCTTTGTTAAAAAAAAAAGCAAAGCGGAAATTCTTTTAATTTAGCCAATCTTGTTAAGTATTGTGGAAACAGTAGATTCAATCAGGGGTGGGATTCAGGTTTTTTAACAACCGGTTCTGTGGGGGTGGCTTAGTTGGTGGGTGTGGCTTGGTGGGCATGTGACTGGGTGGGCATGGCCAACTCGACATCACTCATGTAAAGGGCACTTCTCCTCGCCTGGCCTCTCATGACAGTGGGGATGCTGCAATGGTCATAAGTGTGAAAAACGGTCATAAGCCTTTTTTCCAATGCCATTGTAACTTTGAATGGTCACTAAATGAATTGTTGTAAGTCAAGGATTACCTGTACAAAAATACAAAAGGCTTCTTTGCTTGCAAAAAGCGGCTCTAAATACCAATCATTAGATTAAAAATACCTGCAAGCCAGAGTTACAAATCAGGCAGGGTGCCAGAGCACCTTGAGGAATGAAAATAGCTAAAATGCAGTGATAACTATGAAGCAGCCAACTCTTGCTCATAAAGTGAAACCCTTCAGCAGAGAGGTTATTTAAGCTCTCCAGAAAAAGCACACCCAGGAAAAGCAATCCTTAGATCCATTTGCACCACTTAAAGCTGATCTCACTCACCTCACAAGCTATCCTAAGGAAATCATCCAGTTTTAAGGAAAGGTCACATGCCCCCCAGAAAGGCAATAAAAAAAACCAGTGCCAAGCTTGCATCCTGCCTCTTGGAAGTATACCCCAAAAGGACAGTGCCAGATAGTACTAAAGCAGTGAGGAAGACCCCCTCCCCAGATAGAAAAAGAAACCATGAGGCAAGAAAAAAAATCAAATACAATACAAATAATTAAATCACAGCAGTAGCTGTTGCTTGTTGAAGCTGAATAGGGAAAATTATCCCATCAATAAACACAGAATTAAACTTCAAGCACAGAATTAACCTTCACCAAAAACCAGTTTTAGACCAAAACTCAGAAAGAGTATGTAAACTCACGTTTGAATGTCAATCTTTCTAACTAGCCAAGAAGCCTTGCTGAATGTCACTCATCTTGGTTCCCTGTCACTAAAAGCTTTGCTTCATTATTTAATTATTTCTTCAAAGTGCTGATTGTCCAGGGAAGTATTTCCTCCCAACAGCAGTGTAAAAATCTTAAAACAACTCTTCCCCTTTAAGAAAGCCAAGCCCCAAAGCTCTGGAGGCGGTAAGTCTAGGCTGTCTGCTAAGAATGTAATAAGGGTGGGAAAAAAACAAAAGGAGATTGCTTCTAACTACGGGTTCTCCAAACTGCTTAGAAAGTTAACAAGGGGTTCTATAGAACCGGATAGAACCAGTAGAATCCCACTCCTGGACCCAGAGGTGGTATTCAACTGGTTCGCACCTATTCAGGAGAACCGGTAGCTATGATTTGGCGTGTGTCGCAGAACTGGCAGCGACCCTGGCTGGCCACATCCCTGAACCGGATTGCCCGGTCGCCTGGTTGCCCGCTTGTCCCGGTAGCTCTCCTAGCTTTCCCTACCACGTGGTGGTCATGGCGCAGCTCAGGCGGATGTCCCAGGGCTGTTGCACATGCGCACTGCGTGTGCAGCTGCTACACATGCAGTATGCATGTACAACAGCCCCGGGACATCCACCTGCCATTTTCTGCCTTCTCCTGGCTGACGTGCCTCTTTCAGCCTAGCCCAGCCCAGCCAGCCAGTAGGTGGGTCGGCGGATGTCCCGGGGCTTTTTGCTGCCTTTGTCCCAATATGCCTGCAGCAGCCCCTCGGGCTGGCTGAGCTGGGAGCTGCTGTTCCCAGACTTCTACTCTCCCGTGCTTGGTCAATGCCTCTTCACCTTGCCTGAAGCAGCTGGTCCTCCTGCCCCTCACCCTACCCTCCCTTGCCTGGCCTGAGAAGGTAAGGGTGAAGGCAGTGGATAGCAAAGCGGCTGGGTCTCTATCTCCCCCCTCCTCTGTGTGTGTGTGTGTGTGTGTGTGTGTGTGTGTGTGAGAGAGAGAGAGAGAGAGAGAGAGAGAGAGAGTGTCTCCCTCAAAGCCATGGCTGGGCTTTCCTTCGTGCTCTTTGCTATTTTCATTTCTTCTTTTTGGAATCCAGACTGGCTGAACAAGGATCGCCAGCCATGCTGGAAGCATCTCTTTGGGTGACCCATCTCCCCCCTCCCCTCCCCCCTCCTCTTGCAACTGGCAGCCGTGGCAGGGCCGGGAGGATGGCGTGCCCACCCGAGGAGGAGAAGGAGGAGGAGAAGGGTCACCTGGAGGGATGCTTCCAGCGCGGCTGGCAATCCTTGTTCAGCCAGTCTTGATTCCAAAAAGAAGAAATGAAAATAGCAAAGAGCACCAAGGAAAGCCTAGCCGTGACTTTGAGGGAGAGACACAGACACAGAGAGAGAGAGTAGGGGAGAGAGAGGGGAAGATAGGGGAGAGCGCTTGGCCAGCCATGGCTTTGAGAGAGAGAAGGAAAAAGAGGGAAAGAGAGAAAAAGAGGGAACGAGAGAGGAAGGGAGAAGGGTCTTCTAGTTCAACCCTCTGCTCAGGCAGGAAAACTGAGGATGCCAAGTCTGAGTGGAGGGCCAGGCAAAGTTGTCAGAATAATCTTTGGAGGGACTCTATACCAGGGGTCTCCAACCTTAGCATCTTTAAGACTTCTGGACTTCAACTCCCAGAATTCCTCCCAGAATATTGGGAGTTGAAGTCTACAAGTCTTAAAGCAGCCATGGTTGCCTGCCCTATACTATTTCAGAGAAATAGCTGTCCAGTCTCTTCTTGAAAACCTCCAGTGTTGGAGCATCCAGAACTTCTGGAGACAAGCAGTTCCACTGGTTAATTGTTCTCACTGTCAGGAAATTTCTCCTTAGTTTTAAGTTGCTTCTTCTTTGTTCAGTTTCGATCCGTTGCTTCTTCTTTTGCCTTCTGCTGCTTTGGAAAATGCATTGCCCCCCCTTCTTTGTGGCAACCCCTCAAAACCTTGTTTTGTGACCTGCCTATCACACTACTGGACAAAGCATGTGAGCCATTTCCTCTTTCCAGTGGTCCATAAAAGTACATCTATAGTATGTGGATGCAGATAATAAAGTAAAAAAAAAGGTGAATGATTTTACAGAACTATAGATACATTGAGGCTGGGGGTAACAAGGAGTGGCTGGGAGGGGAGGGACTGGGTGAAACACCCCTTGACATGAGTGATGCCGGATTGGCCATGCCCACCCAGTCACATGACCACCCAGCTACACCCACCAAATAAGCCACGCCCACAGAACTGGTAGTAAAAAATTTGAATTCCACCATTGCCTGGATCCAATTCATCTGAAAGTATGCAGACTGGAGAAAACTGGAATATGTACAAATATTATCCCAGGAATGGTTCATCCACTCAACATACTTGAACTATATGTTTGTTCTACCAGAAGAGGCAGGGAAGAAGAACTCCAAGTATCCTTGGCTAGCTAGTTTGGAAGACCAATCTAAAGTCCAAACCTGGCTTATTTTATTCCTTTTGATTTTGGCAATTCCTGCTCTGGGTATACTCTATCATCCCAGTATGTTTTTTTTTTAAATGAATTTATTTGTAAGGGAACAGAAGCAAACTTCTATGGCAGAGCATTTGATAGGAGCAGCTTCTTTCATGCAGTCATGTGGCTCAGGATAGAAGGAATAATTGTGAGTTTTTCTGTCAAAAGGAAGTTGGCATTTCAAAGGATGTGAAGTGAACAACGAAGAGGCAGGGCTGCAGAATTACAGCATGCCTTTCTCTTTTTTTAACAATTCTTCCTTTCACAAGGGATATGCAAAATTAACATGCCCTAGGATTTTACATATTGCAGGTCTGGTTCTGAACTCCTTAATGAGGCAAAGATGCCACTCATTTCAGTGGGAGTTTGGCTGAGAAAAGAAGCAGGACTTGGCCTTCATCCAACAATGCATATGGAGAATCTGCAAAATGTGTCTATTTACTTCAGACAAATAGGATGAGAGTAGAACTACTACAATGTCAGTCTCCAAAGCAAGGGTCTCTTGCAAGTGTAGAGTTTAGTATACCCACCATAATAATAGTATGACTTTTGCAGTATCCCCATGGTCATGCAATCAAAATTCAGATGCTTGGCAACGGACTCATATTTATGATGGTTGCAGTGTCCCAGGGTTATGTGATCCCCTTTTACGACCTTCTGACAAGCAAAATCAATGAGGAAATCAGATTCACTTAAGAACCATTTTACTAACTTAAACCTCTGCAGGGATTCACTTAACAACTGTGGCAAGGGAAGTCTTAAAATGGAGCAAAATTCACTTAACATCTGCAGAAATTTTGGGCTCAATTGTAATAATAACTGGAGGAGTCCCTGTTTTCTCCCACTTTCATTAACTTGAGTGGACTTTGGCAGCTGATAACAACTTACTGAAAAACCAGCTACTATTTTTAGGGTATCTTTCATAATTTAGTTTTTACTGATGTACTTCTGTGGCTATCGCCAGCTGTCCTAGATACATCTGGCCACATCTGTCCAAAAGAGACAATTCTCTTCTTATTCTTAGGTTTTCTATAGCTGTGAAGAACTCAAAGAAGAATGTGACCTGACCCACAGTGCGAGAAATATGCCAAAAGCAACACTTAGCCACAGGATGTTAACTCAAGTGGGTCAAGCCAAGAGGGAGTTCAAATTAAAATTCATTTCAGACTTTTCTAGAACGATGGGCCTTCTTGCCCTTCTTCTTTGGTATACGAAGAACTTTTAACCACCACTCAATGGATAGATTTATGTGGGTGGAAGCTATCCACAAAATTCTGGTATCCAGTATCCAAATAAAAATGTACTGTAATAATTAGGGACATTATTGGGATTTGTTAAAGATTCCTGGTCCGCTCACTATCAGAGGAGATGATCAGGAATCCTACAGCCATACAACACATCTTAATCTTATTCTGGCATTCAGGTCTCATAAAGCCATGTTTTTTTAAAAAAAAACTTCAGAGAAAGGGGAGACATTTGTTTGTGACCTGTAACAGTGATGGGATTCCATTTTTTTTACTACCGGTTCTGTGGGTGTGGCTGGAAGGGTGTGGTAGGGGCAGGATAAAATCCCCATTCCCTCCCCACCCCATTAATCTGCTTTCCAGCTCCGTTCTCCTGTGCAGGGCAACAAAAGAAGACCCAGCCAATCAGATGGGACTCGGGAGGCAGAGAATAGATGGGGGCGGGGCCAGTCAGAGGTGGTATTTTTGCCAGTTCTCCGCTACCGGTTCTCCAGATCTGGTCAGAATCTGCTGAATACCACCTCTGACCTGTGATCAATGCATTTGAACTTAGTTTCTCAGTGTTCACAGACCAATTACTTAATAAGCTGTTTCTGATTTTCACCCAGGTTTTTAGCTATATATGTCTACATTTCACAAGATCTGTCTTTTCTTTATTTGTGTGTGTTGGCCAGATACATACAACTGTTTATTTTACATACAATACAACTGCTTATTTTCTCTGCACAAAACTTTTATGAGGTTATACAGAGACCTGCATTTCTTCAGTTACAATAGCACATTTCTTGTGTGTCATTGCAACACCTGCATCAGGACATACATGAACACACAGTTCAGTATCCACTGAGCCTTGAAATGACAGAGTTTTTCATGAGATGTTGTGCTAGCTCTAAAAGGAGATCTTTGGTAATCTCACCTCTTACTCCATCTGTGCACATCTCTAGCAGAAAGGACAGAAAAGGGATAAATGGTCCAGATTTGCAGCTTTGGAATTCATGATCTCCCAGTCTGGGAATGAGAAATAAAGACTGAAAAATGCTGGGTTGCTGATGGATAACCAGGCAGGATATGACTGGGTTAAAAGTAATAATAAAGATTAAACTGTTTTACTTAGATATGGGTAACACCCCCACCAAAACAACCCCCTCAAATGATTCCTATGTATTTTGAATGGTTTTTCTGCAAATAGCAGATACTGTATAGAGATTTACGTGCATATTTAACTCTGCAGTAACACACTCGGCAAATCTACATAGGACTGTCCTTGAAGATGACTTGGTCACTGCAGCTGGTTTGAAATATAATGGCTAGACTGTAAAATCAGTTTTACAGGCCTCTTGACATGGGAATAAAAAATCTGAGCTGAAACTGTGTTCAAGGATCTAAAATATTTGTGGTCCTGGTATTTCCAGGACCACCATTCCTAGTCATATGTCCCGGAGAACTAAGAAGTGCCAGTGGAGGTTCCTTCCTGCTTCTCTGTGTTTGAAGGATGTTCTGTAAGAGTGAAAAATTATCTTAAGACATTTTAAGTACGCAGCACTCTCTCTCTCTCTCTCTCTCTCTCACACACACACACACACACACAGCTGAAGCATAACTAGGAACACAAAACGAGGGAAATTGATTGTTAGCAGGTTGCAGGAGGTGGTATTAAATATAGACTCCCCTGTATGGCTTGAATATCTTGTCCTGACTCCTATTATTATTATTATTATTATTATTATTATTATTATTATTATTATTATTATTATTATTATTATTATTATTGAACCCACACACCTACAGACAAGCCAAAAGCTATTATTTTGCTTCCTTAAATAAACTAGCCTGGCACAGTTCAACAAAGCCACTCGTAATAAAAACAAAATGAGCATGGCACATGTAATTATGACACCCACCTACTCCTCTTATTTTCTGAATGAGCAGTTGGGAATGAATGCAGTACACAATAAATGCCCATTAACAAGATTTAGGGAGAAGAGAATGGTTGATCTATATCCTCAAACTTTGCAAATAGCTGTCCTATTGAACTGAATACATGCAATCCTTAACAGGCATTTGTTCCAGACAACCTTAAGCAGCGGAAAGTGTTCAAGCTGTTATTAAACAGTGTGCAAACACTGCCACTAGAGAGATATGTGCATCTGAAGTATTGCCTTATAAAAATAGCAAGCAACCCACAATTATCGTTTAATTGGAGGCACAAACTAGCAGAATGATATTTCCATCACACACAGGCGCAATATCTACAAACTCAAGTAATAAAAAAAAATAGCTTGCATACAACAGTAGAGCACTGCACTTCACATAAAGGATGTCATCCTGGAGAAGCTTGTGTGATATAGGACAAAACCTGGGCCAAGGCAATACCTTAATCCCTAATGAGCAATATTAATATCGTAAAAATGTAGTAATCTCAAGAACTGTCTCTGCCTCAAAATGGTGACAGCCATAACGAGATGCAAATCAATGCTCTCCCTTAATGAATAATGCAAATGAGCACACTTACAGCAAGGCAGTCTGAAGGAATCTCTCCTGCCTCCACTTTTACTTCTGGGGATTTAAACACCGTGTGTCAAAAGAAATTACAGAAATGCATTGCAGAGCAATGACAAAGCCCCAAATCTCAAATCAGTCAGGTGCATTAAGATGCATAGGTCATCAAGGGTGACAGCTGACATCTTATTAAAATGAAAAGCTGGCTATTTTCCTATCTTCTGGCTATTAAAGTAGTTAAGAAGCTTTTCCCTTTCTTTTTCCTTCTCGTTCTTCCCAGCCATTAGTTAGTGATAGTATTCCAAATATGAGATAGGGAGGGGAGAAATATATCACCAAGCGTTCTTGTCTGTCTTTAATGATATGCATCTAACATGTTTATGAGTCTTGTCTCTTCCACAATGCTACAGCATTCTCTTATAGCAGAGGTAAGGTTGCTTGAAAACTCCAAATTCTGGTCCAGACTGACCTTATCCTGGTCACTGGGACAGCTATTCATTAGGCTGATATTCACCCAACAGTTCTGAGACATTTCTCAGCTCCATGCATCAGAACATGTTTTTAAATGGGTCCTTCAAGAGAAAATACATGCAGGAATTGACATTACGTGCTGGCTAGGAATTCTGAGAATTGTAGTTTAGCACACTGGGAAAAAATCCTCCAACCTCCAAAGTCATGGGACTATCATTATGGCTTGTTTGGTGTTTTTATTTACCAGCAAAACATGAGGGTGGCATGGTTGAGCCTCAATTGATCAAAGGCTCAAGCACCATCCTGCCAAATAGTATTTTCTTTCAGATTCTGATAAGCCTTTAATTTGGGTAGCTTTTGATTCTGATCTGGGATGATATTTAAGGGTAGTGGTGGCAACTGGGAATTCAAACAACTGTCTTTGGTTAGAACTATCATAACAATATATTGGGTCACACTACTTATTTTAACCAATAAACAGAAGTCTGGGAGTAGCAGTAAAACTTAAATTTCAAACCAGCTTTTGAATTACAGTTCAGAAGCTCATATCATATCTGAAGCCACAAAATGTCTGATAGATAAATTCAATAGCAGGACAATGCACTGTGTTTAATGCTGCTTACTCCTGTCCCCTGATTTCTGGCATTCTTTGTTCATAATGCTACCAACACCAAAATTTTATTTCGTTTTCAATCCTACACATATAATATGAAGTAAGAAATGACTTAAATATATTACTTGTCATTAAAGAATACATCAATATCTCCATATCTGACAAAAAGATCAGCTGAGAATGTGGTATCACCTCCACCAGCTGCCCACAAACTTATAAAGGTAGTCTTCAATTTACAACCACAATTGATTTTTGTTACTAAGCAAGACAGTTCTTAAGTGAGTTTTGTCTAGAGGTGGCATTCAGCAGGTTCTGACCAGTTCTGGAGAACTGGTAGTGGAAACTTTGAGAAGTTCAGAGAACTGACAAATACCACCTCTGACTGGCCCCATCCCCATCTATTCTTTGCCTCCCGAGTCCCAGCTAATCAGCTAGGTCTTCTTTTGTTGCCCTGCACAGGAGAACGAAGCTGGAAAGTAGGTTAGTGGGGTGGGGAGGGAATGAGATTTTGTAGTAACTTTCCCCTGCCACCAAGCCATGCCACGCTCACCAAGCCACGCCAACAGAACCGGTAGTAAAATTTTTTGAATCCCACCACTGGTTTTGTCCCATTTTGGAGCCTTTCTTGCCACAGTTCTTAAGATCACAAAAGGTGATCACATGACCCCATAAATATGAACCAGTTGCCAAGCATCCAAATTTTGATCCTGTGACCGTGGAGATGCTGCAATGGTTGTTAAGTGTGAAAAATGGTCATAAGTCACTTTTTTCATTGCTGTGGTAACTTTGGACACTAAACGAATGATTGTAAGCTGAGGATTACCTGTAATAGCTTTTTATCGGTTTTGATACAATCTCTGAGCTACATTAATTTTAGGGTACAAGTTTCCAGAAATTGCTGGAGACAGATGAGTATGTAGGCTAAAGAAACTTACAAGAAAAGGTTTATCTCGGTAACAGAAGACAGAACCGGCTTACAGAGATTTTATCAGATGTCTTCTTTGCAGCTCTTTTATCCTAAGCCAACAAAGAAATCATGGATGAAAAAAAGTGTCTCAAAACTCATTTCCTTTTTACAGTATAGCTGGCAGTTTAAATTTGGTAAGCTTAAATCAGGGGAAAATGTAATATTTTTCTTGATTTAAGAAGGTAGAAGTACAGTATTCATTGCAACAACATTTAAATATTTTTACTCAATGCTTTTTTATATACTCCATCAGCATCTCTCTCCTATGTTCTCTTTGGATGTTACATTCTGCATTTTTATTAAAGTTACACTACTTGTATGATGATAAATGCTTCATAATTGTACATCTAGCAAAAGCATCAGTAAAATAGACTGAATAATAAAAAAAATGTACTGACTGATAGATACTCAGTTGTAATGGATAGGAAAGTCTTCCTCAGCCTGATGCAACCTTAATATATAATATTATGACTCCTAGTTTTGTGGCACTGAAAATATATAAAAAAATATGATTATAGAAATCATAGCCAAATCCCCAAGGCGAGGCATCATGAAGAAAACTGGGTTGTATTGGACCAGAACCGGAGAAAACTAGGTTCAATTTTAACATATTCTAAGAATGGAACTTTATAGATAATATAATAAAGTGTCTTCTTTTAAAATATAAGTTATCTAATTGGTATGTCATATGGCAAGGCAAAAACCATGGGGAAAAATTTCCCCTGGCAGCCTGCTACAGTTGTAGTATCTCCATGAATGATCATCACTGTTCATTAATGACAACTAATTAGAAGAGGAATAGGCAAGTTGGCCAAATATGACCAGCTTCAATATTGTAACAGGTACCAAAGGCTTGAATGAATTGGAATTAAATTCAACAGGTTACATAAATTGGAATTAAAAATATCTAGAGAGCATCAGGTTACCTGTCTGTGACCTGGAGATTGGAGATTATAGGAGAACCTTTCTTTCCCATTAGTCAAATACAGTCAGCCATATTTCATAAGAGTGCTGAGAGTAAAAGATCTTTTATTAATTTTTAAAGGAAGAGCAAAATAAAAATGCAATGGAATGGAATAACAATTTATATTCTCTTAAATTCACCCCATTTTTTTAAATAAAGCATATAGTTTAAAATCTACTGATGACATAAAAGTATTTGTTCAACACTGGACCCATGGATATGCCTTTTCAATATTCAAATGTTAAATCCTAAAATGTGCTATCCCATCAAGTGACTCCTTTTTTTAATAAAAAAAATCATCAGAGAAATCCTGACGTATTGCAGTTCCATTACTCATCCTGTCTGTCTGTCTGTCTGTCTGTCTGTTCTATCTATCTATCTATCTATCTATCTATCTATCTATCTATCTATCTATCTATCTATCTATCTATC
>NW_020769321.1:20346264-20382470 GCF_900518735.1 Pseudonaja textilis | reverse complement strand
ATCTATCTATCTATCTATCTATCTATCTATCTATCTATCTATCTATCCCTTTAATTCATTTTTTTTTTACTCCTGGCAACTGCAGTTTTCTCATCAAGGTTTTCTTGGAGTTGAGAGGGATTGACTGGCCCAAGATCACCCAGCTGGCTGCAGGATTGAAACTCAGACTCCCAGTTTCTAGCCTAATGCCTTAACAATTACAACAAACTGCCTCTCTCTTCTATTGACATTATACTACAGCATTCTACTCAGAAGTAAATTTGATAGATATTGTCCTGAGATAAACAGATGTTAGGTGGTACCCTACAATCCATTAAGGCAAGGATATACATAGTCTCTGAAGTTATGAAGATGATGAATTATTTGTCATTCTTAGAAACTATGCATACAATGACTGATATTAGCATTTTCTTTCTTAGGAGTCTGGTACATTTAATAACAGTATGTGCATTATGCTTACTGCAGTTATTGTATCTAAGGTGCAAAATTGATTTGGAGTAGTACAATTTCTTTACACAGAAGTGTACAGATGAGACATCATTCAGCATGCAGGAATACTGAAATAGATAAGGCTCTTACCGGATGAGCTCAATTCATGACACATCCCTAGAGTTTTCCCAACAACCAAAGCGGTTTGATACTACTATTTTTTTAGATTTTTTCCCTCCAAGTCCCCAGTCAGCCCCATACCCCTGGGATTTTCTGGGGATCCCATATTCATATACAAAGAAGACCTTTTCTTGAAATATTGATCAAAATAGTGGACAAATTTCCAATCCCATTGTTTGCAGCCTGTAACAATAATGGCAAGTTTTTTCATGTATAGGTGTTTGTATGATACATATCAATCTTCCTTCCTATCCAGAATTTTATTTCTATTTTACATTTCCAACAGTGCCTGAATGTTTTAAAATTATATTATATAATAATTATATACGTCTGAGTAGTCAGTGAATAAGGAGTCAGTGTCAGAAGCTGAGACAGCATGGACTCCTGTTAACCCTAGGCCGAGGTAGGGGAACCAATCAAGCCCCAGAAGACTGGGGAGGTTGCCGTTAACTACCACTAGAGGCAAGTGGCCTTTAAAAGCTTTAAAATTAACAAGGAACTTGCCTTTGCCGAGCACTGGAATGTCTTTTCCCTGGTAATCCCTCATGGAGCGTATACTACAGGGCCTCCCTGGCGTAGTACCCTACTTCGACGACATATTGGTCTCGGCCAGGGACAGACCCCAACTCTTCCAGAGAGTCAGAGCAGTGTTAGACAGGTTCAGAAAGCATGGCCTCAAATTAAAAAAGGAAAAATGTGCCATTGCCACTAGACAGGTGGACTTTCTGGGCTATAAGATTGACGCCTCAGGCATCCACCCCCTAGAGTCCAAGGTCAAGGCAATTCATGAGGCACCCACGCCAACCACTAAAGCCGAGCTACAAGCCTTTTTGGGATTATTGAACTTTTATGCATCATTTCTACCTCACAAAGCATCAGTAGCAGAGCCTCTACACAGGCTCTTAGATAAAAAAGCACCTTGGCACTGGGGACACAAGGAAGACACCGCTTTTCGCGCAGTCAAATCACTGCTCACATCTGACACGGTCCTCATTCAATTCGACCCACACCTTCCACTGGTACTAGCCGCGGATGCTTCCCCTTTTGGGATTGGCGCCGTATTAAGCCATAGACTACCCAACGGCTCTGAGGCACCGATTGCCTTCTTTTCCAGAACGCTCTCAGCAACAGAGCGTAACTATAGTCAGATCGACAAGGAGGCTTTAGCCGCAGTGGCCGCGGTTAAGAAATTTCATGAATTCCTGTTTGGCCACAACTTTGAGCTAATCACGGACCACAAGCCTCTCCTGGGTCTTCTTTCCGGGGACAAGCAGACTCCCCAAGTGTTGTCTCCCAGAATGACAAGGTGGACTTTGTTCCTGGCGGCCTATTCGTACAAGCTCATCCACCGCCCAGGAAAAACGTTAAGTCACGCAGACGCCCTCAGCCGCTGCCCCCTGCCAGCTCCACCAGAAGACCCGGCCCCGGTCCACGCCATCTTCGATGTCACCGAGCTCGACCTCCCTGTCACCGCTCTCGACATCGCCACCAAATCCAAGATGGACAAAACCATCACCCAGGTACTGGACTGGGTGAGGAGGGGGTGGCCGGGCTCAAACCTCTCAGCCGAATTCACACCTTTTAAGACCCGTCAACAGGAGCTGTCTAGCATACAGGGCTGCCTGCTGTGGGGCACCCGGGTGGTTATTCCGGCCTCACTCCGCACACCAGTCTTAGAGGCACTACACGAGGGCCACCCGGGCATCGTCCGGATGAAGGCGTTGGCACGAAGCTACGTCTGGTGGCCGGGCCTGGACGACGACATCGTCAAGTGGGTAAGCTCATGCCAACCCTGCCAGGAATCCAGACCATCCCCTCCAGTCACCACCCCCACGAAGTGGGAGAGCGCCAACGCACCTTGGTCAAGGCTACACATTGACTTAGCGGGTCCGATTCACGGCAAGACCTTCTTGGTGGTCGTAGATTCATACTCAAAATGGATCGATGTGGCCCAACTATCCACAACCACCACGCTAGCAGTTACCAAGGCTCTAACTCGCCTATTCGTAACACACGGGTTACCAGACACCATTGTTTCAGATAACGGCCCCCAGTTTGCCTCAAAAGAATTTAGCCGTTTTGCCACAAATCTTGGCATCCGACATATCTTCACGGCTCCCTTCCATCCTGCCAGCAACGGATTGGCAGAACGAGCCGTTAGATCCACAAAAGAAGCATTAGCCAGATTCAGCAAAGGAGATTGGCATCACAGGCTCTCCCGTTTCTTGCTGAGCCAACACTCGACCCCTTGCATGGTCACCAACAAGTCCCCTGCAGAACTTCTAATGGGTAGGCGCCTAAGAACTGTGTTGGATAGGCTCCACCCTCACTATTGTCCTGACACCCCTCTCGCTTCAATGACGGGGGTCAGAGATTTTGTCTTGCAGGAACTCGTATTTGCGAGGAACTATGCCGGAGACCCGCTGTGGATCCCAGGAGTGATAGTAGCCATCACCGGCCCCCGGTCGTACCGAGTCCAGCTGGAAGACGGCCGCATCTGGAGAAGACACCTGGATCAGCTAAGGAAACGACAGGGTACCCTCGCCAGTGTCGGATCGTGGGCTCAGGTCGACCCCCAGGTGCCACACCAAGCTCCCATCGAAGACCATGCCAGAGCCACTGCACCACCTACACCCGGACCAGGAGAGTTGGCAGTAGACCGGGACTGCCAGATGGGTCCACCACCGGCACCAGTAGACGGGACCACAACATCGCCAACCAGAAGCACCACACCGGTGCCAGTGCAAACCCCAGAGCGAGGCTGCACCCCATCACCAACCCTACCGGGTTCCTCGGACTCTGAGACACTGGGTAACTCACTGGAGTTACGACGCTCGGGGCGCCAGCACAGACCGCCCGCTTATTTAAGTGACTATGCGTGTTCGCATCTGGGGGGAAGGGGTGTTATGTCCCTGGAACTTGCCAAAGTCCCCACCCAGGTCCGTTCATGCTGCGGGGGCGTTTGCTGCCCCTCATTGGCTGGCCTCCCTCGACAGCCGGCTATAAAAGCCAGCTGCAGGGTCCGGCCAGCCGCTGATCGCTGGAAGCCTGCTCCAGGCAGGGCTAACACGTTCAGTCCTTTATTGTTCCAATAAAGTCTTGTTGCACCCAAGCCCTGGTCTAGCCTCTCATTGCTCAACTACAACAATATTGATACATTTAGATAATTATCTTCAACTCCTCCATTCCTTCCTTCCTTTCCCTCTGCTCCATGTCACTTCAATCTTCTGTAAATATGAACTATGAGCAGCATGGTTCCTAACATTCAGTGAAATGAATGATTCCTGATGAAATAAGAATCAAAAGAATCAAACTGATTAATTCAGAAGATGGCTTTCAACAATATTACAGATATAAATGTTAGAAGGCACTATGGAAATGCTTGCACAAAAATGCTCTTCTCATCATAAAGTCCTTTTTAATGGCTTTTTAACTACCTAGTTATAAAAGGCTTTCCTTCTGCCTCCTGGCATAAAGGAACAAATGTGTAATTAAAATCTGCAGCACTTTCTTATATCAGGGTTAACTAAAGATGGATAAAAATATAAGAAAAAACCCAGACATTTTGAGGAGCGCAGCAGGATTATAAGAGAAAACATTAGGAATTTGACTTAGGAGTCCCAATGTAAATGCCACATGCCTGTTGTTTCCCTAGAAAATGTTACTAAGATGTGGGAAGGCTACTTATCATGATAACTAACGTATGTATTATCCCATTACCAAAATGAGAGAGCTTTCAATAACAGGAGAGATACGGGTGTATAATTCATAAACTGAATTATCTTTAGGCTAAAATTTAGGGTAGAACCCCCTCTATAAAACAAACATTCAATTTTTTTATTTATAATAGATCTCATCTAAGTAGAGCTAATGTTTGTGTTCTTGATGTATTTAAAACTTTGTTTTCAACATATAGATACTTATTATCTTCCTTATTACCATCATAATTATATTAGGTACGTAAGTTACTTTTGCTGGCTTTTTAAAGAACCTACAAACCCAACTTCTTATTAAATTCACTGTTATTATCAAGGAAGGTAATGAAACATGGCCAAATCCATCTTAGGGTACAATAATAATCCAACAATTTAACCTTTGCATTACATGTGTTTTCAACTATTATAAACAGGATTTAAATTAGTATCTAATCTTTTCTGCATATATGATCTTACTTTTTGGGGTGATACACATGGAAACTTCTATAATTGGATTTCAGAAGTATCCTTCAGAAATTTTACTGAGATTTAATTGATCTTTCTTTTTCTGAGGTTTTTAATTCTTATCTTTTGCGATACTGAAATCCATAGTTAGGACTTAAATGATCTATGTACAGATTTGGGTTTCAGACTGATCTCTAAAGCTTTAAAATAACTGAGCCCATAAGTAAAAGATTAATAAATCTCTGAAAAGGTGTAAAAAAGTGCTCGCTTCATAGGGCATACATGTTATTAAAATTCATTCAAAGGCTACTCTTTATAATTACATTCACAGTGTCAGGATTTAAATATCAAGACAATGTCACTGCCAAGTGACAGTTCCCATGTGGATTTATTAAATTCTAGAGGCAAAAAAAAATTGAACTAAAAATATAACCTTAAGAAATGATGTGTTTATGGATATTCAGCCTCAGGATATTACTGAATCTTTTGCTCTTATGAGACTAACATTTTTAAATCCCAAGCTTTTTTTGCCTCCTTCCATTAAATAAAGTATCCAAGATTACTGCCAATTTTCAAAGTAAAATATTGAGTAAAGATTGGGAAATTATATTTCCATAGCTGAACTCTTTTGTCACTCAGCTGATTTCTTTACATAAACAAATATTCTCTATCTTGAAGAATCTCAGCTTTATTTTAAGCAGTATATTGCAATATGAATGAATACAACATGAAGCAATACAGTTTTACCCCATTGAAAAGCTACAGGACCATATAAGTAGACTTCCTTATACATATTAGTCCTTATCTGGCAATGAAGGCAATGTCTCTGATCACATAAATTTGCCAAATAAATAAGTATGAAGAAACCCTTAGCAAGTGTTCCTTGAAGAATCTCAAGTTCTGTAGAATTATAGTTAAAAGCAGCCATTCCTGGAAATATCCAAATCCATAGAATTGAAATTATTAGAATCTTAAGAGTACCTCCAGCTCCCAATTGAAGTCCACCACAAAGTAAAAGAAATCTCATGTTCCCATGAATTTGTAGCATGGATGTACCAAAACCACACAGATGTTGATTTCCATTCATGACTGAAATATTTAGTTCTAAAAAGTATATTTGTCAAGGAATACATAAAATGGTCTTCTATGATATTCTTTCTTGACGGTGTGTCTGAAGCACAAAAACCAGATGAACCAAATGCCCATCATTATTTTATTGTGATGTGGTTGATCATAAAGTCAAAAATAGCCAATGCCAGATTATATAACAGATCACCGAAATAGAAGCAGATTCCAAGAAGCCAAATTAAATTGCAATATGTGACTCAACATAGGTCAAGGAACTGGTGTTAGTTACCAGGGAGAACATCCATGAATGGTTGAGAGGAAAGGCTATTCAGTGTGTAAGACTTCTTTAGCAGATAGTTTTTCTTTTACTTAAAATAAGATTTGACTAAGATTGCTTAAACCCACAAGCATACTTCTTCATAAAATTTTGTTTTCTTAGATCATTGGAAAGAAATGTCTCTTTAATTATAAGATTAATTATTTTTCTTTAAAAAGAGAGTCCTAATTTGTCCCACCTCTCTCCTGTATGTTTAGTACCAAATTCATGAGAACATAATCTTAATAATTTACAGAGGTGCTTTTTAAGTACATCAATAAAAACTAGCTGAATCTATTTTTTTCTGGATTGAACTACATTAATTTTCATATTTAAGCAATAATTTCACTTCTTTATTCACTTCTGTTCACTTTAGGGTACAAAGAAGTATTTTCCCCCTGGCAAATTCCACACCCCTCCAAATGCTCTTTTGATTAGTTTTAAAATGTCATTTCAAACAACAGATGAAAGCCCCAATCTGAATAGAGTATTATTAACAAACATATTCTATAGTCTCTGTATACCAAAAGAGTACAAATTTAACAATGAAAGGAATTAGATTTATGTCATTAGTACATTCATTGGACAAATTCATGTCTCTTATTTACTTACCCTCCACAATACAGAGGCAAAAAACATGGAGTGCGGCACAGAAGCGTGCCATATCCCAACTCATAAGCCCAGTCGGACATCACTGACACTTGCATAGAAAGATGACATATGCCTATCCATCTACCCAAGCACATCACACATGACACTTTGATATGATAAATAGAACGTTCACAGTATGTGCAATTTCTGTCTTTCAGTCACCTCATAACATAGCAAATCTCAATGGAGGCCCACATCACATGAAAAACTATTTAAATGTTAAAGAAATATAGAGAATTTTACTGAAATATAGTAATCTAAAGGCAGATGGTACAATGAACTCCTGTATACCGAGTGTTGGAGAACTTTTATTTGGGAAGGAGCAGGTTCTACTTTGCTGGAGATTAATTTGCTTTGGAAGCATTGACCAGCATAATTATGAATTCAGCCTTAAAAAAAGCCCCTATATTAAAGGAAAATAGTATATTTTCCTTTAGCATAGGTTAGTGAACAGCACAGTTTCTCTCTCTCTCTAAATTCCTATGGTTTGTTCTGGGGAATCAAAACCATCCCATAACATGTCACTACCCTATAAAGTCTTACAACAATTCTGTATCTTTCTTCTCTTTTGTTTCAATTTAAATTATTTACATGCCATCTTCATCCTGCTATGTATTTCAGGTAGTTCATAATGCAATTCTGGTAGATAAGATAGTAAAACCTATTAAAATAATTGTTAAAAGCATTTAAAATGACAAGATGAACAAATGTGTTTATCTATTTCACAGAATGGGCCAAAAAGAGAACGGTGCCAAAAAGCATACTTGCCAATAAGAGAACGGTGGCCATCTGCATAAGCAATTGACCTATGTATATTACATGCATGTGCCGTCAAACATCATACATACATCTCTAGCCATGTATGGTTGTATTAAGATCACATTTAAATCACCCACCCTCATGGAAACTTATGGACAGGTTGACTTCGGGCAATCCTAGGTTGCATTAACAGAGGAATAGAAAGAATCAAGATCACGAGAAGGGATTCTACTGCTTTATAATGCCTTGCTAAGACCACACTTGGAATCCTACATTCAGTTTTGGTCACCACAATATAAAAAAAAAAGAAGTTGAGACTCTGGAAGAACGACAAAGGTGATAAAGGGGCTCTAAGGCTAAAACACATGAAGAACAGTTGGAGGAAATGAGTAAAAAGAAGAACTAGGGTGATATGATAGCAGTGTTCCAATATTTGAAGGGCTGCCACAAAGTAGAAGAGGTCAACCTATTTTCCAAAGCACCGGAAGGCAAGACTAGAAGCAATGGATGAAAACAGAACAAAGAATAAAGCAACCTAGATCTAAGGAGAAATTTCCTGGGAGTAAGAACAATAACTAGTGGAACCGATTGCCTTCAGAAGCTGTGGATACTCCAACACTGAGGGCTTTTAAGAAAGACTGGACAACCATTTGTCTAAAATGGTATAGGGTCTCATATGCTTGAGCAGGGGATTGGATTAAAAGACCTCCAAGATCCCCTGCTCTTCATATTATCTCTGGAAACATTGCTTACACGAATTAGACAGAACCCAGGAATAAAAGGACTAAAAATTAAAAAAGAAGAATATAAACTCCAGTCATTTGCGGATGATATGGTATTTTTCATAGAGGAACCAATTGAAACTGGTCAAGAACTATTGAAAGAGCTAGATCAATTTGGGGAAGTTGCAGGACTTAAAATTAATAGGGGAAAAACAAAATTAATAACTAAAAATTTAACAGAAAAACAAAAACTAAAATTGGAAAGGATAATGGGATTAAAAATAGTAAAAAAAGTAAAATACTTAGGAATTTGGTTGATGGCTCAATGCAAAACTCTAATGGAAAATAATTATAATAAATTATTACAGCAAGTCAAAAAAGATTTAGAGATACGGGTTAAATTGCAAATCTCCTTATTGGGGAGGATTGCCACTATAAAAATGAACATTTTGCCCAAATTTACTTAATTATTCCAAACAATACCAATAAAAATACATAAAAATTACTTCATGGAACTTAACAAGATAATTACCAAATTTATTTGGCAAGGGAAAAAAACCAAGGATAAACCTAAAGGCAATGCAAGATATGAAGAGCAGGGGAGGTATGGCACTCCCAAATTGGGAATTATACTATAGTACAGCCTCCTTACTTTGGTTGAAAGAGTGGGTAAATCTGTCGAATAAAGGGATCTTATTTTTAGAAGGCCATGATTTACAGAGGGGTTGGTACGCATTTTTATGGGACACTGGAACAATTAAGCAGAAGTACTTCCACAGACATATAATTAGAGATTCCTTATTGGCTAATTGGAACAAAAAAAAAACATTATTTAAAAATCCCAATCTGGATCTCAACGATGGAGGCGATGATACATCCAAATAATCTAGATCTTAATAAAATGATAAAATACAAAGACCTTCTTGATGCACAAGAACTTTAAAATCATGGCAAGGTCTCCAAGAACAAGGGCTACAAGTAGACCAGTGGGCTTATTTGCAAATTCAAAATAGATATAGCTAGGACAAGAACATTTTTGGAATTTATACTAAGGCACAACAATTAGATAAAATCCTATTAGGTCCAGATAAAAAAAATATAACTAAATTTTATAATTACTTATTAGAGATCGAATTAGAAGAGGAAGTAGTCAAAGGCAACATGATAGCTTGGAGCAGAAACACAGGACGTAGCATTACATTATTAGAATGGGAAAAAGTCTGGACAAGGAATAATAAAATTACAAAATCAGCAAGCATATAAAGAAAATGCCTATAAAATGTTTTATAGATGGCATCTTTCGCCCTTGAGAATAGCGAAAATGTCTCCTAACATGAATCCGAATCGCTGGAAATATAAAAAGAAACAGGGAACATTCTTTCACGTGTGGTGGTCCTGCACTGAAGCCCAAGGATACTGGCATAGAATAAAAAAATGGTTAGAGGAAATAATGGCGGAGCAAATTGAATTAAAACCAGAATTCTTCCTATTGGGGATATTTAATAGACAAATTTCTAAAAAAGTCAAATATATAATACTGCACATTCTTACTGCAGCCAGAATAACCTTTGCACAGTGTTGGAAACAAGCAGATATTCCAACAGAGGAAATGGTTATTCAGAAGATAACAACCTGTGCAGAGATGGATAAGCTAATCTTAGCACTTAAGGAAAAAGAAACATCAGAATATTATAGAAGCTGGGAATGCTGGTATGACTGGATAGAACAAAAATAGAAAATATATTAGTAACAACGTAAAATGTAAAAGAGGTAGTAATTATATATTCGCAATAAGATGCAAATATATCACCAATATTGATAACAAACAAGGAACCATAGACTGTCGATAGTAGAATTGTTAGTTTTAAATCATTTTCTTTTTTCCTTTTTTTTCGCCTGTGTGTTATGTATGTGTTTGTTTGATATTTTAGTTCTATAATCAATAGTTTGTTTTTTAAAAAAAGACCTCCAAGATCCCTTCTAACTCTGTTATTCTATTCTGTTCAGTTACTCAACTAACTTGTCAGCTCAGCTGACTTCATAGACGTATTGCTTGGCTTATTCTGGAGAAGCAGCAGGATATAAATCCAATAAATATATGTACGGTTGATACTAAGCATAGGCATTTGGTTCTAACTACAGCAGGTGTCAATCAAAGTCATCTAATTCACGCCTGAGTGAAGCAAAGAACTATTACACATGTAAAGCTAGGAAATCCGAAGTGACCAGATTTTTGTCACGTGGAAGAAATGCTACATACTTTGATGTGGCCCCAAATTAATGTCAATCATGCAGGTTGGAAAGGGATAGCAATTTTTTTTTTCAATTGCCACAGGTGTATAAATGTGATTACTCCAGTTTTTCAACCTAAAAAGAAAATGAAGGCGACTTAATTGGTTTTACTCATACATCATTCGCTTTACAACATGGCAGAAAACACACACAGCTCATAATCCTCGCAGCCGTTTTTGAAAGGTACTAAAACTATCACTTTTGACTATATTTTAAAAAAAAGCAAACCAACACACTAGTGCAGCCAGGTATGCATATCCTTTCTGTGTTGTGCGACAGTTTTACAAGGAGCCTCAGTTAAAAAAGAAAACTGTGTTTCCTTCTGGTTTTTAAACTGTGCTATTTTATCCGTGCATTTTCTTTCTTTTCTTCCTTGGTTGAGATAGGTGGCCCTACAAACTTTTTAAATAAACCCAACAAACAGGGTGGATTTGATTTAAATCAAGTCAATTTAAATTGTGATTAAAATCACTAGTAAAAAGGTTTGATTTAAACCAACTCAATTTAAATCACAATTTTTAGAGTAACTGTCATCTCTGTCCCACAGCAGCTCCTCCTCTGACCCTGTGTTGACTCACTGACAGTCCCATTTGGTTTAACGGGATGGCTGGTGATGCAGCAGTGATACAACAAGGTGACGGACATGGCAGGCAGTAGGTGAGTGCACTAACAGGCACTGCCATGATGGATCTGAAATGGCTGGTGCTCTTTAAATGTAAAGACTCATTCTTGCTGGTAGTTAGAATCTTTAATATTATTTGCAAACAAAATGAAGGTTTCCTATTTAGCTTGCGGAGCTTGGATTCATTGAATGAGTTTATGAAAAATGTAAATATTGCAGAATATACAGCCTCATGCTACATAACTAAGCTCCATATCATGCTGAATAAACTAAATTATTAATGTATCTTAAACAGAAAGTACCTTTAGATAGATTTTTACTCCAAAAACATTTTATTAAAATAAATTTGATAAAAATCAAAAAAATCTGGTTTAAATTTTAAAAAAATCCAATTTTTTTATTTTAAGGAACCATCAATTTTTATCCACCCTGCCAACAAATAAATAGTATCAGAAAACAGCCTCCAAAAAAAAAAAAGTCAGCCATTAATATAATGTGGATAGAATATTTAGAGAAGTTGTGTGACTTTCATTCATGAAAACTTAAAAGCCTATTTGGGGAGCATTTTCTAGTGTGGGAGAAGGCAAAGCTCACACTTTGAAGAGCTTTTGTAAAGAAAATGGGAGGCGTAGCATCTGAATTGGTTATTTTCCTCTTTGAGAAAAATTACCAGCTAGCAGCCTCTTAAAGTGGATTTGTTCTTGATGTTGCCACAACAGCACTGTATTGATTCGTTGTTCTGCACAAGGTATGCATGTATTATTAAGGCATTTCCAAATAAAACCCCCATTTTCATTTTGCCTTCTAAACCTATTTGTTGGAAGATATCTGATAGTTTAATTATTTCAGTAAACATCATCATGATACCAGGTACTGTAGTCCTTTACTTTGCAATTTTTCCTCAGCAATTGCAAACGTCCTGGTAATGAAAGCCACACAGTATTAATGATGCTGAAAATCTCTATGGAAAACATTGAAGGTTCAGCTCTTAACACCGTGCCAAAATTACGTGCGGGAAGACTTTTACTTTCTTTTTAATAACCTTTGTTTCTTAATTTAGTTTTGATTGGCTGTGAAATCCACAGTGGTACTTGAAGGCTTGCCATACTTTGCACTTCTGCTCTGAGAGTCACACAAACATGTATGTCCACCTGCAGGTGCCTCCAAGTTCTCCATATGAACTTTCCAGGAGCAAAAGGGATAATGCAACTATTGCAAATTGCATTGCTGCTCTACTTTATATTAGCCAACAGCAAATTTTCTTTTTTTATGTGTCATTATTTCAGTCTTCTGCTTTTTGTGAATCACAGGTTAAACATTGGCAGCTTGCAGATAGTAGCACTTTATTCTTTACCTCTGCCAACCTCCCAGTCTCTTCTCTATAGTATCTTTCCTTTTAGAGATATATCTCAGAAAACAACAAAAAATCCATATATGCCAACACCAAAATACAGTAGATATGGTTAAAAAAAGAGTTCCCCCCATCCACATTTTTTTTAATTTGAAGATCTGGAATTAGTAAGACCCATTAGGATCTTAAATTAACAGAGCTTTGGTTGAGTAGCATATTTTGTTTTATTCCAGTCTTTATCAAATCAATATATTTGTGCTTTCAGAATTTGCCTTATACTTTGCTTTATCCTAGAAGGTTACGTCTAACTAGCCCACTTTTGAACAGCAGGAACTTAGTTAGGATTCTTTCTGTTTTCCTGAAAAGCAGATAGAAATACTAGTTACATCTAGCCATGGGCTAGAATGATCTCATATGGTAAAAACCTGCCTGTGTGTATCACCCTAGATTATAATAAATACATACAGAACTCAGGAGAACTTTGAGTACAAAATTTCTCTCCTTAAATAACATAGCTGAGTAGGCAACACAGTATGGATCTTGCTACAGTATTTGCCTTTCCTGGCAATATTTGCTGAATGAATTCCCTAACCTCTTTGTCACAGGCATAACTAAATATACCAAGATCATAAATGTAGATTACAATCCCCACATTTCACACTTTGTAGAGCCATTGTGCTCAAAATTTTAATTGGCAACTCAAGAATTAAAGAGGTGCCAGTCTCAATATATGTTGTATTAATGACCTCAGTTCATTCTTCCTGCTGAGGTACAACTTGGGAGTAACACAATTCTGCTTTTTTGAAGCCATAAGTACCAGAGACCCTAACAAAGGGTGCAACCTACCAGAAGGATTCCAGGCATATTTTAAAGAAAATGCAATCTATCATATCTAAATTGTTTAATTGATGTGATGTGGAATACTTTATATTATTAAAAAAAATATTGGGAAAGTTCCATGTTTGTCTTTCATATGAAACCATTCCTAAAAAGTTCAGGTGTCCAAAATTAAATAAATCACATTCCTTTCTACCAGATCAAATAATTTAGATAAAGTTTCCTTATATCGAACCAGACTGTAATTTTATATAGATCAGTATTATTGTCGCTGGCTGATAGCTTTTTAACATAGAGACCTGTAAAGCATTATGTTCTACTTATGAACTAGTCTTCGACAAAAACGCAAATTCCAACAGTTCTCCAAAAAAGCTTATTTCATATGTCATAAGTGTATGCCATAATTTAAATATAGTGGATCACAGATGACTGCAGTCCAGTAGGATATTCTGCTGCCTATTCCAAATGAAATGACTTAGTGCCGTGTCTAGTATCACTCTTGCAGAAATGTTACTCATCTCAATGAGGCTTCTGACTGAAGTGTGTGTGTGATACTCTGCTCTCAGAACATGACAGCGTACAGGTTGAGTCAAAACTGATGTACAACATGTTATGAGTAATCAATCTTTACAGCATTAACCCATGCAATTCCATTCCCTATTCTGTCCATTTCCTTTGCTTTTGTCCTAAGATTCCGAGGTACCGGTGGTTTAATATTGAAGTAGTTTAAAAAGCATGCAAACATAGTTTATAAAATTAATTATTATCTGCTTCACGATGGCAGATGTTAAATGACCATCTGAACTGCTGATTGTAAATAAATTAGGGAACGCATCTGGATTACATCTCCGCTCATTCTTTTAGCTTCTGAATCTTGAGAGCCCAGTCCTGAAGCAAGAATAATTTTGCAGATGTCAAGTCATAAATCTCACATGAAAGTGATAGTTATTTTAAATCACTAGATTACCATCCCCACCCAGAAAGGAGAATGCCCAAACTCTAATAATCCTGTAAGGGTTCTTCTTATGTCTACTGAGAATAGAAAATTTGTTGAAAGAACACGAATGGGCAGGAGGTACAAAAGACTATAGATTTAGTTACTAAACGGTGTTCAAAATTAGTAACTTGGAGATGGTGTACTGAATGTTTACCCTTTTTTATAATGTCAAAATGAGGCTTTTCCTTGTCTAGCTATTTCTGCCTTTGAGCTCTTTTCTATTTAGATTTGTTCATGGATTTCTCTTTTCTTTCCTTCCCAGTGTAACTTCTCCTCCTCACAAAATCAGTATCCTGAAGTTTATTTTTTCTTCTTCTATTCCTGCTTGAAGAAAGGAATGGAAATGCGTGTGGGAATTTGCAGATTTTTGTATGTTGAGAATGAGTTGTTTTGAGTACAAGAATGGTTCTTCTGTGTTTAGGGCCACCTAATTTTAAACACTATTTGTTTTAAATAGAGATAGACGGAGAATGTGGGAGAGATTGTCTTAGTCTTGTTCTTCTACAGGTTGTATAAAACACAAATGCAAAAATGCATGCATACATATACGAAATACCACCTGCATACTTTTTATGAGGAAATGAAAACTCCAGGACTGGTTTCCCCTGGACTTGTCAATCTTGCTTTAACAAGATATGAATGCTGGACAGTGCACAGGCTTTTTGACTGAATCTGTCACTCCCCCCCTCCACCCCCGCATTTATTCTTTCAGAAGTATCACCCAAATTAGAGAGCCATCCTCCATTCAGTATGCAATATTCAGCTCATGTCAGAGAAGCACATTTCATACTTTGCAGGTAGAAAGAAAATAACAGGAACACATAATCAAATACTGTATATTTAAGGAAAAATGGTACATTTTTATCAGCTCTGAAAAACCCAACTGTTATAGCTACAGGTTGCTGGATTATTTTCCTAAAGGCCATGCAAATCCTGCAGAAGCCATTGTCTTAATATAAAATATTACCCAGCACAGTGCAGAATTCCAAAAAATCATTTATGGCTTAATTTTAAAAAAAGCTGAAAATACCGAAACAAATTTAACGTCCGATCTAATAACAATGCTTTTTGAGCCAAGTCAAAACTTTCACAATTATATAGGCCACAACACAAACTAAACAGATTTAAGTTAAATGGTAAGTAAAATTAAGTTGATATACACTTTGTAGGATTATTATAGGGGCAACTAATACTTTCCCTTCCAACTAATCAAAATTTAAAAATGTAACAATAACCTTTGTGGGAGTTCTTATGAATCTATGCAGTCATTTCAGGGCTTTCTGAGGCCTAAAAAAAAGCAGTAAAAGAATACCACTGACTCAAGAACCACTTTCCTTCATTCAACTAAATTTAAATTGACTACTTAACCCTTCAGCTTTAAAAGCTTCTTATGCTTCCTCTCTGCTGGACATTTTTTAGTCCCGTGACAAAAAATGCTGTCCAGTCCTAAACTAAAGATGTTGGTCTTGATGCAATGGACAGACATTATTCTGTTTCTCTGAGAGAGCTATGCTTTATGCTTAAAGATAAGATTTATACTTTTTGCCTTACCATTCCGCAGAAGGTCTCCGGTGGATTTCCACATGTTATATTAGGTGGATCCAGGTTTACTTTTACGTGTTTCATCATATCTATGGCTTCAGGCTGACAGGCTGTATAATCCCAAATCTTGTCTTCATCCATATAAATCTGTGTCTTGCACACATCATAATGTCCCCAAACTGAAGGATAATGTTGCATTACTGAAGACACAGTAACCCATAGGGCATGGAGAGACAGGAATCTTGACAAATACATCTCTATATCCTTTCGAGTGCCTTGACAGCAATCACCAATATGGAACTAAGTGCAGTCTTTATTATACATAAATATACATAGAGAGAGGCAACTTTATTGCAAAATATGTTCCAAAGGAGAGAAGAGCTTAAGTTACAATAACTGTGTTTTTAATTTTGGAAACTTTGGTGGAAGCCAAGCATATTATTTATTATACGTCGTTCAAAGCCAAGTGAAGGATGCTTACATTCCCAGGTGTTTCAGGACTTTTAATCACTTATGCAAATAATGTCCAAAACCAGGTATAATTCAGCAGTGTTGCCAGGCCTCAGCTGTACCGTCAATAATCCTGACCAATCCTCTTTTTTTCCGGCTCATGAGGAACAGTCTGCCAAACAGATGAATCAGCTGACGGACCAAAATGATGGGTATTTACAGTCTGTTTGCCATCAATCATTCTTTTCTTCTGGCACCAGCACCCTTTTAGAAACAATAAAAGTAAGAGTTACCGTTCCAGGATCAATGCAATAGAAAATATTTGAAATGTTGACATTTTAAGGGACTTGCTCAATACAAGGTAAATTGAAAAAAAACAATGGGGTAACCTTTACCGGAGGAACTTTGCTAAAATAAACTAAATGTCTAAATCACTCATCACCAAAATTATTTTGGCATGAGAGCTTTAATTCCGGTCTCATTTTCATCCATCCATCCGTCTGTCTGTCTGTCTGTCTGTCTATAGAACATTATTTTCCTCTTGTCAAAACCTGAGCCCAGCAGCAGCACCCAAACCAGTCACATACTTCATAGCCAAATTGGGGATACAATCCCCAGTCTACCAAAGGTGTCAAAAAAAAATTTTATTACAATGACAAAGGACTGACAACAACTTGCATGCTTTTCATCTCTTCAAAAGAAGACCTCTGAGAGCTCAAAATATCTGTTACACATCTCAGCTTTTGTTAACTTAATAAGTGATCTGATGAGCCCATTTCGGTCTCTTTGGATTTTTTTCCCCATTACTACTGGAAGAGCGCTGCTTTCGTTTAATTGTGTTTAATGACAAAGATAACAGTTGGCTCATTTGCAGCTGATAATAATAATTCCTTATATAGACTGGCTGTTATTATTTTAAAGTCCCTTTATGTGTCAATTTCCACAG
The DNA here is from genome assembly GCF_900518735.1 of Pseudonaja textilis. Next base: position 20,365,148 of record NW_020769321.1, on the reverse strand, counting down.
GAGAAAGCAATCTTCTCAATCTACCTTCTGTGTTCACTGGAGCAGTATATAAAATGCTGGGTGATAATTTAAATGATAGAAAAGACACATCAAAGAAATTCTCACACTGACCTCTGTCAATTTTGCAAGGCATTTAAACACAAGGCATGGCTACTTGGCAGCCCGCAGGCTCAATCCAAGCTCAACACTTTCCTCTCTAACCAGATTTTAATTAAGCTGTGATAAAAGAACTTTCTACAGGGGTTCTCTCTTTCTCTCTCTCCCTCTCTCCCCTTCTGTACCAATGCATTTGTGCACATTTGTTTGAATTAATAACTATGCCACCTGAATTATGATAAATGTATTAAAGATGTTAACAATTTGTGAAATAACAGATCACTGGAATATACAGATTTTGGTTATATCAATCTAGAAGTAAATTCTAACAAAAACATTTGACAAAAGTATTGCAGCATCCTGGTTTTTTTAACTGCTTTAATATTATTAAAAAGAATGCAACATTTACTAAGTATTATTTTAGTCATTATTTAATAATAAGCCCTTTCTACACAATTACTGAAAAATAAGTGTGCAGTCAAATTACCGGTACTATATTCCTAACTGACATTTTAAGGAATCACACTAATTTCTTACTAAATTCCTACACATGGCAGAAAACATCTGGAAGCAATTGTGCTGTTTCCCCCAAACCAATATTTTCCCTGTTTGGTATCTGATGATCTGATGAGTTAAGAAAATGACTTAGGATATCACATGAATAAAAAAGAACACCACATTTTGATGACCTGTGCAGCACCATAGCTTGTGCCAAAAATGCCTACTTTCAGGCAGAGAGAATCTGGCATGCAAAGCGAATCTATAAAGAGGTTCCTTCTATTCACATATAACATTATCTTGCATCAAGAAACCAGCTATAGTTCTGATGCAGTGCCAACAGATGGCTGAATAATGTTTCCATAGCAAATTACAATAATTGCCTTATGGACACATGGAGTTTCCTATTTATTTCACAAACCAGTGTTCTGTGAGAAAGTTCAGCTTCTTTTCAGGAATGAGGTACACCACACTCCAGCTTAGGTAGCAAACTTAGGATTTTAAAGAGCTCAAAGATTCTTTTTTTAAAACTTTGTCATCTCCTTCTGCTTCAAGATATTTTTTACATTTTTTAATCTTACATACTGATCACCAACTTACATATGTGACTATCTGAAACAGGATTTGGTTCATTTCAAATGACTACTTAGACTGAAAGCATGCATTTTAAATTAATATTTATAAATAGAAATAGTTCCTTGCTTTGTACAATAAGTTAACAAATTGCCAAGAACAGCATCTCATGAATTCCGAAGAAGTTATATATTTCTATACCATTTAATAGTGGTATTAAGTCCAATTCCTTCTAATACAGCTTTACTTCTGAGAAGCATATATTTTAACTACCTTCAATAAAATAATTGGAGACTCATATCAGATTGCAAATAGATGAAAGCAACAATCAAGATGGCAGAAGATTTGCACTAAAATGCAACATTGGTGCAAATGTTCTATCTAGAGTATATTCTTCCCCCAGATAATGAATTACTGTTGAAGCAAGTAAAAAGTCATGATTATGGTAATTACACAAAATTATAGAGTATAACACTGATCTCATTCAACAAGATGACAAGAGAAAAGTTGAAACCTTTGTGCAGGTGATTCGAGTATCAGAACATGCGACTGGCATGCTTGACAAGAAACAGCCAATTACAGCTTAAATTTCTGGCACTTGTCCAGGGTGTGATTAATAGTTTTCCATTACATTTCAGACATATTATTAATGTATTAAAAATATCATCGTTTGGCAAGAGCTAACGCAGCATAGCTTAGCAGTCGGCAGTATCTCATTATTAATGAGTTCTCATTGACAGAGGGAAGGATATTGGCTTGAAGATCATATGCCAAGGATCATGAGAATTTTTAATAACAGCAGAATGCACCTCATGTTGCATTTGTAGACTGCAACTCAAGAGATACAGATCTTCATTAAATAAGAGCATGATGAGATTTCTACACTTCAATGTAGAAATGTACTTGAATATTTTCACTTCCATCCTAAATGCATTTCCGTGGAACTGAATTTTATGTCAAGGCCATCCAAATAGTTATGACTGATATGGAGGTTTCTACTTGAGCTTTCTTAAGATCAAACTTTCAAGTTTGAACATCTAGTGTGACAAAGAAGAAGGATAAAGTAGGATTTTCTTCCAGATTTTTTTTCTTCTGTTCATATCTGATCAGTTCTAACACAAGTGTTAAAAACTGACAGAGGACTATTTTGCTAAATCCTCTCTAGCGTTATAACCTTTGCTTACCCTGTGATCACACAATCTGCTGTATGAAACTAGAGTGATCCCTAGAATCTATCCCCTCAGATTGAAGGAAAGGTGACTGCAATCCACTGGGGTGGGGAGGGGAATGGATTATGCTAACGACATTCAATGGAGTTCTGGCACACAGAGACCTAGAGTGTCCTTTATTACTGACAGCTCATCACACCTACAGAATTTTAACCCTTTACCAGTGCTTCTACAACCTAGCTTCCCCTTAGGGGCAATTCAGAGGACTGCTATTTAGTCTCACGCAAATCCTTGTTTACATATACCCGCTGACACCCCCGAACAATATCCCAGATGCAATTAACTGTGAAAAACAACCAACTTCCCATTCTGATTAGCAACTGCTGACAAATGAAGCATCTTGTAGTGATCTGGTCCCTGTAAATAGCATCCTTCTGTCTTTCTCTCTCACACACAGATCCACACCCACAGACGCGCAAAGATCATTGTCTCGTAATAGAAATTGGCACTAAGAAGCTGATTGGGTAGTTAATCAATAGAACTCCCCGGTGAGGACTGTCTCTTTATATATACAGACCTGTATTCTAAAAATAAAGTAAAGCCCCAAATAACAGTTTTGTATGTATTATTTGGAAATCTATCCTACTGTTACCTAAAGGAAAGGGCTACATTCAATTTGATTCGTGGATAATAATGTTAATAATGTTATACTTCCAAGCTTTTGTTAACATTATTATCCACGAATCAAACTGAATGTAGCCCTTTCCTTTAGGTGAAATAGTTTTTTTTTTTTTTTAATAGAGGCACATATGCACACATACCAGGAATCCACATAGCAATTAGTCAATTGTAATTTGAGGATTGTGTTCCAACCTCTGCTCTGTATGAATTCCGGCTGAATTTTCCTAAAGACCAACAGTAATAATGCTGTAAACACAATCCAGAACATAACTATCATTCCACACAGACACCTCTCTTTAAATGCTTATTTATACATACATACATACACACACATACATGTGCACACACACACACGTAATACAAAATTTCTGCATTTAAAGCCAACTTACATAAATGCTAAATTAGTTTGCTGAACAAATGAATACAGGGCGATATGAATATGTGCTTTATGCCTTCAGGCTTGAAATAATGTTGAATCCATTCAGGTAAGTGGTGGGGAGGACTTCCAATTATCTAGTCAGACCAAGTTATTTTTACAAATTTGACTGATGGAAAATATACCAATCTTCTCCTCAGGACGTCCATCAGGTATTACACTTCTGACTTTATTTTTTTATTTATTTGATTTGATTTTTCTATCGCTTACAAGATAATAGGTATAAATATAAACATGAGTAAGAATACAAGAAATAGGTACGAATAAATAGGGACAAAAGGACAGGGACGGTAGGCACGATTGTGCACTTATGCATGCCCCTTACAGACCTCTTAGGAATGAGATGAGGTCAATAGTGGATAGTTTGAGGTTAAAGGAGTGGGGATTAGAGGATGTAACAACAACTTGTAGCAAGCGAGAAGAAGAAAGACAAGGAAGATTTACTATAAAAATAGAAGTGTGAGTCATACTTATCCTGTGGCAGACAATTCCAACTTTCTCTTGCCTGCAGCAATACAAGGAAAGGAAACCACACAAAAAATGTTACCAATTGTGGCACATCACTAATATTCAAAAAGCAGAACGAAGGCTGAATCACCGGCTTTCACTTCAAGGCAGTATTCGTATTAGTTAAGTTTCAGGAACAATCCCTGGTAATCCCTATCTCTTCACAAATCACCTCTCCTCCTTTAACCACGGGTCCTTTCTTTAGAAATGTCAGGTTTTCAATGGCATAATGAAATTACCTCTCAAATACAGAAGGAAAGCACCTGCAATTACAAGTCCACCAGCTTCCCTGTGTCACAGTAGTAAATCAGCCGTGGTACCTTCTGCATTGGATAACTTCCTGTATCATTCTTGGGTGTTTTCCCGCCAAATTTTAAGCAGTTAATGGTATGCAAAGAACCGAGTATCAAAGAGCTGAGAAGTCCCTGTCTTGCAAACAAGAAATTCTGCATTTTGGTCTTGAAATAACATTCCTGGTTATGATTTACTTGTGACCACAGCCACAAAATGAGCATCCATCTATTATGCCAAAGTGTGCTGCTGACATATTTTTCAGGCAGGACCCAAACTCTTTCAAAATGGTGTCATTTGCTGAGCCAACTTTCTAAGACAGGGAGTTTTTAAGTTACCCTAAAACTCTTCTTCCATTGTGGACATATTTAATCTTTCTTCTTTGTTAATATTTAATATTTCTTCTATGATATAAATGACACTTATTTCTGGTGGAACTGTAAAAAGCATTCTGAGTCAACTGCATTTGACAAAGTCAAAAGAACAGATTTGCTGCTGATAATAATGCCCACATTTTATTCTCCTTTTGAAAGAAATGTAATTGGAAAACGGAAATACCAGGAAAGAAAGGCTAATATGAGAAGCTATTCTTAATTGTCAACTACTTCTTGCATTAAGCCTCACAAATTATAAGCATTAGAGCTGTTGAATATCCCTTTCCATCATCTGGTGTTTTTGAAGGACTGGATACATTTCTTCTTTATCAAATCCGACTGATATTTTAGATCTGAATTAAGGACTGAGATAACACAATCTTCTCCAGTATTTTGCTGTTGTATTTTGTATCCTATTTTTCTTTTCTCCTTCAGGGAAAAAAAAAGCTGTATTTGCAGAAACCCAAACAGGAAATATCATCCCAAGCTATAGGCCATTCTATTCAAAGGCCGTCTATTTATTCCTTGTTGCCTATCATATATTCTGTAACTATTTTTTAGTTTAAAATTGTTTTTAAAAAATTACTAATAAAAGTGAGCCCTCAGTCTTCTTTAAATGCAGTTATTATACAGTTCAGGAATTCATGGACACATATGAAGATGCACTACTGCCTGTAAAACTAATGGATTTATAGCTTCGTTGCTTGGAAGGAAAAGATGCCACTTTTATACCATTCCACATATTAGGGATATAAAAAAGGGACACACGTCTCTTTCTAGGGATAAAGGCTTTGAAATCCCCGCTGGCATTTTTTTTTTCTTCCGCCTTTTTGCCGAAGTACCAATCGGAGTGTCTCCCCTGTGGAAAGACTTCCAAATGAACGCTAGAGGGCGCAGTTTCTATTTGTATCTAAGTTTTATCTCCTTTTTCTCTTCTAAAATCTCGTAATTGGTTATTGCGAAGGGGGAGGAGGAGGAGAAGATGCAATAAAATCACATTAATTGTGCAATAACTCTGTTTGCAACAGAGCGATCCCTGTAACAGGCAAGGAGTCTACACAGGGTTATCAATTGTGAAGGGAGTCAAAATTCCAAAGGGTGGATGGATCAATGAATGAATGAATGAATGAATACAGTATATATGCGAACCCAAGCCGGGCGACTCGCTTTCTCTCTCTTCTCGGTTTGAATTTTTAGAAAAATCTCAAAGGCTCTTAATGCCACCGCCCGATCACCTTCCAACCCTCTGGGGCGGGTTCATCTCATGCTGTCCTAGATAGAGATGAAGGGCTCCAGCGGAGTTTCGTTTTTAAGGCAGCCAAGTTTCCCAGGGCACCTTCCCAACTCTTCCGATCCCATCCCGGGAATCTGGAAAGAGAGTCAAGTGCGGAGGCCCGTCTCAGAAAGTTTACCGTCCGCCCCTTCAAGAACCGCACCCGGAGGGAGGGCCGAGAGAAAAGACGGTTGGGGACGGAGGGGCGCGGGGGGGGATCAGCTGGGTTACTCACCGTCTCGGGCCGATCGCTGCGTTTTGCCGAAACCTGGGAAGCAACCCCCCCCCCTCCGCCTTTGCTCCGGACCCTGGATGGCAGCGCTGGCTGTTGCCGGCTTCCTTCTTTCCTTCCAGCAGCGGCGATGTCGGTGGAGGGGTGGCGGGGGAGGGAGAAAAGAAGACGGCGGCTGGTTCGGCCGCCCCTTTTCCTCCTTTGCCGCACCCGCTTTAGGCGACAAAGTTGCAGCCCGCGGCGAAAGACTTCCGCGGGGCGAGTCGCGAAGCAAAGCCCCGAAGCCCAGCTGGAGCCACCCGGCGAGCGGACGAGCCGCGCTTCTTTCGCGCGCCCCCTTGGATTTAGCCACTCCTCTGGCGCTGCCCCTTTGGAGATGGGCCCGGTTGGGCTGGCGACGGGGCGAGAGTCCTCCCCGAACTGGGGGTGGGGGGGGAGTGGAAGAGAGAGAGAGAGAGAGAGAGAGAGAGAGAGAGAAAAAGGCAGGGATCGGACCAGAGGGAAAACTAGGGCGGCTCAGGAGGTGGCGGTGAGGACCGGGAAAGAGGAGGTCTCGGTCGCTTCTTCTAGCCGTCCCGCTCCAGCCCCGCCTTCGCCCTTCCTTGTGCCGGGCTCACTTCTTGGCATTCAAACTTTTGACAGGGAGGCGCGGTGCGATCGCGGGTTGCCTGCCGGCCGCGGCAGCTCCGGGTGGCGCGGCGGCTGCTGCTGCTCCCGCGGCGGCGGCTGCTGCTGGGGCTGAGGGATCCCCTCAGCTTTCATCGTTTTATTTTCCGATCGCCGAGGGTGAAAAGGAGCGCGGGAGGCAGTCAAAATCCCCGCGGTTAGCCTGGAAGACCGCGGAATTGCCCCCCTTTTTTGGGGATTGGTTTTTGTTTTCGCCGGCCAGGATCGAAGGGGGTTTCCCGGGCGGCGCTCCGGTTAGAAAAGTCCATCGGGGGAGGGAGGGAAGAAGAAGCAGGCACCCCCCTCCTCCCCGTCGGCGCCGAGCCTGTCCTTTCTGGGCAGCCAATTCTCCCTTTATAGACCTCGGCGGCAGGAGCTTCGCGGCGCTCCCTCGCCCTCGCCGCGGCTGAGAGGAGCTCGCAAACTTAAGGACAGGAGGCGATTAATTGGGGAGCGGGAGGGTGGAGGGGTGGGGGAGGATTGGGAGAGAAGCAAGCGCGGGAGGGGTGGCCCTGCCGCTTCACTTCAAAGCGATCTTCTGCAAACTGCCAGTAGAGTAGAAGAGATGGCAAAGCTTATACTACCTCCGGAGCGGGAGCGCTCCGAGCGGTCCTAAAGCCGAGGGGCTCCTGCTCCGAGGTAGCTCCAATCTGCCCGCGCCCCCCCTCAAAAAAAAAAAAAAAACAACCCAAAACAAAACACAACAACTCCACTCCTGACGCTCCGCTTAGCAAGTCTCCGGTGTCTGCTTTGCCCGTTTTAGGCGATCGTCTTAACAACCCGTAACGTTTTGACTTCGACTCCTCCAAAGGAAAAACCTATCCAGAGGTTGTGTGGTGCCCCAACTTCAAAAACCTTGGACCTTCGGTAACCATGAAAAGATCGACTAAAACAAAAAAAAAGCGGCCCAAGTTTTTGCATTAAATTTGGCCAGAGGAATTTAAATCTTTTGACATGGTTGCTTGTGAGTTGCCTTTGAGTACGTGCTGCATGCGACTCCGCCCCCTCCCCAAAAGATCTCTCCACACGAAGGCAACGAAGCGGTGATCTGCAAAGGGACGGATCGCCGCCGCTCTCACGTCGAAGCCCGCGCTGTACCATTCACTACGGATCGGGTCACATGTGCATATTACTTTTCTTAATTCATTTCTGATTGGTTTGAAATCGAATGAGGAGTTTTCCTAGGCAACAGCCTGCTTTATATAGTCTTAGAATGCCTTGCTTTTAATCTTGTGAGACGAATAGCCAGCAAATCGTCTGCCGCAACACTAGTAAAGTTAGGCATTTTAAAGTCTGCAGGATTTTTTCTGGGGTCGAAATGTACATTTCACTGAAATGAAAGGCATGTGAAAATGTTGGACAGTTGAAATTAGCTGGTTACAGCTTGATCCATTTCGAAAAGCAATGTATTTGTAAGACCCCCCCCCCCCCAGTTCAAGGAGGAGACAAGCAATACTTGTTTCATAAAATGAATTCTCTGAGATAGTTGGGACTTGTTTTTATGAATTTTATACAAGACTCTTATTGTTTCCATAGTACCACTGTCCGATGAGCAACCTTGGTATTGATATTAAACTGAACTATATGTTTCAGATAAGATGAAGCATGTTTAGATCCCACTGATTTTACATATTCATGCTCAGCCTATAGTCAAACTCAACAAAGAAGTTTAATTTTGGTTAGAAGCTAATTCATTACTGTGGAAAGGGAACTTCAGGAAGACAGTAGTTTTATTTTTTTTAAAAAAGCAAAAAACAGGAAAAGCCCAAGGGGAACATCAGGTCAGCCAGAAAACAAACTTACATAGGAAAAGGAATCAAATAAAGAGTGTTAAAGAATCCCTATAGACAAAAGCCTAAGTAATTAAGAAAACTAGACAGATAGGAAAGGGAAACAAAAGATAATTTAGAAAACCCTTACAAACACAGGACATACCAAATAAGCAAACAGACAAAAGACACAAAATATAAATTACAAAAGGGACAGACAGGAGATTGCCACAGAACAAATATGAAAAACTATCTTAAAGCTAAAAGAGATTACAGAAAACCAATAATACAATCTGGCCACCCTGCGGAGTTTGCCCTCAGATGGAAATAAAGACAAACTCAAACAGGATTTGAAACATTAAGCACAAATAAAAACACTCACACAAAATCAACTTACAAAGGGAGAAAAGGGCATAAAAAACCAGGGACTTACCTTAAGAAGCTAGCTAGCCCAGGAGCGCAGACTTCTCGCTGTTCTCCGCCTTCCTGAAAAATAAAAAGATCCAGCTTTCAAGTAGTTGTCCGTATCCTTGCGCCGGAGCTCTCCCAGTGGGAAAATCGAATCCTCGAAAGAAAGGCATTTTGACACCTTTCAACATTACTTCTGGTTTGTGTACTTGGGCATATCATTTGGTGATGTTCAACTCAACTAACGATAATGGAATTATAAAAATATTATACTACAATAAACTGCAAAATAAACAATCCCATAAAATAGTGATTAAATAAGTTTACATAATAATGTATGTAATAGTCTTTTGGTTTTTTTAAAAAAAACATCACTACAAACCAATTACAGTCCACAAACAAAATAAAAAAAAATTCTTTATGGCAGAAGAATATCACAAATACAGCCATCCTGAACTTTATTATTTATTTTGGTCTCTTCAACCTGATTAAATCTAGAGCAATTTCTCAGTGATTTATACATTCAAGTCACAGAGTTCTTATTTCTCTTGCCTCATTTCCTTGCACACTTCACAATTCGTTCTGAACTTGATGAAGCCATACAATATGGAATTGTCAGTGAAGTGGAGTCAGGCTGTTTTATACTGCTGTGAAACTTAAGAAGCCATTTACCAACATTCACAGCCGAACTACATATGTATTTTAATAGTGCTTGAGTTTGAATGTCAAGTATTGTGCTCAGCATATCGAAAACTCAGATGTTGCTGGAAGAGTTGGAGCAGACTTCCTTAATCTTTCATTGGACTTCATAACCTTTGGTTGGACTCCCATAAGTGCCCAGCTGAGAAGTTGCTAAGAATGTTAGGAGTCAGACCATTGGATATAATTTCCCAGAGTTAGTGGGACATATAAAAAATTATTCAAGAAAGTAAGTTGTTATCTAATTTAGGCAAGAAGAAAGTCAAGATGCAAAGAAGGGATGGAAGGAAAGAAGGAGGTTTTAATTTCAGTACAACATGCATATAGTCACTATATTACAACTATTACATGTTAGCAAAACTATTGATATCTCACAATAATCCACATGATAGAATGAAATTTCATTTGAACATTTAAAACACGGATGGAACAACCAAGTTTAGCTGTTCCATTCTTAGTGCTCTTCTCTTCCCAAATATATGGGAGTCTGTACATATCAGATACATACACACACACATTTTATTTATTTTTACATAGTTTTCCAACCTAAGAAAAACTGTTAGTAGAACAAAAGACTATAATTTCCATACAACAGCAAATTCTGGTTAAGTGCTTATCACCCTGGAAGTGAAATCACCAGCTAATAAAATACATGAATATAAATAACAATTTTTTTCAATTAAAATAATGTGTTGTTTTTCACAAAAGCTATACTGATGGAAATAGGTATGCTAATTAGAATGGTGGCAGCTTTTGGGATGCACAAAAATCAGGTTTTCTTCATGGATTATTTAAATCTCTGACTGTGATTCTGTAACTGAAAATAAAAAAAAAATATTGGAAGAGACAATTGACCAGTTCAAATTCCAGACAGCATTTTATTTTAAATAACTGGTTTCTTCCCATATTAGGGAGAAAGGTTTATGATGAGAAAATGGTGCCAGGGAGGTTTTTTAAAAAAAGATTTACTAGAGAAATTTTTTCTGATTGTTGATTATATGCCATCGAATTGTTTTTCTCCATGGTGCTCTCTCTATCCTGGTCTTTTAAGGTCTCTCAACTTAGTTGCCACTGTAAAAGAGTCCATCCCATCCATCTTGCTGCTAGTCATCCTCCTCTTTCCAAGAGGAAATTTAGAAGAGATATTTACTGAAGATGTGAATTTTCTTCCATGATGTCTTGAGAAAATAAGAATGTTTTCTCACACTTGTTTTTAATACCATAGAGTAATATGGCAAACTTTCTCTTACCTTTCTTATTATAGATGGGTGTCTTTGACAGTCTTTAAAAAAATGATATTTCCAGTTACCAGCTCTGTCAAAGTGTTTGGCAATTGTCCATCAGTATGAATTCCTCAGCTTCATACTCTTACTATGTGCCAGGTTTTATATATGGATTCTGCTGTGTTAATCTCAATTTTCTGTCGCAGTGGTAAATTCCATAGTTCTCTAGCACAAATGTTTCTTGGCTGCTTCTTTTTCTGAATTTAGATTATATATTTGATTGCTATTTTATTAGCTCCTTGCTTGTCTGGCATTCCTGTCCTCACTATGTTTACAAGTTTCCATTATATTATCATGTGCTTTGCATGCCTTACCTGAAACTAAAAGTGAACAATTTTTTTTGGTCTTTCCTAGCCAGTAAATATGGTTGTTCGGACTAAAACTCACATGTACAGTAAGCACATACCCATCAATGCCATAATGCTATTCCATTTTGGATAAACGATGCAACTCAGGCAAGGTGCAAGAAATAGCATTCCCAAGAAATTAAAAATGTAAGAAAAAGAAAAGAAAATATAGCTAAAACCATTGGTGACATGATTTTAAAATGAAATTAAAATTAGCTACATTTTGTTTGCATCAACATCATTTACAGCTACATATCAACATCTCCAAATCTTTCTATACTTGCAAACCATTGTGGCTTCCATAAACAGCTTCAGACACAGCTACATATACTTCCATATACAGCTTCATATACTGTCCTTTGTTCTTTAAACTGCTCATCTTTCTCTTTTAAAGAATCTCTTTAATTCAATCCAACCCAACCACAGCAATCTTGGTTCTTCCTAAACTTTTTTCTTTATACATTTGTTTCATGATTCAGTTGTTATTCATTCTGTCTATATGAGCCAACCATTTCAACATACTTTTTTTTCCTAATGGTTACATTCTGTGCGTATTGAAGGCAATAATAGCAGTGCTCCAATATTTGAGAGACTGCCATAGAGAGGAAGGGGTCAAGCTTTTTTCCAAGGCACTTGAAGGGCAGACAAGGAATAATGGGTGGAAACTGATCAAGGAGAGATTCAAGCTAGAAATAAGATTTTTTTTTCTGACAGTGAGAACAATCAACCAATGGAACAGCTTGCCTTCAGAAGTTGTGGGAGCTTCATCACTGGAGGCTTTCAAGAAGAGATTGGACTGCCATTTGTCAGAAATGGTGTAGGGTCTCCTGCTTGGGTGGGGGGTTGGACTACATGACCTACAAGGTCCCTTCCAACTCTCTTAGTCTGTACAATCTGTATTCATTTATTTGTGTGTTACTTTTGTCCTACTTCACATACATACCCCAATTCCACTGGCTTCAGTTTATATGTTTCTCCTAACAAACCTACTAATTTTGACTTTCATATAACAAAGCAGACCGAAATACGTTTACTACATGGGCATTTTTGCTTGGTCCAACAAGCATTTATTACTTGCAACAGACCACCATTACTTATTATCCTTCTATAGACATTCAAATGTTCCCATTTTTACTAAACATTCTACCAAGGTACACAAAGTTATTTAATGTTTGAGTTGTATTTTTTTTTTTTTGCCATTTGTGCATAATTTGCAAACATTCACTTAGCCTTTCATTGTAACCTAACATTTCTTGAAAAATGTTCAGTTTTTCAGCTAACAATCCAGCACAATCTGCATATAAAAGTACACAAGGGGTGGGATTCAATTTTTTTTTACTACCGGTTCTGTGGGTGTGGCTTGGTGGGCGTGGCAGGGGAAGGATACTGTAAAATCTCCAGTCAGAGGTAGTATTTGCCGGTTCTCCAAATATTCAAAATTTCCGCTACTGGTTCTCCAGAACTGGTCAGACCCTGCTGAATACCACCTCTGAAGTACACATACATTTATATCCCCAATCAGCACAGTTTTAATACCAACACAGGTTATTTCTTATACATTTATAAATACATTAAACAACCAAGGAGACATGGCCTTTGTTTTCCTCCTTGTTCAGTGCTGAACCAATATTCCATTTTCATAAATTGTATTTTTATCTTTTGCCATTGTTATTACACTGGGTAACCAATCTTCAATTCCGTATTCATGCAAAAAACTCCATAATTGAAGCTTATTCACTTTATCCTGCAATTTCCCTAAGAAACATACCATCAAACATTTCTCAATGATCTCTGAAGAGCAAAACAAAAAACAAAAACTCACACATTCTCTGTCCAGCCCAAAGCTATATTGTCATTCTCAAATTCTGCTCACAATCAGCCTTGTAGGATGCAATGAAAGATTATTTGCAAATTATATTTTCAATCAAAAGTATACTTTCAATCAAAATTCTTCCATACCCTTCCCAGTAACTTTTTTTTTTTTGCTTTTATTCTGGTTACCTTTCTGTCCGTAGAGGGGAACAATAATGGCTTCCTTCCAATCATAAGACACCAATGCGGTCTTAATATGTGTTAAATAATTTCTATAGCTTTTCCATAAGCAAACCACGTCCATATTTTAATAGTTCATGAGTTATGTGATTTAATTCCACAGCCTTACCATTTCCCAATGTTTACGCAGTATTTGCAGCTTTCTTTTCAATCTTTTCTTCTTGGACACTTCTTCTGTTCTTTTATATAAATCTCACAACAGCACTCTGAAAAATTATTTTCATTCTGTTCATATCTTTTCTCTTCTTTCATCTCCATTTTCTCCAAGATCTGTTCTATCAAAAAACGGCCTCTTTATAACCTTTCCTCATTCTTATAGTCTTCACTAATTGTCTCAATTTTAATCAGAAACATTCCAAAAAATAATGTTTTAAAGTACTAATCATCACACTGTGCATGAACAAATAAAAGAAACAACCATAAATAAAAATTATATATAAACAATGTAACTGAAACTGCTTTTTTCTCTAAAGAAATAATCACCCATTTTTGTTCATTTTTAGGTCTCTAAATAATGAGTTCCTTTTCTGTATTTTCTAGTCTCATTCCCAGTCAACTATTCATATCATCTATCAAATATTGTTTTCTCTTGAGTTGTATTTATCCAGAATGTTGTGCAATCTGTCCCCATACTAAACTGTTTCTTTTATTATTGCCATTTACTGGCTGTAATTATCTATAGATATTCTACATTTATACCTGACCCATAACCTAGATGCACTTATAGACAGTAGCATGTTTTTTTTCTTTCATAAATGTAAATCTTCACTTTGCTGAATGTATTCATCAATGTCTTTCTATGTATTCAAATACATTCAGTTTTATGTAGGGATGGGATCCAACCAGTATAACTACTGGTTCTGTTGCTCTGCGTCACGTGCACATGCGTGAATCACGCGAGTCACGTGAGTGCAATTTACGACCTGAAGAGCTGCCCAGACAGCTGAGCAGTGCTGCGTGCAAGTGTTCAGTGGTTGGAAAAGCCCCTTTTTCCTGCTTTTTCAACTGCAGCTGTGCTGCACAAAGCAGCTGAGGTTGAAAAAGCAAGAAATAAAGGACAGGTAATAGCCCGGGTGGGTGGGTGGGCCAAAACAGCAACAGTCATAGTTCTATGTCTGCTGCTCTTCAGAGCAACCGGTTCTACAGAGGTAGACAGAACCAGTGGAATCCCACCCCTCATTTTATGACATCCTTCCCATTTTTTCAGAGTTGTAGAGATACAGGACACATCTGTTTTTCTATCTTTCCTTATATTCCTTATTTGCTCACTACTTTTCTCTTTAGCATTTCCTCCTCTTGCATTGCAAATTTCTATTTACCGTTCCATCTTTTTAATTCCAATTTGCAATATATTATATGCAGCGCTCGCCCCCAGATACACCCATGAGCACATAGAGTTCTGCTGCCCATCACCGCTTTGTCAGCTGAAGCTTTTAAAAAAGATTTGGAAGGTCTAGACTAGGTTATCGGTGTGTGTTCAAATTATGCCACAGGAAGCAGTCTTTGCACATGGGAATACCATGAGCTCATTTAGTTAGAAGCACAAGCACCAGACGACTTGGGCAGGTAGTCGTCAACTTACAACAGTTTGTTTAGTGACCATTCAAAGTTACAACAGCACTGAAAAAAGTGACTTATGACCAGTTTTCACACTTAATGACCATTGCAGCTTCCCTGTGATGACCCAGTGCATGGCACAAAAGCAACAAAGTCACAAAAGTAGGTAAAGTCCCTATAATTCCTCCAACTTGGCCTCCAATGTCCAGTTATCATTGGCTGGAAAAAAAAATCTTCCAAGTACAGAATAGAATAGAATAGAATTCTTTATTGGCCAAGTGTGATTGGACATACAAGGCATTTGTCTTGGTGTAAATACTTTCAGTATACATAAAAGAAAAGATACATTCGTTAAGAATCAAGAATCATAATGTACAACACTTAATGATAGTACAATGAGCAATCAAATCACACTAGGAAACAGTCAATATAAATTGTAAGGATACAAGCGACAAAGTTACAGTCCTATAATCACAAGTGGGAGGGGATGGGTGATAAGGAGTGATGAGAAGATTAACAGTAATAGTAGTGCCGACTTTGTAATAGTTGAACAGTGTTGAGGGAATTATTTGTTTAGCAGAGTGATGGCTTTCGGGAAAAAAATGCTCATATCTAGTTGTTCTGGTGTGCAGTGCTCTATAGCATCGTTTTGAGGGAAAGAGTTGAAACAGTTTATATCCGGGATGTAAGGGGTCTGTAAATATTTTCACAGCCCTCTTTTTGACTCATGCAGTATACAGGTCCTTGATGGAAGGCAGGTGGGTAGTAATTGTTTTTTCTGCAGTCCTAATTATCCTCTGAAGTCTGTGCCTATCCTGTTGGGTTGCAGAACCAAACCAGACAGGTATCAGCAGCTCTTTGGGCAGTTTGAGCTTTCTGAGTTGGCGCAGAAAGAACATTCTTTGTTGTGCTATTTTGATGACGTTTTTGATGTTAGGTGTCCATTTTAGGTCATATGATATAGTAGAACCTAGAAATTTGAAGGTCTCTACTGTTGATACGGTATTGTCTAGTATTGTAAGAGGTGGTAGTATGGGAGGGTTTCTTTTAAAGTCTACCACCATTTCTATGGTTTTGAGTGTGTTCAGTTCCAGACTGTTCCAGTTACACCACAAGGCAAGTTGTATAACCTCCTGTCTGTATGCAGATTCTTCGTTGTCTCAAATGAGACCAATCACTGTTGTGTCATCAGCAAACTTCAGTATTTTAACAAATGGATCATTTGAGATGTTGTCATTGGTATATAGGGAGAAGAGAAGTGGAGAAAGCACATAGCCTTGGGGGCCCCTGTGCTGATTGTACAGGTATCGGATGTGATTCTTCCTAGCTTCACCTGCTTCTTCCTGTCTGTTAGTTTTTAAAGGGAAGAAATTTAGTCGGAACCAAAAGTACATTTAAATTATAAATAAAAAAACACAAATCATGTTGCAGCAATTAATGAGACAGAGCAGGAGAAGGAATTGCAGAACTCAAAAGATAATGAAACACATACAGTTGGGAGGACATCAGAACCCAGATAGGACTTGACAAACAAAGATAATGCATGCTTTGCTTCCAGCAAGGTTTTGTGCGCAAACACCCTCTTTATCCTGTTTTCCCAGCTGCAGCTAATGAAGGGAATCAGGGCCTTTTTCTCCCTCGTGACCCATGTTGCTCCCTTATCCTTTCTCTCTGCATGCCCTAGGATGGAGAGGGGATGTGCCTGGGTCTTCCTCTGAATGCCCAGATGGACTGTGCCCTTCCCCAGTTTTCTCCCCAGCCACCAGAGCAACACTCCCACTCCCAGTCAGCTGTTCGACCTCCCCCTCGGAATCAGATTCCAACAGGGGCATGACAACCCCCATGGTCATGTGATCAAAATTCAGATGCTTGGCAACAGACTCATATAGATAATCCCCGAATTACACAGTTCACTTAACGACCATTCAAGTTATGACCTAACCCCCCTCAAGTACTTATGACACAGTCCTGCAATTATGAATGTTGCAGCACCATGGCAATTATTCACATTTACAAATGACCGCAGAGGCTCTGCCACATTCACATTGGCTATTTCCCCACACCCCACACCCGCCCCACCAGATCTCTACAGGCACTAAGCCTGTGGATGCTCATCTTGCAAAGATCTAGGGAGTCTTCTGTTTCTTGGTCTGTTCAATGCTTCAGGCCTTCAGGATGTTTGCACAGAATGGAGGCCTAAAGTACCACAAGATTAGTAGCGCAAGATCTTATGCTACTGATCTCTCCTGATCCCATGGTACTTTAGGCCTCTGTTCTCGGCAAATGGAGGCCTCAACAAGATCTGGAGCAAAAGGATTTATAAACAGAGGGAATTTATGACAGTTGCAGTGTCCTGCGTCATGTGATCACCTTTTGTGACATTCTGAAAAGCAAAGTCAATGGGGAAGCCAGATTCATCTATCAGGCATTATTCACTTAACAACTGTGGCAAGAAAGGTCATAAAATGGGGCAAAACTCATTTAACAAGCATCTCATTTGGAAACAGACATTCTAGGTTTAATTGTGGTCGTAAGTCGAGGACTACCTGTACTCCCAAGCATACTTGTACTGGTTTGTGGAAAGGGGAAATTCTAATGTAGATACTATCTTGCAAGCCAAAGTACTGTAGTCAAATCCAACCAACTGCAAATCGTATGCAGTATCCTGGCATATATTAAGAATGCTAAGATTCCATTAAGAAAAATAGTAAAAAAAATGACCCATTCATTCAGCATTTTATTTGCATTTTTCTCACAGTTTTCCTACTTTATAACAACAACAGGAAATCTTATGATTCCTAATATATTTGTTGCTCTTTAAGGCAGCAGTCGCCAACTGGTGGGCCGCGGCCCACTGGTGGGCCATGAGAAAATTTTGGTGGGCCACAGAGAAATCTCACCCCCAGAGCACCCCCACAAAGCAATTAATCCAGGCTGTGCAGAAACACAAGGCTGCGCCGCCGCAGGAACCCTCCCTGCCCACTCACTCCTTACCCGGTAAACTTCCCTGCTAAATTGCTATTTTTCCTTTTTCCAACCACCATCTGTTCTGCTGTGCCAGGAGATTTAGATTAGCTAGGAAGCAGGAAATGGTTGGATTTCTTGCTTTCTAGCTAGTCTTTAGATCTTCGGCTCAGCATAGCCGAACCTCCCTTAGGACTGAAGGTTTGCTTGCAAGCAAATTCAGTGCAGGCTCACGGCAAGCAAATTTGAGAGACTGAGCTAGCCGATGGCAGTTAGATAGATCACTGAATGATTTTGGGTAAAAGATGCTCTTTTTTATAAAAAATTCAATATTTACATGCATGGTGTATTCTGAGTTAATTTTATGAGTTTGCTTGCAAGCTAATTTTATGTGACAGACTGAGCTAACCAATGGCAGATAGGATAGATCTCTGAATGAATCTGTGATTCTGTGAGCAACTCAGTCTGCTTGCTTTGCCTGATTTTGGGTAAAAGTTGCTCTTTTTTAATAAAAAAAATCAATATTTATATAAATATTTATAATATTTACATACAAGCCTTGCCCACCAAGCCACACCCACAAATTAGGCTACACCCACAGAACTGGTTAGTGGTCGCTGGGATCTAAAATTTTGAGTTTGGTGGTCTCTGAGGTCCAAAAGGTTGGCCACCCCTGCTTTAAGGCATTATAAATTGCTTTGTTGTTTTGCAGCATAATAAACTAATATGATTACATCTTGGAAGTAGTTTGCCAGATTATTTAAATGTAAAGCCACCCAAAAGTATCCACAATATTAAAAACCTATTTATCTCCTAAACATATATTAAAAGCATAATTGAAATATAGTGAAATAAAACTTTTGTAGCAAAATGATTTTATAACAATACCATAGTAAACATATTACACACTGTATTAAATTAATTATTGTGATGCAAACTAGATCATTCTTAAAGTAAGCAGAATAGAATAGAATAGAATAGAATAGAATAGAATAGAATAGAATAGAAT
>NW_020769321.1:20309415-20346254 GCF_900518735.1 Pseudonaja textilis | reverse complement strand
ATAGAATAGAATAGAATAGAATAGAATAGAATAGAATAGAATAGAATTCTTTGTTGGCCAAGTGTGATTGGACACAAGGAATTTGTCTTGGTGCAAATACATATAGACATGCTGTCTTGAGCAAAAACACACTTATTTCTTCAAAAATGCAGTATCAAAGGAGGCTAGATCAAGGCTGCCAAGAATACAGAATAAAGTTTTACTTTCAGTGCAACAGTTTCCCCAAAAGTATACATGTGTTCCTCCAAGTCAGTTGACTCCTGCCACCTGCCTGGGCAAGTCTTTCAGACAAACCAGAAGACATCATGAAAACTCAATCTCATAACACGCGAGTAAACTTAACCATAATTTCAACTGGAAATTGAACCTCCTTGACCAAGCAAAATCCAAGAACACTAGGAAATTCCTGGAAGGTGGGCACTCAAAAAACCAGCCCTCAACAGGCACACAGAGATAAACAACATTTACACCATTCAAAAAAGACAATAAAAAAGCTAGAAAGGAAGCAAAAAGTCCAGGATGCCTCCTAGCCAAAAATCAATACCCAGATAAGCAGGAATAACACCAGGAGCAATACTAGTCAAACAATCAAGCAGTGAACAATATCCTAATCAAAGAACTACTAAGGACAAAGCAACACTCCGCCAAAACTGACAGAGCAAAATGGTGATAAAACATTTGAAGAAAACATCAATAGCACCAAGGATTCCACAGCAAAGAGAAAACTGGAGAAGGTTTTGATATTTAAAATTCTAAAAATTTAATTCTAACATTTTAATTTTTATATACTGTTTTATATTTTGATCTTTTACTGTAGGCTGTCCAATATTTATTTACTTAAATAAATAAATAAATAAATAAATAAATAAATAAATAAATAAATAAATAAATAAATAAATAAATAACAAAATATAAAGACCCACAAATAGATGTGGAATGACTGCAGCAAAAGAAAGTACAGATAGTACCAATAGTAACAGGTGCCTTGCATGGAACTCCCAAAACTGGATCAGTACTTGAACATCATCAGCATTAACAAAATCATCATCCATCAATCAAAAAAGACAATTACTTGGAGCACCTTACATCCTATGACAAAACCCTTAACACCATCAAACAACAGCACTTGCCTGCCCCAGGTCCTTGGAAATTAATAGGTGGATAAAAATGCCAAATCTAGACTAAATATGTGGCTGACTATGTGACCAACCACAGAAATATAAGCTTATTTTAAAAAATATTTTTAATCCATTTTTGTAGCCGCCAATCTTAAGATAGTGTCTTTTGATAATTGTTATAAAATTAAAAACACAAATATAATCAACAGGACATACATCCTACATATACACAATAGCAATTGAGAACAGCAACTTATGAATCCAGGTAGTGTCCCAACTTCTACACTTGGGGAAATACCACTTTTTAAAAGCTTTCTCAAATGTCCACATGTTCAGGACCAAATAAATCTTGGAGAGTATAGTGTTCAAGAGGGTAGGCACTTTTGTGGTCTTCGTTGCCTTCAAAGAAAACATTAAAAAAGAGGTAAACTTATCTCATTTGAAATTAAGATGCTCAATTTTCTGCTGGGTATTTTCCCTGCAATTGCCTCTTCACATTTGTTGAATTAATAGTATTCATTCTTGTTTAAAAATTTGATGACCGAAGAATGAAAGGAGAGATGAAAAGGGCTAGAATTTGTTTCTCCTCTCTCCAAACTGAAATGGTACTTTTTTAAAAAAAAACCACATAGATTTATTCATCTACATAATAGCTTTAGAAAGGAACGTATTGGCTCCACGGGCTATTACAGCGGTAACTCAGCTTGCACATCTTTTGAATTCAAATAGAGTGAGTTCATTGTTTTAATTAAAAATCATCAAACTAATGTTTGAGGTTATATATGTATATGTATGTATGTATGTATGTATGTATGTATGTATATAATTTGTATTTATGTAACAATTTTGCTTATAATGTATCCTTTGATTCATTAAACACAATTATGCATAAAGAAAGAAAGATTTCTGGTGTACCTGTAATGAGAAAAAGGACATGAAAGATTAATGATTAGGAATTGCACCCAACTCTTGAAGTATTTCCATCAGCAACAGCTCATGTTCCCATGAACCATCATATCCTGTGGGATATCTTATTGATTTCTCAGGCCTCACTCATTTCCAATCTGTCCAGTCAATAGAAGATTATTCGTGTATTGATCTAGACCTGTGCCTTTATTGCCTTCAGCAGCTTTATTTCTGAATCCCATAAGAAAAAGAATGACTGGCAGAAATCGTTCTGAGAAGAGGAATGCCTGGATCTAGTGTACACAGAAGGTTACCAAGAACAAATGCCTAGCAGAATCAGTTCAAATAATAGACGGATGCGAAGTTAGAGGAGGGAGGAAGAGGAATATCAATAAAGGAGAATATTTGTAGCTCAGGGTTGAAATGAGGGGTGCTTGATGCTCTCTGAACTTGGTTGTTTTCCTGAAGACATTTCATTACCAAATTAGGTAACATCATCAGTGCTAGTCTGTAACATCATCAGTACTAGAGGAGGAACACATTTGTACAGCTTCTAACATACCACAGAAAATAAATGTTAATGTATTTTTAATTTTTTGTTTTAGTATTTCATTTCAATTTATTTGGGGGATAGTTAAAAAGGTCCTATAGCTATGGAAATGAACATTTCAGAAGAAATTACAGCTAGATTATTTAGCAGTAGGAAATGTTTACTGCAAGATTATTTTGTAGATCTGGGCTAATTTTGTTTGGAGTTTTGGGATTTTTTTTTCAAAATTATGTTTGAAATTAGATCCAGAGGCCACCCCAAACTAGAAAAGTTTGCTGCCAGGGAATTATGAAATAACTGATGTTGTTTTGTAATGTTTTTGTGGGGAGAGGGGAGTATAGGATAAAGAACAACAATATTAAATAAATGCTCTTCAAAATGTAGAAATTGAAAGATTTGGCCCTTTTCAGTCCTGTAAATTTCAAGCTTTACATCACAAAGGAAGTACAGCCCTGCTGCAATCTACACTATAACTAACATAAGTACTCCAAATATTTTAGCCTTTCCAAGATTTCAGTTGGAACATACTAAAAATAAAAATGGGATTTAATAATTGATAATGGAGTATATCCAATTAAGTCTTTATCCTGATGGAACTACATCTATCAGCAGAACATGGAGAAAGATAATTCAGCTCTTTGCAGCCTAACCTTAAAATTGCTTAAAATCTACCCTGAAGGACCGAGTATCACTATCAGCAGTCCAGAATGATACAAAAGGTTGCCAGAATACTCCCTGTTTCTCCTCGTACAATTTTCTTTGTATGATGGGATGCAAATGGGTGCATTGACTTGAAAAGGCTGTTCCTCGTTTTTAACAAAAATAGTTACACTGTGCTAGTAGTTCATCACGTTTTTAAAATGCTGCCTGACTTAGGAGATAATGTTTGATAATATTGGAATTATCATGTTGTCTCCATTCTAGAGTGTCTTCAATTGGACCATGTCCATCTCATTCCCTCATTTTGTTTCTCTCAATGGTCAATCAGATACTTCTGGATTGCTTTGCAAGATGGCAATCTTTCCCCATTGTTATTTATCAGCAGATTAATTTGTTGAGACATTCTGACCCAGGGGTGTTCTGACCTAGGCTTCACAAAATCACAAAGCAGACTCCTTGTCCGGACAAAACCCCTTTTTATTAGGCTAATGTGAATTCCTATCATTCACATCCAGCAAAGTCCCAGCAAACAGTTTTTCAAGGGTGAATTACAACCACAGACCTTATGAGGCTTGGGGAGCTGCCAGGTCGATAGCTTCCAAGTGCAACACTGTACAAGAAAATATTTGGCAAGGAGTCTCTCTGAGAGTCATGAACAAATCTTCACATAAATTAAATGAATTAATTGTCTCCTGCAAACACCACTCCCCTCTCTCTCCTCTTTATTCCTTATGGGAGGTGCCTTTACTCCCGAGTTGACCCCTGTTCCTTAACTGTTCCCTTCTCCTGACAGCTCTGCACATGCGCACAGGCTGGAACAGGCTCCAGCTGTTTTTCTGCCCACTGATCTCTGACTCCAAAGGCAGTTGATAACTGTTGGGTGGCCCTGGCCCTATATCTGCCTCCAACGCAGAGCACTCATCAGACCCTTCCTCAGACTCCAGGACTGGCCCAGGTCCTCCTCACTGTCCAAATCTGCTTCCAGATCCTCTGGCTACTGGCAGGCCACAACAAGTGGCAATTCTGTGTCTTCAACCCCTTCATAGCATGGCGGAATGATTGTATGAGTAAAAATAAAAGAGAGAGAGAAGATGGTGTGTGTTTGAAGGCCTTCCCCCTTGTATGTGCAGCACCATCACAGGCATGTACAAAAGAGAGGCACATTTATCATGTTGCATCCAATACTGTGCTTTTCTTAAACCCACCATCCATATAACTTTGTAGTAGGCAGTAGTCCATAAATTCATCCAATCTTCTTTAATGTTATCCAAGTTAAACTTGTGAAATATTTTTTGTAACTTGAAGATTTTGAGCTGTTTTAAAAACATATCCTTTGAAAACAGGATATTATAAGTACCGCACAAACATTAGCATATTTCATTCATTTATAAGAAAACAATAACAACATTTGCTGCTCTGTGACTTCTTTAATTACCATCACAGAAGCAATGAGAAATTTATTAATTACTTATTTTGGTGTTTGGATAGATCTGCACACTTGTTCCCCTTTTGCACATCTGTTGGATGTTAGAACAAGAACAATTAGATATTGATTTAGAGCCACCATTTAGCCATGGAAATCACTAGGGAACTTGCAGCCACCTGAATATAAGCTCCTCTCTCTCTCTCTCTCTCTCTCTCTCTCTCTCTCTCTCACACACACACACACACACACACACACACACTCTCACTCTCTCTCACTCACTTTCTCTCTCTCTCTCTCTCACACACACACACCCTCCTCTCCCCCTCTCTTGTGTGTGTCTGTATGTAAAAGAGAGAGAAAGAGGGAGGGAGGGAAGGAGAGACAGAGAGAGAGAGAGAGAAAGACAGACAAAAAGAGGGGGGGGGGAACTAATTGTGGACTAATTAGTCTCTCTGATTTTTCCTAATGGTTTGTTATAGGAATGTAAAGAGAAATGCAAGGATAAATGAGACTACTGAATGCTATCTTAGCATTCAGTCCCCTGGGATGATGGCAAAGAACCCTGGGAAACATGTGTGCAATAGCAACCTGGTGCCCATGCCCCTGATGTCTTATATGTGCTGGTGAGAGTTTCACCTTCCATAGCTGACAGTTGATATATTCCAAGAGTTTAGTTTCCATTTGCTAATCATTGTGAGCATTTCCACACTAGTGATTTATAGCATCAACTAGCCATCACTCTGGTGATCTAAAGCCTGCCTGCACTAGAGATTTATCACCATGGCGATGGTTCACTGACACTATAAATTGCTAATGTGGAGATCCTCTGTCAATACATTGTGGTAACATTGGTCTAATATACTCCAAGCAACCTGTATCTACATCGCTTAATGATTCAGCCCTCAGGACTGTAAGTATTAGCTTCCCCCCCCCTCATCCCCCGACCAATGGTAGATGGAATGTAGCGTTGCAAATGACAAGAAAACCCAACCACTGTTTGACTGTTATTTGGTCTACTTAATGTTCTGGCAGGAACCTGATAGAAATCAGATATATGACATTCATATCCAAATCTAGTTTGTGGGTTTAGAGAAATAATAGCTTGCCTTGAAGGAGCCTATAAATTAGAGATGCTGGCTTGCATGATTTAATTGTTTAGGATGAAAGAGTTAGAGAATTTCCAAGAACAAGAGTGATGAGAATACACAACCAAACTGTATTGAGTGGATCATTTATGTATGATGAAACAAGAAGAGATGGTCAAGAGCAAAAGGTTGCTAAACTGAATACAAAAGTAAGTTACTACTATGGAAAAGATGTGTCAAATTGATGTAGTCACAGAGAGAGAGAATGAATGAGAACCAAACTGCAAAACAAATACATGAAAGAGGAGGGAAATTGTGAGGAAGAGGAAGATCAAGAAAGTTACATGAAGCAGGTAATTATGGGGAAAAAAACCACACGAAGGATGTGATAGAAATAAAGGTGGTTCATGAAGATAGAAAGTTATAAATTATAGTTAAAGGTATTGGTGTAAGTAGCATGGTATAATATAATAAACCATGATGATGGCACCAACATTAGGATAGATGTACAATTATTGAGTCATTAAAATATCAGTTATAAATAAATTTTAGGACATTTAATACAATATGTGAGTTGTAATGATGTCATCATACACATTTCATCATTTGATCCCCTTATGGCAAGGGTATCAAACTCACGTCATCATAGTGGTGTCATGTGATGTATCTGGACTCCCCCCCCTTTGCTAAAATTGGTGTGAGTGTGGCCAGTGCATGATGCATCTGGCCCATGGGCCAGGAGTTTAACAGGCCTGCCTTATGAATACCTGTAGTAGACTAGAGTTAACTTTCTTTTCTTTTTCTCATCTTACACCTTGATTCATTTGGCTCACTATTTTCTATTGCTTGCCTGTCCTTTGCCTGATATTGGATGTGTGTGTGTGTGTGTGTGTGTGTGTGTGTGTGTGTATATATATGGCATTTCAGCTTTGTTCGGGTATTTTCCCACGTCATTGTAGTTGTGCTTTTAAAGTTGTAGCGACGTTACAGCAGAATCTCATCTGCCAGGCAGCCAGATGAAACCTAGCTTCCTAACTAATGATAGCTGTCCATTTACCCAGAGCCAAGCTGCACTAAAGGCCTCTAATAAAGCAACACAATGTTTCCAGCCAATCAAGAGACAAAAAGAGTCAAAAAACAGACAGGCGATATTAGAAACTCCAATCAAGCAGAACACAGCAAACTCCAAGACCAATAAACACAGACTAAGACTCCCAACCAATCAGGGTGAAGAAAAAACCATTCTGGCACAGCAATAGGCTGCCCCAAATTTAAATCTGAAACCACTATAAAAGCCTGACTCACAGATGAACACTATACAGAAGCCTGATGATGGCAGATGAGATTCTGCTGAAACGTTGCTACAACTTTAAAAGCACAACTACAATGACGTGGGAAAATACCCGAACAAAGCTGAATGCCATACATGTAAGTACCCGCGAAAACTTAAGAAAACACACATATATATACATATACATATATACATATATATATATATATTCATTCTGATTCATTAATCAAGTATTTTTTAAAAATGGCAACTGATTAATTAATTGTTCAAGGTTCACATAATGGATAACTATTTAAATTAATGTCTTTGGAGATATATCCATCGCTATTTATGGTCACTGTCTTTCTCTCCCCAAAACCTAGTCTATGATTTCAGATTGAGAATGCTGGAACTATAAATTAAGGCTCATTCAGCACATCTGAAACTTAATGAAAGAGCACTTTTGCTTACAAGAAAGATAAATATAATAAAACCTCAGTTTAATGGGCCATTCAGGGAGAGAGGAGGTGTCCACTATTCTTGAATTGTCCATTAAATCCCAAAGTACATAATTTACCGCAATTTACATTATTTGTGTAACAGCATCA
Organism: Pseudonaja textilis; assembly: GCF_900518735.1. Next base: position 20,338,631 of record NW_020769321.1, on the reverse strand, counting down.
TTATACAAATGGTGTAAATTGATGCAATGTAAATTTAAGATAAAATAAGATAAATTTAAGCACCTCTTGTGACTACTTCAGATGCAGCAGACGTGTTTGGTTTGTGTTTCGGAGAGGTTCTCGATGAAAATTTTGTCCATTGCATCTACACTCTGCTAAGCAGGTATTGGTTAAATTGATTTTTCCCCTGTATATTAGAAAGTGAGTTAGAGAGCACACCTGAATTAAGTAGACAGGCAAGTAGAGAGAATTGGATAACAGGAAGGCTAATGACCAGAATGCAGACGTAGAAAAGACAGAAAAGCTACTTCTTACAGAGTAGATTTCAAATGTTTTAAATAAGTGGTATAAATGTTGACCATTGTCATAATCAAAACCGTTTTCTTGATCTTCTTCACAACTTTTCCTTCATATATTTGTTTTGCAATGTATGGCTTGGAACAAGGAACCATCTCTTCACAGTTGTTTCTACCTGTCTTATCTGGTCTGGCAGGATGGGCATGCTCTAGAACCCATTGGCTATTGGAATGTCAGCTGGCAAGTCCCAGAAAACGAGCCTTTTTTGTCATAATGTCCACTTCCAGGAATATTCCCTCTCTGAAGATCAAATTGACCTCAACCCTCTTGGCCATTTATAAAGTCCTAAAGACCTGGATTTATGCCCAGACCTAAAGCCTGAAGTGCATGGTGGGACTGATCTCCTGGTTAATGATTGTTGTACTTTTTCTTTGACTCTAGTTGTTTATATGTTTTATTTTTAACAGTGTTTCTCCCCCCCATTCATTTAAGATGGACAGCATATAAATTGAATAAAGATGTATATATAGTTGGTGCATAAGCACACCAATGTGCCTACCATCCCTGTCCTATTGTTTCTTTTTATTTTTCTTATATGTATCCATTTCATGTATTCAAAGCTATGTTTATACTTATACCTGTTATCTTATAATCGCTTGACAAAATAAAATAAATAAAATAAATAAATGATAGATAGATAGATAGATAGATAGATAGATAGATAGATAGATAGATAAATAGATGTTGTGACTCGGAGGTCTGAGCCTGCCTTGTTAGAAGATACAGACTTAAGCAATGAGGAAGAGAGGGATTTGGCCTTGAGGTTTGAGCCTGCTTTGCTGGAGGACACAGACTTGAGCCAGGAGGAAGAGGAGGATTTGGCTCTGAGGTTTGAGCCTGCTTTGCTGGAGGATTCGGAATCATCTTCCTCCCCAGGACCTTCCTCCCTGGTTGTACCTCAGGTGTCGGCAGATAATCAGGAGAGCGTAGCGGAGCCTCTGGCTGAGGATCAAACTGAGGAATGTTGGTTTGATGCAAGGCAAAGATGTAGACATAGACATGAAATGCAACGTAAAAGGAAATGTCAAATCAGGGACTGAGATGAGAGACTGACACGCCCCTCAGGAAATAAAAGGGGGCGTGTTAGCTCTGAATCCTCATTCGGGACAACTTGTTTATTTGGGATAGAAGCTTTGACAAATTCTCTGTGCGGCGTTTGCCTTTGATTTATGGTCTTGTCTTGTTAACGGACTTGGCAGGCAGCTTTTGGAAGACTGCCAAGGACTTCTCCAGTCAAAGGAATTTAACTCTGTCGTTGCTGGTCCTGTCTGTTTATTTATATTCCTTTAGAAACTTGGACTCTCACCTCGTGGTCACAGGTGAGACAGAACAGATAGATAGGTAGGTAGGTAGGTAGATAGATAGATAGATAGATTGATAGATAGATAGATATTCCTTCTGTTCCTGTAGAGCAAGGGTGTCAAACTTCCTGTAGAGCAAGGGTGTCAAACTTCTGTTCCTGTAGAGCAAGGGTGTCAAAGTTCCTGTAGAGCAAGGGTGAACGGAAACTTCTGTTCCTATAGAGCAAGGGTGTCAAACATCACATGATGTATCACAACTTTTCCCCCTTTGCTAAAATGAGGATGGGTGTGGCCAGCTTGAGTTTGACACCCCTGCTGTAGAAGATAGTAAGGTAGGAGTCATAAACCAAGAAAAATTAAGTACATGGCACACCATGTGTAAATGAATTAGTTTAGTAAGTGTGTTTGTATGTATGTATGTTTTTCTATATGCCACAAAAAACCCATTTGTTCTAGATTATGTGGTAATTATGTAGATTACCCATAATTATGTAAATTGTATAATTCACATGATACAATACATTTGGGTTTGTTGTAGGGATGGTTACCATGAAGCTTTGAATTCTTGGGAAGTAATCAGACAAGCACAACACATACAGGCTCCCTGATGATTCTTCCCCCTCTTCCCCTTTATTTAAACATCAACAAAAGTAGAAAAACCTTAGTTTTGTCATCAGCCATGCAAGGTTAATTGCAGCTTTCAGCAAGATAAGCAAAGTACTCCACCCACCTTTATAGCTTCATCTGTAAAAATATTGCAAGATGTAGGAGCTTGATTTATTGTGTATTTGAGTAAACATGGCTAGGTTAACCATTTCTGCACCTTCTCTACATACTTAAACTAATGCGTTTGCAGCTGTCTCATTCCCTCTTAGAGTGAAACAAGAACATTATTTAGGCTTGGCCGACAATCTTTTTGACTAGCATCAAAATAACTTTTTGGATCTTTGCCATTAGGCCCATTGGGGTAAAATCCCATCTGTTCCTTACTAAAATGTACTTGCCATCCATCCTCTTTCTTCAGTGGTTTTTTTCTGGGCTTAGATGGGTTACCTCATCCTGGAATCTGTGTGGCTTGTGTACCTAAAGCTATATGAATCCATCTTTGTTAACTAGTTACCTGTTTCTAATCCTAGATAAAAAATTTTTTGCAAGCTCATCATACCCTACTCATTTCGTTCTTCTTCTCCAAGAAAGCTTTTGTGTATTGGCAGCCACTTATCTCCCTAACACAAGACTTTCTCCCAGTTGTCCAGCTTGCACTTATTACTCTACAACAGGAGTGTCAAACTCAAGCCCTCGGGCCAAATCTGGCCCATTGGGTGCTTAGATCTGGCCCATGAAAGCAGCGAAGGACCATCCATGATGCCTCTGCCAGAGAAAACAGAGCTCAGGAGGGGCCTGCCCGAGCTCCATTTTTGCTGGCAGAGCGCTTTGTTTTTCATTTTATGTTTTTTTCCCCCTGTTCTGCCTGGACAAACCTGAGGTACGATTAGGTGTTCTATACAACAGTTAGAACCACATCCCTGACAGTATTAGCCTCTGGGCTTTCCATAGCCAAATTGTCCAGGAAGAAAAGAAAAGCTAAAGTTTTAGCTTAGCTCTTATTGGATTGAAAACACTCGGACTTAAGACAGCCCATGAAGAATTTATGCACATTTCTTTTTAACAAATTCGTGTGACTAATTAGGGTGTATGGATTAATATTGTTCTCAATTTTATTTGAACAGATGCCTGGATGCAAAACTGTATTGATGTATACTTAAACAAGCTGTGAATTTAGGATTGCATCTGATGCCTCTTAACTAGTAAACATTTGAAAATTGTTTTAATTTCTTGTGTATTGTATCAGCAATTTTCTTTTAAAAAGGGGGAAATTAATTAAAAGTAATCTGTGTGCACTAATATTTTCATCATCCATATTCAAAAGCCATATCAACCTACTTCTCTTTATGCCATCAATTTTTTAAGTCAAGTAATACTGTTCAGCATACAGAAATTTTTAAAATCTACTCTTCCATTTCAAAGTGTCTTATATTATTCTGCCAATCTTACATCTGAACATTTCTCAAGGCTTCCAAGTGAATTTTAGTTTTATAGCAGATTCCAGAATTTGTGATATCAAGATGATAAAAAAGGTCAATCCTTTAAAAAAATTAAGGGTTCATGGCACTAATAAGTTTGAAAACCTTATTTTGGTACTGTGATTCACCATATTTTTATCTTAGTTAAACAATATAGCTTTTTAAAAGATGTATTTGTATGTCTTGTTATTATTTATTTTGAAGGGAAAACATGACAAATTACTGTATTATTGCAACCAGGTATTGTTCAATTTAGATAACATTATTGAATTAAGTACATGTAGCTGGATACACCTAGTTAAGTCCTAATAATTAAAAATGATTAAAGGTGATTATGAGTTCTATATGCTATATTTCTGTAAACACAAAATATTTACAATTATGTATTTGAATTTATATAATTTAAAATTTATATATTTAAAATTTACATAATTTAAAATTATGATTGTTTTAACAGATGTATATATAGTGTCTATGCCTGTTTGTGTGTCTTTTCAGGAAATAAATGAAGTCAAATACTAATTTATATGTTATGGCATTGTGCCATAAATGGGTCCTTTTTGAAACCAAATCTAGAAAAAAGAAAATTTTCTAGATTTAGACATTTGGGCTGCTTATAATATTAATAATAATTTTCCTTACTTTTACAGCTAGAAAGATAATTTAATGTGAACAAACTAATTGTATTTTATATTATAAATATTGTACATATGTACAATGTACAACTGAATAATCTATGAGTGACGAACAACTGCACAATTTTTAAATATTTTTATTTGTTTTTCTGTTTGCAAATAATAATAAAAATAAATAAATAAAATATTTTGGCTCGGTTATGTAGAAAACTAGGCCTAAAGAACAAAGATCAGATCTTGGTTTAGTTCTGTTTTATGAACTTGGTTTAGCTTGCTTTTATGAACTGGCATAATCTGTGGGGTGTATGGCAGTCTGAATTGGCAAGATGGCAGACAGATAGTCTTGATGTAGGCCTTTCCCAGTTGGAATGTATATTTGACATTGATTCATATAGATATTGAATGGGACGTACATTCCAATGCTCTGTCTAGCATCTTGCTGATTTTAGCTTCCTACCACCTGAACCAAATCTTAATGCTATTTAAAGTCAGTAAGGTAATTTAAGTACTTTTAATACTTGATAATATTTTATTAAGGAGACAACTTAATAAAATTCCCAGAAGAGTTTATAAACGTCCTTTGGGTTGATTAAAGATTTTACTTATTTTTTTAAATTAGCAATTTATTCTCTTAGTATCCATTATGGCTTTAAAAAAAATGCTTATAATAATGGATATATGAATCAGTGTTGCACAGATATTCCATTCCATCTTTAAAAATTGGAAGAGTTGTCACTGCATTGCTTAATAGACAAAGCAAAATTGTTTTAACAATAGACTTTGGGGATTACCGTATGGAGGTGCTAGCCTAAAAGTATAACAGCTGCATGAAATTGGAATCTTACTCTATTTCAGCCAAGGAAGATAGCAAGCAGCTATGTAACAGGTGTAAATTTTACTATAGGAGGCAACCTGGTGCCAAAGTAGACTTTCCAAGGAGTTTATTTTGATATTAAGAAAAGTGGCCACCAAAAGGCAAATGGGCTGAAAAAGTAACCTTATGACTGGTCCATGCACTTATGATGATCACAGAGTCTGCAGCCATGTGATCATGATTTGGATGTTTCAAAACTTGTAGGTGTTTATGACTGTTGCAACATTCTGAGGTCACATTATCATCATTTACATCAGGAGTGGGGAACTATGGCCCTTTTATGACTTGTGGACCTCAACTCCGAAAATTCCCCACTAGTAATGCAAATCTATGCAAATGAGAAGTTTTACATAGTGAAAAGCCAAACAATAGATTTAATAATTTTAGGCTGAAAATTTTCCAGCTATCTACCTCAAAACCTTTTCTTTTTATTCCACCCATGTTTCAATATACATGAAATAAATCTGAAAAAGAAAAATTTAAAACCAATCATCTTAGTTCCAGTTTTTAAGAATTTTGGATTCTAGCTCTACCAGGCCATCTGTGGATGTGACTTCATCACATCAGATTGCACTTGTGTCAGAAGCACTGAGATGCATCCAGGTTGAAAGGATTAGCTGGTGACATCATCATTGCCAGGAGATGCCCAGTTGATGACTTTTTTCATGTCCCTGGCAGGAGCAGGAGTGAAGGATGGGAACTCACCCTGACACATGGCAGCACTAGGGTCTCAAACGCAGGCTTGCTAACATCCAATCCAGTGTGCTAACCACACAAGTCACTGTGCTCCTTGATTTATCACACTGAGTGATAGTTCAGTTCTGAAGTGAACCACGAACATTATAGAGAAGCTAAAGTGCCTAGATGTAAAGAAGTAAACTTCTTAAAGTGTTCTTAATAAACTTTCTTGGTAAACAAAATAGTGTTTGTGTTCTTAGAAAGTCACAAATGAACTATTGTCCAGAATAAAAAACTATAGAAAGTTTTTAGTTAAAGATTGTTATTTTAAGAGAAAATTTATTTTATTTGGACAAAAATCTAGGAAACAGAATCCACACATCACTAATCTTAAAAGAAAAAGGGCCCATATTTGAACTTATTTGTAGAAAATATGTATATATATAATTTGTTTTGTGGTCAGTCAATTTTGAGGTCTAACCATTTTAGAGTTTAAATAGTTCTTTCTTTACAGATTCTAAATTAAAATACTGTGGAAATTTATTTGCATTATAGTATTACAAGCAATGATTCTTGAAAACACTGTAACATTTTGAGTATAGCAAAGGCTAAAGTTTCCTGCCAGCAGAGCTTAGTGGCTGATAACAATAAGGATATATCCAAATAGTTTTCTTAACAACAATACAGGAAGGGTCTAGTACTGCTATCTCTCAGAATGCTTCTTTATAGTATTACAACCCTGGCATTTCCAGGCCTTTTTCTCCAAACTAGAGTATTTCACATTACTGTTATTTTGGAGAGTTTGAATTGTTTGATCTATAAAGCTTTGAAAATATCACCCCAGCGAATAGACCTGGTTGGTGAAAGCTATCTAAGCTAACCGAGGCAAGGTTTTCCTGACATTCCTGGTCCTCTTATAAGTGAATCCTCTTTTTAGAAATCGAGTCTGAAATGAAACCACAATTCTTTTTATAGGAATAATTGCAAAACAGAACAACAAAAATACCATAATTTATTAAGCTCATGGCTGCAAGAGGAAACCTTGCACACCATTGGTAAAAGAGACAATAGTTTACTGATGAGTTCTGATTGGGAACTTAAAGTTGGAGAATATGCAAGAATTGTGAAATTAATATATGTATATATACGGGGTGGGATTCTACCAGTTCGCACCTATTCACTAGAACCAGTTGTTAACATTCTAAGCAGTTTAGAGAACCGGTTGTTAGAAGAAATTACTGGCCTAATCCTGTAAGGAAGGCAGGAAGGAAACATTCTGGTATTGCTCACAGAAACTGCCTCTCCGTTAACCCTTATTACATTCTTGGCAGGACTAGACTTCCTGTCTCAGGAACTTCTCTGGAGTATTTTTTTCCTCCTTTGATTGTACTTTGCTTGTGTGGAGTGACAATTCAAAGTTACAATGGCACTGAAGAAAGTGACTTATGACCATTTTTCACACTTACAACTGTTGCAGCATCCCCACAGTTATGAGAGGCCAGGCGAGGAGATGTGTGTGATATTGAGTTGGCCACACCCAGCCAATAACATGACCTCCAAGCCATGTCCACCCAGTCACATGACTACCAAGCCACGCCCAACACCTAAGCCACACCCACAGAATCGGTTGTTAAAAATTTTGAATCCCACCCCTGTATATATACATAATAGAAGTTTGACTAAATTCAAGCAGAACTCACTTCCATATATACTATAGATAACACAGTAAGGCAACAAACTTTTAGAGCAATATTTGTCCTTCTGGTTAGCTTGGGAATTCTGGGGATGACATCCAGACTAGTTCCCAATGTTGATATATAGTGACTTAGAGTATGGTTTCTAAAATTTGTTTCTAAGTACTATAAATTGATTGGAGTACAATTTGGAGGAAGGCAGAAACCAAATCAATAACACCATGTATGTTTACATATATGCCCTACATGTGTGGGTAATTTAAGGCAACAAAAAATATTGTAATTCACATGGGATGCCTAATGATGTTATCACATAACTGATGGATATCACTGTCCATCATTTTAAAGATAAAATTAATATAAATTTTAACAACCTTAGCCAGATTCCTTGGGTTGCAATGGAATTGTGTGTTTTGGAGGCAGGCGACAAGGTGTATTTGAACCAAATCTGGTCCAATGTATCTAAAATCTGCTAAATTGAACTGTTAAACTAAGATTTCATTGTATTAACTTCATCCTAAGTACAGAAGATAAGAGCACCAAGATGATTTTGCCTTGAAAAAAGATAAGCAGGATTGGATCTGGCTAATATTTGGTTTGGACAAGACCAGGATATTCCAAAGCAACATAATAAATTGGGAAGTTAAGATCCCAGAAGACAACTAAATGGTTACCAAGGAAATTTTGTGGACATGTCTATATATCACCAGGAGTCAAGCCAGATTTGAATGAGTTGTGACTTTCTATATAAAATATTTTCCTAACATTTAAAATTGGCAATGAATGTTAATGGGTATTATTATGTTCAGAAAATAAATTCTAGCTGCACATTCAAGTATAGTCAGGGGTGGGATTCAATTTTTTTAACAACCGGTTCTGTGGGTGTGGTTTAATTGGTGTGCGTGGCTTGGTGGTCATGTTATTGGCTGGGCGTGGCCAACTCAATATCACTCACATCTAGGTACCATCTCCTCCCCTGGCCTCTCATGACTGTGGGGATGCTGCAACAGTTGTGTGAAAAACGGTCATAAGTCACTTTTTTCAGTGCCATTGTAACTTTGAATGGTCACTCCACACAAGCAAAGTACTAGCAAAGGAGGGGAAAAAAACCTCCAGAGAAGTTCCAGAGACAGGAAGTCTAGTCCTTCCAAGAATGTAGTAAGAGTTAATGGAGAGGCAGTTTCTGTAAGCAACACCAGAATGTTTCCTTCCTGCCTTCCTTACAGGATTAGTTCAGTAATTTCTTCTAACAACTGGTTCTCTGAACTGCTTATAATGTTAACAACCGGTTGTAGTGAATAGGTGCGAACTGGTAGAATCCCACCCCTGAGTATAGTGTATTCTAATAATATCATTCATTCTGTCAAAAAAATAAAATCAAATCCCAGAGCTTCAGTACTTCTTTTGAGCTGAACTTGCAAGGATTTAAAAGACAATTGAGCTAAATTTTCAAAATCTCACAATCTGAGAATACAAACCATAAGCGTTCTTCAGCATAAATAATCTGAAATGTGTTTTAAAAGAAAGTCATTAAAAGCAGGGGGTTTCTAATACATTTTTCAGCTTCTTCATGCTGAGCAGTGGAGAAATAATGATGGTGTGAGGAGGGCGTTTCTACCAAGTGTCATTTTGTCAGTAGACTATCCCAAAAACTGAGATTAGATTCTGGTAATGAATAATAAAGTGTTATAGGAGCTCCACTGGATTTTTATACATACCCATCCCAACATTATAGTTCCATACATTAATCATGAACATTAACTTTCCAAAAGACATTCAGTGAATGAATAAATAGCTTAGTAATGATCCATAATTTTATATTTCTATTTTACATTTCCAACAGAGCCTGAAAAGAGTGTTTAAAAATTATGTAGTTGTCTCACATTTGATAATTTTCCTTCCTTCCTTCCTTCCTTCCTTCCTTCCTTCCTTCCTTCCTTCCTTCCTTCCTTCCTGAATTGATCCATTGATAAAATCTACATTGGGCCCAGGCTTGGATTTCTATTTCACTTATTAATTGTATTTATTTTTCTGCTTGTTTTCCCCAGGTAACTTTTTTATTCATTCTTTCATTAATTCATAGCCATACTATGTGAACTACTAGAAAGTCAAAGCCTTTGATCCTCTGGAATAGAGATTAGTTGGACCTCTCTCCCAGTCTCTTTCCCATTCATCCTTTCACTATCTTACCAATTACTATGAATCATAGTAATTTATCTAATTTAAATGCATTGTAACTATTCTCCATATCTTTCTTTCTCAAAAGTTTGTCCCCCTTCACATTAAATGTTATAATCCAATAATCCAACATCTAGAGCAATTCTAAGTACAATACTCAAGTAGCGATTGTTAAGCCAGGGAACCAACCATAAAAGCCACTCCCAAGTTTCTAAGATGCGTAATACCCAAGGCCAATCAAATGAAATTGGTACTCAAGGCAAGACATCTTATAAGAGTGTCCCTCATTCTTAGGAAATAACTTTTAAATAACTGATCAACACTTTTGTGTAATGCTCCAAGTCAGTTGTCAAAGCCAGCTGCCTTCTGCATCAATATAATGGAAAAGAAATAAAGTATTTATTCAAATAAATACTTTCAACAGCATCCTTTAATAATGGTGCTTACTTATGAACAGATAAAAATTCTCTTTTCCCAGCAGCTGAAACTAGTACCAGTCAAAATGACATGGGAAAATCCACCCCAGGGGACTGAAGTATTTGGTTTCCTCTCACTGGCCATTAAACCCATCCCTGGTTTTAAAATGCATCCTTGGAAGAGAACTTCCATATGCAATATGTTCTCCTTTATTCCCTGGCTTTCTGTGCCTTTCTTGGATCAATAGCTGTCAGATACCATAGTCCTTGACTTACAACCAATCATTCAGCGACCATCCAAAGTTGCAACAACACTAAAAAATAAGTGACTAGTCCTCACATCCATGACTGTAACAGGCTCATGTGATCAAAATTTCAGTGCTTGGCAACTGGCATGTATTTACAACGGTTGCAGTGTCCCAGGTTCATATGGTCACCATTCTTTTACATGATCAAAATTTGGGTGCTGGTGACTGGCATGTATTTATGACCATTGCAGTGTCCTGTGATCCCATAACAGGGATCACAGGATGGTGTGATATAATGGTTGTGTGATTGCCATTTGAGAACTTCTCAGCCAGCTTCTGACAAGCCAAGTCAATGGAGAAAGCCAGATTTGCTTAACAACTGCATGATTCGCTTAACAATTGCAGTCATTTATTTAACAACCATGGCAAATCAGGCATGACTCATTTAACAAACATCTTGTTTAAAAGAGGAAATTCTGCTCTCAATTGTGTTCATAAGTCGAGGATTTGTATTTGCCTCTTACAGTACTACCGCTTGCTCAATTACTCAAGGATTCATGTACTTTGGACTTTAAATTTAATATTATATCCCATTGCTTCTCAATCAAATGTACTTAGAAAAATAATATAATTATTCTTATATAGTGGTGCTTATTCTCCATAGTTATGATAGCACAGTTTAACATAGACTCTATCTTATGAGAATAATTTGCTAATGTTAAGGCAAAGTGGAAATTTCTAATGCATTTTCTAGTTTAATGTTTAAACTGACATGTTTAAAAAATGTCAGGTTTTGCACCTAATCTGCAAAGAATTACAAACAATTTTCAAGATTCTAAATTGAAATTACGGTTATACTTTGTTTTACTGAATAGTAGTAAGTTGGTTGTGTTGATTCAGACATTATTCCTTACAATGTTATAATACTATGTTGTATATTATGGGGTAATATCATTTCCTCTGCTGCATAGTGCTGCAATATGGTATATAATCAGGAAAGTAGATTTATGTGATGTTATTTAAAATACATATTGAATACAATATGTATTTAACATACATATTGACCAACTTTAGGACACTATTACATATTTTAAAATGTAATATTTCACATTATTCATGATGAACCTATGACTGGAAAACATCTAATAAACCAAGGATATATATGCATTTTGAAATCAAAACTGAGGGTTTTTATGGGGATATAATCTCTCTGGGTTGCAAAAATTCCAGAGGACTGACAGATGGTAGGAAGGAGTTCAAATTTTTCTATTTGTTTGTTGTTAATTGTTGTTGATTTTTTTTTGGCACTAAAAATATTATAGCTCTAGTTTTTGGGGTGGGATGTATTTGAAATTTACATGAAATGTATTTATTTCTATTAATCACTAGTAGAGGTGCATGTTTTCTACAGGTACTATTCTTACATGTTCTTCTTTTCCACTATAATATACTATATTTTGTGCATATCTTGGCTATTTGTCTACATTTTCTCTTAATCTACATACTTTCTACTTAGTCTGTTATAGCAGTCAATGTGAAAAAATTCCAAACATAATGAATAATGAAACATGCAAATGAATAATGCATGAATGTTCGTTCATTGTTGGGTTGAGAGTTGCAGGTTGATCGATTCATATTTAAAATGCACATGAAAGAGAGGTCTCATCCACATCTCTAAACATGTGTTTACTTTTTATTTTTACCATTTTGGGGGCTCCAGGTACCAGTACTATGGAACTAGAGTTTGCAAGCACTCTATCTAGCAGGGTCAAATTTCAGCACACTGTTAGTGACAAGAGAAATTCAGCCTAATTAGAAGTAAGCATCTATACTGCAGAATTGGATTTGGTAAAGCAAATGAGAAAAGGATTCTTATGACCTCTTTTTATAGGTGGTGCCACCAATATAGTATATGAAGGATACAAAATATGACAGGGTATAAATTCTCTCCCATTTCTCCCACCTGCTCAGGTACTCTCAATTGTTTGATCCAGCTATCCTTTCCTTTATACAATTAGTACATGATTCCTTAAAATTAGGCATCATCCATCATATATCTAGATGGACTGATGGACTAAAATGAAGCAAGGCTATGGTATGCACTTGAAAGAAAACTGGGATGTCTGTAATTGTGGAGTCTGTCTGGCAAGAACAAAGAATGTTTATTAACAGAGAATATGCATGTGTAATACTTGTTTTAATTCTAGGTAGTTAGAGGACTGATAACAATAACAAAGAGTTAAACATCCTGCATATCTCAGCTAGAAGTTAGGAATAGAGATGGCCAGGAACAAATATAATGCATAATAGATAACGCCTGGATCATTTATTAGCCAAGACTTGGGAACAGGAACAGCTAGAGACCAATGGGACAATTGTTAGATCCTTACTAAAATGTTTATTAGATGATTTGTTTTGTACATCCCACCTTATCCCACCTTCCGCTTTAGTGAAAATGTATAAAGATTTCTTAATTCTATTGTTCGAGGTTCCTTGACATTTTCTAGGCAGGACCCTTTTCTTGGAGCGCTTCAATAAAAGGAAACAAAACCTGCACCTCATGTTTGGTGCTCTTCATCAACTTCGGCACCAGGCTCAGACCCGAATTGGGGACAACAATCCTAACCAATGATGATTGATAACTTCCATTATTCTTAAACCAGGAAACACACAAGCAACTAGCCACATCACTGGTGGGATTCAATTATTTTTACTACCGGTTCTGTGGGCGTGGCTTGGTGGACATAGCAGGGGAAGGATACTGTAAAACCTCCAGTCAGAGGAGGCATTTGCTGGTTCTCCGAACTACTCAAAATTTCCACTACTGGCTTTCCAGAACTGGCCAGAACCTGCTGAATACCATCTCTAAGCCACATGGATTCTCTTTCCCTCTTTGTAGATTCAGAAATCCCAAGAAATTGCTACTACTAGGGATCTCTGATAAACATTTTTCTAAAAAGACGAAATATATAATAATTCATATCCTAACTGCGGCCAGATTAGCATTTGCCCAGTGCTGGAAAACATCCTATTTACCTACAGATCAAATGGTCATTCAGAAAATATGTGACTGTGCAGAAATGGACAATTTAACCATAGCTCTTAAAAATAAAGAGTCTTCAGCATTTGATAATAATTGGAATGCGTGGTATAATTGGTTATATCAGAGATAAACTGTTCAATGAATAATGGGTAATTTAAGCATAAAAAGTGATAAGATGTGTATATTTAAAGTAAGGTAGGAGAATTGGATCTTGCAGACTGTCATAAAGGATATCTGTCTGTTTTTAACGTATTTTCTTTTTTCTTCCGTCTCTTTGTTTTTTTTCTTTCTTTTATACTTCTTTTTCTCCTTTTTCGGTCGCAAGACCGAGCTTTTTTTTTTTCTTCTCCTCTTTCCCTTCTTTCTTTCTTCTTTTTCTCTCTCTGTTGCATATGTAATGTTGTTATGTTTTTTTTAATTGTAAATTCAATAAAATTTATTTTAAAAAAAAGAAAAGAAATTGCTACTACAATTTCATTGCAAGACACCGAAAATACAAATCTGGTTGCCTGCCATTTTCTTGGCAGGAAATAAAAGAAAAAGAAAACTTACTATGCTCATTTGTTTTTCTGATGTCACTCTAGGCCTAACCTCTATCACAGAAGAAAATAGGAGGATAGCATGTTCATAACATAAATATTTTAATTAAGATATTAATTAAGATCTCCCTTGTGGACTTGTTAATGTGACTCATAACATTTTGACTTACCCTTCCCTTTATGTATGGAGACCATACTTTTGCTCTTTAATTTTCTAATTATTCAATCACTATCAGCTGCTTGCACTCATTTTTAGAAACAAATCTATTGAAGCTAACCGTGCTTTCAAAAATAAATTGCATTCATTTAATCTCATATGAAATGTATAGAGTTTTTTATTCTCTGTGGGAATGATTTGCTTTCCATACAAGACGATAACACATTTTAGACTGAGCACAAATTTGATACTGTCCTATCATCTGAAATTACTAAGACTGTTCTAAGGAAAGTCAACAGCAAAAAAAGCTCAATATATTTTCTACATTTTATAATTATCTCTTTTGGTTGCATTGCTCGTTGGTTGAAGTTACTATATGTCACAGTGAAAAAAATAATAATCTGTGACCTTTATGTTTAATACAGGTAGACTTTATTTATCAACTGCTTTGTTCATCAACCATGCAAAGTTACAACAGTGCTGAAAATAAACCCTTTATTCTTGCATTTACAACCTCTGCACAGTCCTCTGTTGTATAATCACCACGACTATTAGTAAGTATTGCATATGCCTGACATTTTCTCCCCCTTCTCCCCCATTGCAAGAGCTGTGGTGGCGCAGTGGTTAGAATGCAATATTGCAGGCTAACTCTGCTCACTGCCAGGAGCTTGATCCTGACTGGCTGAAGGTTGACTTCCATCCTTCTGAGGTTGGTAAAATGTTTTGGGGGCAATATGCTGACGCTATAGACCAAAGGTCTTCAAACTTGGCAAGTTTAAGACTTGTGGACTTCAGCTCCCAGAATTCATGAGTTGACATGACTGGAGGAGGAATTCTGGGAGCTGAGGTCCACAAGTCTTGAAGCTGTCAAGTTTGAAGAATCCAGGGAATGCTGTAAAGCACTATGGGGAGGTATGTAAGTCTTAAGTGCTATGGTTAGCACTAGTGCTATTGTAGACTGGAGAGAATAGAGAGGAAAGTTTCAAGGAATTGTCTAACATTGGGGGGTAGGGGGGGAACCTCCATCAAGAACTAGTCATATTTTTAACTAAATAAGTTATTTATTTAGTGATTCCATTCTGCTTATTACTTGATTCAGGGCAATCCTCACTATGCTAAAAGAGGAAGAAACAATATTAAAAGAGGAAGAAACAATATTAAAAGTATATAGAAGCAATGAAACCATAGCTTACAGTAGGCAGATACTTATTTGTTCCCCCAGTTGTCAAGCAAGTTGGTTGTACTTGGATGAATGATACTTTGGAAAGAAGGCAACCACAAAGCGGTTTTATATTACAGCTAAGAAAATTATGTGATTGTGCACATGTAGTTAACCAGGATGTGACCTCAGTCAAGGAAGTTTTTACATTTTAAATAGAATAATGAATGCTATGAGCATATACTAGAAAATATATATTAGAAAATCATGCATGTTCTGAATTTGAATGGGCAAGTTCAGGATTTTACAGCACCTTAATATTGCAGCCTGTGCATTGTCAACAGATATAATATATCCACTTTCCATTTGGGATTTAGCTTGCAGAGATTCAGGAGAAGATGATAAAAATGAAGGAATGACAAACACAGCAACTCAAACCTATATAGTAGCAACAGCAATAGCATTTAGACTTATATACCACTTTATAGTGCTTTATAGCCCTCTCTAAGCAGTTTACAGAGTCAGCCTATTGCCGCAACAATTTGGGTCCTCATTTTACCCACCTCAGAAGGATGGAAGGCTGAGTCAACCTTGAGCCTGGTGAGATTCGATCTGCCAAATTGCAGTAGAGTAGCTTGCAGTACAGCACTCTGATCATTGCACCACCAAGGCTCTATAAACTCTGTAGAAAGAAAAAAAAAGAACATTTGTATGATTTATTTGGAAAAAGCAGCCTTGTTTTCCAAGTCAATGCAAAGAGATATTCTGTGAGGCATGGAAACTCCAGTTTTCAATCAACCACAACCAACCCCTCTGATGAAGTGTTATCATCTGGCAATGCCTACACACTTTCAAGCATACTAATTGTTGTTTTTAATGCTTTGAAAGGGAAAGGAATAAAAGAAAGCCCACTTACTCAAGGAATAGAAACTGTTCTGTGCTCTCCCAAAGAATTACAGGTAGTCCTTGAGACCTACAACAGTTCATTTGGTGACCCTTCGAATTACAACAGCACTGAAAAAGTGACATGATCATTTTTCACACTTATGACCATTGCAGTATCCCCAGGGTCATGTGATTTACATTCAGATGCTTGACGACTGGTTCATATTTATGACGGTTGTAGTGTCCCAGATTCATGTGTCCTTTTTTGCGTTGTGCTGAAAAGCCAAGTCAATGGGGAAGCCAGATTCCTTTATGAGTCTGCCTATTGAGATGCGGTGGACCGGTTGCTTTCGTTGTGTGGAGACAATAACTTGGTCCTCAACCCCAATAAGACCAAGGAGCTTATAGTGGACTATGGAAGGAACAGATCACACATCCAGCCCTTGCTTATCAATGGAGACCGAGTGGAGCAAGTGGCCAGTTTTAAGTTTCTGGTGTTACCCTAAAAGAGGACCTGACCTGGGGTGCCCACATTGTAGCCCTGGTCAAAAGGGCCCAGCAGAGATTATACAAGCTGAGGCTTCTCAGAAAACAACAACTGAATGAAAAATGATGGAAAACCTTCTACAGCTGCACCATAGAGAGTATTTTAACTTACTGCACCTCTGTATGGTTTGCCAATTACACTGTGGCAGATAGGACAGCACTCCAGAGGGTTAATGTCATTACCCAAAAGATCATTGGTCGCCCTCTCCCCTCTTTGGAAGAGCTTTATAGTTCCCACTGCCTTAAGAAAGCTCAAAACATTCTCAAAGATCCATCTCATCCTGGGAACCTTTTTTTTTTTTGAACTATTATCATCTGGCAGATGGTACAGGATAATAGAAAAAAGGACAAAAAGGCTGAAAAACAGCTTCTATCCCAGGGCAGTAGATCTTTTGAATTCTGCTGTATAGTGCAGTGTTGGTGTGGTGTTGCGGATTTTTTGGTTCAATGTATGGAGGGTGAAGGATGTGTGTTTGTGTTTATTTTCATGGTCATGGTCATGATGTACACTGAAGATGGTGTTTGATTTCGTTGTATGAGATGCAATGACAATAAACTAAACTAACCCAAATAAACAACCATGTTACTAATTTAACAACTGCAGAGTTAAATGTAGTTAAATGTGGTTAACCACAGTTAACAAATGTGGCAAGAGAGGTTGTAAAATGGGACAAAACTCACTTAATGAATGTCTCACTTAGCAACTGAAATTCTGGGGTCAATTGTGGTCATAAGTCAAGGACTACATATATGACATAGGCACAGGTTGATAAATGTAGGAGTTTTCACTGGCAGAGTGTTGCAGGAGGCCATCATAGCCAAAAATAGAACTCACAAGGCCATTTTTTCTGGCAGAGTGCTCCGGCCACCACAGGCATGAGTGACATCAAGCTAGCCATGCTAGCCAGGCCCCCCCCCCCCCCCCCCCCCCCGAGGTCAAACACAAGCCTAATGTGGCTCTCAATGAAATCAAGTTTGACACCCCTGCTCTAGAGGGCAGCTGAAAAAGACTATGATCATTTCAGCGGATTTTCACCATTTATATATATATTTTTCTCTTGCCTCGCGTGATTACAACTATACATAAGCAGATGTGGTGTTTTCATTTGTTTCATTCTAAATGTGGTAAAAATGGCCTGACAGCTTTTATGAATGCATGGCTCCTTAAAAGAGCTGTCAATAACTATTTATCAATGTGTCATTCCTGGCTAGTCCTTGGCAGTGTTTTTCAGTTCCTCTGATACTTTGTGACAACGTTATTTTTAAAATATTTGTGGTTCCAATCATTTCACATCAACACAAAACTAGCCAAGAGCCATAAGAAAAAGGCCCTACTCATAATAAACGCAAAGAGCTGAGAATGGCTATACCCAATGTACCAATTTGGAGAAAAGAATTGGGCTGCAGGCTGCAATCTGTATGTATGTACCCATTTGCTTTGTACACACAAGAAGTCCCAGAAAAATAAATAGCTTCAGGACTTGATAGGGCTTAAAAGGTATGTGTAAAAGTGCAGAAAGGAATTAACTGCTTATTATCTATTTTTATTTCATGGATTAAATGTTAACACCATTCCTTGCTATGATCTGGAGAGTTCTATGCTCAGGCAAGCTCATTTGTGGTTGATCAAAGACTATCCTCTGTAACAGTGGTGGGATTCAAATTTTTTTACTACCGGTTCTGTGGGCGTTGCTTGGTGGGTGTGGCGTGGCTTGGTGGGTGTGGTTTGGTGGGCATGGCAGGGGAAGGATACTGCAAAATCTCAATTCCCTCCGCACCCCACTAACCTGCTTTCCAGCTCCGTTCTCTTGTGTGGGGCAACAAAAGAAGACCCAGCCAATCAGGTGGGACTCGGGAGGCAGAGAATCGATGGGGGCGGAGCCAGTCAGAGGTGGTATTTGCTGGTTTTCCGAACTACTCAAAATACTGGTTCTCCAGAACTGGTCAGAACCTGCTGAATACCACCTCTGCCCTTTAACCTAGAGGGCCCTGAATGTGTTAGGAAAGCAATTCAAGCTGTGTTTGCAGGGAATTCTGGGAAGTTCATTTCCAGCATTTCAAGGCAGACCTGTTTTGGAAGACTGAGTTGGGATTTCTGCACAGAATGATCATCTTGGTACCCAAAGTAAAGAGACCAAGCAATGAATCAGGTCATCTATGTTTGAATCTCACTTTGCTATTAATTCACTAGAGAGCTTTATAAAAGTCATTGCATACAATATTTAGAACAGAGATACCAGTATTGATTGACTTTACAGCATGAGTGAGCAAATGCTTTTGGCCTCATGGGTCTGCAGATTTCAAGAACTTGCACACACACACACACACACACACACACACACACGCACATGCACACACAGATTCATTTTCATATACACAGGCTCATCTTCAGATATGCAATGTAAGACTTTCATTTGGAAATAGAGCTTGTAGAGTTGTAATTGCAGGAATGTTCCAATCTCGGATGGCAAACCTCAGATAAAGAATGTTTCCAAGCAAATACAACTCAGGTAAACAAAGTCACTAATCTGAAGGAGGATTAGAGAGAGGAAGTAAGCATATGTTAGACTTTAACTAGAGACAATTAATTGTATGGATTACTGTGCTAAACAGTAACGAAAGTTAAGCAGTAACCAAAGTTAACCAATGATGGAGGATAACTAAAAATGTGTATAAATGCAAGATTAGACTCCAATAAAGATCATCATGATTCAGTTGTTCATGATCAAACAACTCGACTGCCTCGTCATTACTACAAGAGCTACATACAAAGGTATCATCAAACAAGACATGATAATGTGCCCATAATTGAGCAAATGGTGTGAATTTTGTAATTTGCATCATTTACGTGATGGCTTTATGAGATACATGATGTTTACTTGCCTTCCTGTGCCTATGGATAGCTATGGCTGTAAGCCTGTTGTAAGAATTGTAGATAATGTACCTCAATTATATTGAACAATAAAGCACAATAAAATATTAAGTATAATTAAATATAATCCAGCTAAGGTTCTGTCTCCCCAAGTTTTTGCTTTCAAGGATGGTGTGCTCTTGCTAATTTGAGATCTAAAAGATTATTTTTTTTTGCAAATTTGTTTCTTATAACGGTAACAAAAACATGCCATTTGCAGCTGCAGGATCCTGCTATGGCTAACATGCTTCCAAATGATTCAATGGTTCCATCAGCAAATAAACTTTGAGTTGCATGACAGCGGGATGGCTGGTGAATAAATTAAATAAATAAACAAACAGACAAACTTTTATTTTATATTTTATCCAACAGATCTGTCTCCACTAAATTTAGTTAGGGGGCACTTTTCATTTTCCCAGCAACGAGCAACATGGACCAAGCTGCTTTTAAATGCAAGTTTGTAGCAATGCTGTTCTCTGAAAAAAACCAAACCATGATTCTATTTCACAATACTACTCTTAATTTTATGGACACATATTTCACATCATGTCTCTGGCATCTAGTGTTGAAAGACTGTCTCTTCATTTTCATAATACTTTTAATCATTGCTGTCATGCTGAGCTGTTTAGAACTCCAAAACATAGAAATTGCAAATTTAGTATTGAAATTTTACTATAAGGTCAAGAAGAAAAACAAGTAGGTGGTGATGTAGGAAGAAATGTATTTTTATAGCAGCAACTGTCATATTAACTAAGCAAGACTGGATGATGTAATCTAGTTTAAATAGAATCTGATTGGAACAAGCTCGGTAAGAGAGGCTTACAAAGGAAACTTGGATCAGAGATAGTACACATCCTTTGTGTGACTAAGTTTTGGGGTTAAATCCTTGGCAGATGATGATTTGGAAAGACTTCTTTGGAAATGGTGAAAAGCCCTGGCAGACTTTGTAGAAGACTGAATCAAATTTCAGTAGATGGACTAGTAACCATCTGGTTTGTAAATGACATTTTCCTATCTTCCAGTTTCACAATAGAAATAAAGCACATGGGTCAAACCAAGTGCGGATAGGGACAATCACTGGAGTTATGTGATATATGCAGTACATAAGAGCTATTCAAACATCTCATTAAAATTTTAAATTGAGCTGATTCCAGGTTTCCTCTGGGATATTATCTTGGATGGTCTATTTTGTCTTACAGTTAGATATGCTAGTTTGATCTTTTCTTATAGAAGGTCAAGTTGCATGGTGCTTTAGATAGGGTTTACTGGTTTATTTATTTGCTCTTCTCATATGACAGAAACCATCCCCTTCTAAATTATTTGGAATTACCACTCCATGGGGGTTCAGTATAGTGTAATGCACTGAAGATCTTTTCCCACAAGACTTTTCTCTTTCCCTTGCCTCTCACCACAGGAGAGATGAGCAAGAAACTCCTGGCATCTGTTGACTGAATAGCTGTGATCATAATATGCCTCTGCTTGCCATTTGTGACTGTAGGACAATTTTTGAGTTTCCTTACACCAGAGACTAGCGCACCTTCAGTGAAGCATAAATCGGTTTACTGACAGCACTGGAGGCAAAGACAGGCTCAAAGAGGAGACAGGTTATAGTCCTTTTTAAAGAGATGTATACATCTGATTAGGGTACAGCCACAAAAGTACAGGCAATAGCAGAGGGTTGTATTAGATTTAACTACAATGGTATGTTAAAGAAGCTGAACTTTCAGCTGGAAAGCTAGCAGCCCAGGTTCGAGACCCAAGTATGGGACATGATGGGGTGAGCTCCTGTTACTTGCCACAGCTCCTGCTCACCTAGCAGTTCAAAAACATGCAGATGGGAGTATAAGTACCACTTCAGTGGGAAGGTAAAAGTGTTCCATGTACCTTGGCATATAGTCATGCTTGGCCACCTGATATTGATCAGGGAATTGTCTTCAGACTGGCTCTCTCAGCCAAGAAATGGAGATGAGCACCACCTATGATCAGATAGGGGAAAACTTTACCTTTACTTATCAGAGCTGGAAGGGACATTGTGGATCATCTAGTCCAACCCCTGCCCAAGCAGGAGACCCTACACCATTTCTCTCTTCTTGAAAACCTCAAGTGATGGCGCTTCCACAACTTCCAAGGGCAAGCTGTTCACTGGTTGATTGTTCTCACTGTCAGAAAGTTTCTCCTTATTTCCAGGTTAAATCTCTCCTTGTTCAGTTTCCATCCATTATTCCTTGTCTGGCGTTCGGGTGCTTTAGAAAATAGCTTGACCCCTTCCTCTCTGTGGCAGCCCCTCAAATATTAGAACACTGCTATCATATCTCCCCTGGTCTTTCTCTTCACTAGACTAGCCAAGCCCAGTTCCTGTAACTGTTCTTCATATGTTTTAGTTTCCAGTCCCCTAATCATCCTGGTTGCTCTTCTCTGTACTTTTTCTAGAGTCTAATCTTTTTTATAGTGTGGTGACCAAAACTGGATGCAATACTCTAGGTGTGGTCTTACTAAGGCTTTATAGAGTGGTATTAGTACCTCACTTGATCTTGATTGTATCCCTCTGTTAATACAACTTAGGATTGCATTAGCTTTTTTAGCTGTTGCTGCACACTGCTGACTCATATTTAGCTGGTTGTCCACTAAGACTCCAAGATCCCTCTCACAGTTACTGCTATTGAGCCTGGTTTCACCCTGTCTATATGTGTACTTTTGGTTTTTGTTGCCTAAGTGTAGGACTTTACTTTTCTCTACATTGAGTGTTAATTGGGCAGGACTACAAGGATAGTGAGGATGAGGATAATTTTCATACCTTTGAATCATTGTTGACCCCTGGTCCGGTTGGAAGGTCCCTGCAATTCTTCTAGCAAGATTTTCAGAAGTGATTTGCCATTGCCTTCTTCCTAGCTCTGACAAAAAGAATTGGCCCCCAAACCTGGCTTTGTGTCTAATCTTTGGGACTAGAATTCACTGGTCTCCTGGTTTCTAGCCTGATGCCTTAACTACTACACCAAACACTTTACAAAGACAATAGGGGTTTTGGGGAAAAAAATTAAAGATATAGTATTTCATGAAGATAGTTTCTTTCCGGAGAGTTGTTTTATCTTATGTTATTTTTGTTTCCTTAACCTGTTTGGCTCCTGGTATAGTATCCTTTCCTAGCCCATCATATTTTTTTAACCTTCTAAAAGTTTTATGACTGAATTGACAGTTTAGATTCTCTAGGACCTGGGGATGGTAGGAGAAAGAGAGAACATTTTTGTCTAATTTGATGGGTCAACTCCTTCAATCAAGTCTTCCTTGTATCTAATTCATTTACAGCTGAACTTTTTTTTCTCTAGGAAAGTGTATTTGGATAAGGGGCCTTTTAACTTAAATTCCCCTTCATTGGGAAATATTTTTAAGAGAGGATGTGGGGTCAAAACAGGATAAGTGAAACCAAAGGAAACCAGAAGGAGGAATCTGGGACAGAAATGAAAGAAGGAACCAAGAGAAAAGACAAAAAGAAATCTAGAAACTGCTTAAAGAGAGAATGGCTTTGATATTTGAAAACCAGTACATTGGGCCAATGTCCCATTTAGTTCAGCACTTTATTCCCATATTGCCCCCAAAGGTTATTTCTGTGATTATGAAGATAATAGATAGATGCATAAATAGGTACATAGATGAAAGATGAGCTGTAGTGGCGCAGTGGTTAGAATGCAGTACTGCAGGTTACTTTTGCTGACTGCTGGTTGCCTGCAATTTGGCAGTTCAATTCTGACTGGGTCAAGATTGACTCAGCCTTCCATCCTTCCAAGGTTGGTAAAATGAGGACCCAGATTGTTGGGGGCAGGAGGCTGACTCTGTAAATTGCTCAGAGAGGGCTGTAAAGCATTGCGAAGCAGTATACGAGTCTAAGTGCTATTGCTATTGATGCAGATTATTAAAAAGTATAGAAGTCACATTGCATGATTACCAAGCTTGAATCTTAAGTCAGAAATGAAAAATCAATATTAAGAGTTGCAAGGGAGTTTTTCTTCAGAACAACATTCCAAAACATCATCTGTGCCAAGTATGCATTACAAATGTAGCATCTTGCCCTTAATTCATGCAATTGTTCGCAATCTCTCTCTTCTCTCCCTCTTTCCCTCACTCTCTCTCTCTTCTTCCCCCTCTCCTAGGGAACTTGTGTGAAGTTAGGAAATGACCAGCAACTTTGCCTGCTTCTCCTGTGATGATTTGGCAGGCAAGATAACATGCCCTCTACAGATGTGGGTTTTCACTCTCTATGATTGAAAAGGTTAAGCTTCAGTCCCCATCTCGGCACTTTTTAGGTGCCAGAGAAGCATTATCTCAGCTTCAGCAAAGGATCTGAATACACACTGTAGAGCAATGAGCCTCTGCACCATTTGGTTGATGCCAAGTCATAAAGTGTCCCTTACCTTCCCACTCAAAATTGCACAGCTAGTACCCCGGAAATGAAAGATTGCCACAGTGATACTCTGATACACATTCTCAGTGAAACCGGAATGGTCTGCCTTTTCCATGCCAAAATGTTTCATATTTTAGTTTTGTTTTTTTTAAGGCTTGGGCATCTGTTGAGAAGAAATGGATGTGATGGTTCCCCATCTGCTTCCTTGGCAATCACCTCCTGCAAATTAGTCCATTTTCCTATCTACTACTGAAAGTCCTTTGCACTCAGCTCAGAGGAATCTCAGGATCAGCATTGTATCGCCAGTGGGGAGGACAGCAGCTCATTTGGAAGGCCACTTGTAGCAAAAGCAGACAACTAACATATTGCCCTTCTTAGTGGAAGCAAATTCCACAGAACTGCTCATTAGAATTGGTAAGAACTCCATTGTCAAAGCTGGTGGTTCTATTCCAAGGGCATTAAAAGTAGGAAGCTGAAAATATGGTTTGTAAATATCAAGAAATTGTGCCTAATTGTCGCACAGAATAACAGAATTGGAAGGGACCTTGGAGGTCTTCTAGTCCAACCTATTTCTCATGCAGGACGTTCTATACAGTCACAGTTGAGTAGAGCAAAGCCTGAGAGAGTTCTTCTATTAATTATTTATTTTTAGCCAGTATTTCCAAAGATAGAGGTTGGTGGGCACAGTCGAACACTCTTGGTTTGTACCTTCTTTCCTGCCTTCTTTCATCTGAGATTCTCAGTCAAACTAAAAAAGAAAGAAAAAGGGAGCTTCTGTGAAAAAAGCCAAAAATGATTGGTTTCAAAAAGTTAATTGCTGCAATGGTCCTGACCAGATTTTTGTTGGGGGGGTGGGGGGGAGGGAGAGAGGAAGATTTTGAGAGAAACATTATTTCCCCCCTATGTAATTCTGATCTAAATCAAGGCCCCTGCCCCAGCTATTTACAGAATGGAGTGATGCCAAAAAAAACCCTGAAACTGGGCTGCTTATATAGAATAATACAGACTGGAAGCAAATACTTAAAGCCCTGCTCCTAATCAGCAAAGTGCTCAAACTTATCTTTCTCCATGAGCAGGTCCCAATATGGATTGCGATTTATAGGCAATTCCGTATGGAAGTTTTAAGCTGCTTTTCCCTTCCTCCCCCAGCCCCATGCTGATACCGGCTGGAAATGTAAGAAAGCCCTGTCCAAATTTCAAACTTGAACAAATAGTGCTGCCCCAGCTGTTCCACTTATTGTTCCTGCTTTTTTTAAAAAAAATGTTTCTTGATTGATTCTTAATTGATTCTTTACTTTTCATCCTGGATAGAACACGGGATTTCTATTTGGATTAGCAAACATAAGAGGGGGGAGCAGTGAGGCAGCTTGGAAACTGAAAGTGCATTCCATAAATAGTTTTCAAAGATAGTAACTAGGTGACTGAAGTTTCTGCCATGCAAAATTCTAACTGGAGAACATGATTGATGACTCTTGGCTATGGATGTGTCCCATTGGAGAATATGAATTACAATACACCCAGGGGATGGGGGAAAACCAGGGTCAATGGTGACAATGAATTATATGTCTCAGAGTCGGCTACACCCAGGCAGTGCTGGACATTGTAACTCCCAATAAATCCTTTTGAAGTTTTGGAAGTTTGGCTCGAGATTCATGATTTAATTGGGGTAACACTAACATTTTTTTAAAAGCCCATTTTCAATCGAATTAATTACCTTCTACTGCAGCCCCAGTGACTGAAACAGCTGAGGCATGGCAAACCGTTCTGCCGCGTGAATCAACTGTGCTAAAAAAAACAGGAAATAAAGTACAGGAAAGAGCAGCGGGTGGGTTGGGTGGGGCCAAATACTCACTGGAATTACCGGTTCACCTGAACTGGTCCAAACCAGTAGAATCTCTGTTAGATCTGGGAGGATAGGTTCAATGATGGAGACAAGACTCAGATAGCAACAACAGCTCTTTATTAGTGACTTCAGATCTGAGCGAAATATCCCAGCCGCAGCAGCCCCTTATATAGGGCTGGCTGCGGCTAGGCAGCCAATGACAGTGATTTGAGTTTGCCGTGCTTGGCTGGGCCAATCGCAGCAGCCCGTTTACTAGCCAATAGGATCAGTCTGAGGTGACCAATCACGATCCGCTATCAGCAGGTCAATCAGAGTTGCAGGCTTTCAAGCCTGCTAGTCCGGAACAATCTCACCCCTGAACTCATCCACATACATACAGCCCAAGGCGATCCTTCTCTTCTATCCTTACGCCCTTGCTTTGCTTTTGCGCCATTTCACTGTTTTGCTAGTCCAGCAGCTCAGGCTATGGACAGAGTCTGCAGCGAGAAACTGAAAAGAAAAACAAAAAGATGGCCAGCCTCTTCCAATTGATGAAAATGTGTCTTTGAGTCACACTAGAATTAAAGTAATCTTTGAAGGTGATTTTTATAAAGAGAAAATATATTGGGGGGAAAAGAAGTGCCTGGGGTTAACAGTCTATGTTCAGGCCCTAATGGATTACACCTGTAAGTGATTTTACACTTTCTCCTGATAGAGCAGTCCTCTTGTTTACTTAGAAGAAACTCAGTGGGAATCACTCCCAGGAGAATATATTTAGGACTACAGCACTGGAAAAAGATTTTGTTGGGAGACGTGACTGTGTTTAAATGCTCTAAAACTCATGTAGAAATGTATCATGTTTCCCAAAGAAAACATCAGGTTTTGGAAGTATAAGCTTTATTGGGGGGTCATTTTCTGATCTTAAGCTGTTTAAAAGTACATTGTGTTCCCCTTTTGAAGCATATTTCCATATCCTTTGCTATCAAGAAGTGATTTAAAACTGCATTATGTTCTCCACCAGAACAATATATGTCATTCTATGAAATACAGTACAAAATTGGGAGGTGACCCATTTATTAATGTACATACATGCATACTTATTATGCTATTGTCCTTCAGGATAAGAAAGGTTAGGCAATGATCAGAAGGTAAGCAAGCTGAAGAAATCAAAGGCATCAGATAAAAAAGGAAAACAGATGCAGTTATATCAACACAGGCAAACCTTGATTATTTATTTAAAATAAGTTAGGCTATCTTGTCATCAATGTATCTAAGAATGCTTACAGAATCACTGAATAATTCCATCATTTGTCCAGGACATTTTCCCACATTTGAATCAATACAGAGTTATGGTATATTTATTGCTTTAGGTACAAAGAAAAATGTACCATGAAAATAAACAATTATGAAAATATGCACAGGATGGCTTGATAAAAGACTAATGAAAGGAAAACAGTGAGCAATTTTTTTAAATAAGAAGTATCCATACTTCTTGGTTACTGGAATTCTGGCTGACGTTATTAAATGTTTATGTGTTGAAATATAGTAAGGAGGTATAGATGTCAAGGAAAATTTAGGTATTTTTATTAGAATATAAATGTATGTAAATTTTTCCTGGTTTTGTTCTTGGATTAGTCTTTGTAAAGCAAAGTTATAAATGTAAAAATTTTTTTACCCTTGTGAACATCTTTTAGATTTGCCCCTTTCTCAGGTGTATACTTTATTTTTTAAAGGAAATATGGTAACTATACATTACTTATTTAATGCTAATGATTGGGTTTGTTCTAACCACACATGATATTTCATTAATGTTGCAATGCCAGATGAGTTGATAAATTTTACTCCATGCAATTGATTAAGTGCTTCTAAAAGAGATAGAAGTGAAATTATAGCTAAATAGGGTTTCCACACATATATATCTGGACAGATCCCCAATAGCAAAGAGAATAAAATAGTTTCTTGTCAGGAACACTCAATGTGCTTTGGATTAAGTAAACCTCATCTGCTAGAGCAGAGACATTATTCACTACAATCTTTTTATTCATGCTATGTCAGGTAATAAAAATAAACTTTCTGCCTAAAACATGCCATAAAATTGGATGCATCTACATTCCTCTTTTGTGAGAGCCAGTTTGGTGCAATGGCCAAGACATCAGGCTACAGACTGGGAGACAGTGAGTTCTAATCCCAATTTAGACCCAAAGCCAGGTAGGTGACCTTGAGCCTGTCACTCTCTCTCAGCCCTTGAAAGAAGGCAGTGGCCTTCATCCGAAACCACTTCTGAAAACTTTGCCAAGAAAACTGCAATCATCAGGAGTTGAAGGCACAAAACAAGAACACATACAGAATTTAAAAGCTGGAGATCCAGAAATCACTCACATTATTTCAAAATAATGACAGTGAAAGCAGGAACAGTTGCTTAGATGAAAGCAAGAACACTTAAAATATTCAGTGGTAACTAGAATATAAAGCAATTAACCTAGTCTCCTTTTTGATTAACTGGCTTTTCAAGACTAAGATAAACACCTTGTTGTTCAGAAGCAAACCTTTCCAAATACGATGGAGAATTTGGTTTCTTTCATAGACAGTTTTAATATCTTAATATCGTAGTCCTGACCTAGGAAAGACAAGGTAATCCCAATACAAAGTTATTTCACTGTTAGGGTAAAAACATATATTCTCTCCCCACTCCCTCTGTCTCTCCCTATCCCTCTCCTCCCCCTTCCTCTCTTTCTCCCCCTCTCTCCCCCTCCCCCTCTCTTTTTCTCTCTCTTCCTCTGTTTCTCTGGTAATTTTATGTATTTTACAACTTTATATGTTTTATTGGACTTTATGTTATATCTAAAGTTCTTTTAATATTATGTACTGCCTGGAGATGCTTTGACAAGGTATATAAACTATACTATAAATATACTAAGTGAATGAATGGTTGAATCTATTCATATACATAGCAATAGGATTATTTGATAGCCAGATAGAAAAGAGGACAGAAGGTTAAAACACACAGCTATGCAACTGCACCAGTACATATGTATAAATAGTAACATAGGTATAAAAAATTTAGAGCAGAGTTCAGCATCTGTGGCAAACTTACATAAAATGTTTATATGACTCATTATTTAATTCAGAGTTTAATTTTGCCTGCAAACATCTGGATTACACCTTCTTTATATGTATTTCTTTTCTGTAGTTGACTCTAAGCTAGTGTTCTCAGAAGAATTAATCTCTTTCTGTGCCTTACTTTTCTCCTTCCTTCCTTCCTTCCTTCCTTCCTTCCTTCCTTCCTTCCTTCC
>NW_020769321.1:20295004-20306504 GCF_900518735.1 Pseudonaja textilis | reverse complement strand
GAAGAAGAAGAAGAAGAAGAAGAAGAAGAAGAAGAAGAAGAAGAAGACCCCCAGCTGATAGTTAATTCTTTGGAAATACTTCTCACTTCCTGGGTTCCACCATAGTTGCTCTTTTACAGCAGGAACACCTTCTTCTTATATTAATATCTGGTTGACCTGTGTCATAATGAAGATAAAGAAAGTTGCACATCTTTGCGCCATTCTCTCTGAGAACTATGTTTCACCCTTATTAGTTATTTTTGAGAGCTAACCCTTCCTTGGTATATATGTGATTTACGTTTCTTGCTACTATATGCCATGCAATGAATACAAAAAATATTTTCTTGCAAATTTTCTCTTATACCAGAATGTAATCTTTTTTTCTCGTTAGAAGGAAGGAACAGGGGAAATAATTGAATACTTTAATATAGAGAGACTATGTTGCTGTAAAATTAATTTTGTTAACTTAATTTTGTGCTTGTGATTGGTTCAAAGAAACAGTTTTATCTTCTGCCCTGGTTAAATAAGATATTGTAGATCTTCAGCTTCTTTCTCATTTTTTTAAAAAAAGGATATTAGCTGTTAGAAATGGAAGAAATGGGATATTAATAGTACAATATCATTGGGACAGAAGAAAGAGAGAATCTAATGTGGAGACACTGCCAGATCTAAAGCTTTGCTGGGCTCATAATAACAGCTTGGAGGTGGGAAATAATGACATCCCCTCCCCCCAATCTTTCCCGCCTTTTCCTTTTTTAGATTTCCAAATTCCTTTTCCCTTGAGAAGATAAAACTCTGGTGGGTGGGCTTTTCAAAGGGCTAGGTTCTGCCATTAAAAATCTGGCTTGAGGTCTTATGTATTTCCTCCTCAGAAACCCAGGGAATCTGAGCATTTGGCTGATCCAAAGCCTCCTTCAATTCTCAGTATACTCTCCTTTCAACAGTATAAACACCTGAGAATATAAATAGGAAGGCTTGTGAGGATGGATCTACTTCTCTGTCTATGGACCCTAGATAAAAAAAGAACTTGATGGCTTCTAGCATGCTTTTCATCAAGCTGAACCCTAAGTAGGTAATGACAATGGGGAATTATTACCAAGAACTTCCTCCCTTCCTTTTCTGCAGTCTGAGAAATTCCATAATTCTCTCTTGATTACAATAGGCTGAATCTTGGATATTACCAGTTCAAATCTGCTCATGAAGTGAATTGAGCCTCCCCAGTGATCTGTTGAGGCAGTTACTAGATATTGTGGTCCTTCTTGGTCCTGCTTTTTCCCTGCTACAGTCATAAGGCTCAGTGCAAACTGAGAAGTAACTAATGTGCTGGAGAAGTGAATCGGGGGTCCTTCGTGTAAGGTGATCTGTGCAAGCACTGGAAAGAAAGACTGATTTGTACCCATATCCCATATCTAATGGGAGGATGACAGGCTGTAGGCTGAGGATGACCTACTGAGGATGAGGATGACCTACTGCAGAAGAATAACTTTGGAATAAATGATATCATGATTCCTTCCTTCCTTTTTGCTTTTTAGTATGAAACTGAAAGGGCTATGTGATATACCAAATTTCAACTAATAGCTGAGCAATGATTAGTTGAGACATTTCTGTATTCATAACTGACATGTTATGACTGGCTAACAATTCTTTGCCAATGCTGCATACTCATAAAAGACTAGTATATATCTACACAACGTTTGGGATTTTAAAATAATCATTACAGCTGTCTCAGTCCCTGCCTCTTGGTTGGAAAGATTGGCCATCTGGAAATTCATTATACCTGCCATGTTCCACTTGATTCTTGAATGGCCAAAACCATGCCTTGATAAAGAAGTAGCAAGAAAGAAAAATGCTACAGAAGCAAGAGGGAATTGTGAAATAGATGGAGAAGCATATATTTTTGGAGGTAGGGATGAGGGAAATATATTTCAAAGTCCAAATTGATGAACATTCAAGACAATCTGTAACTGTATTGAGTCATACTCCAAACTTCATTCCAAAGAGCTTATATATAGCAATAATAAAGAGAGCTGCTTTCACGTCCTCCCCCGGCTCTAATGGATGAAAGAGGTGGCTGTTTCTCAAGATTTTCAAGAACATACCTTGAAAATCTCCATGAGGAGATCAAGGAAGCCACCAGATCAAGTGATCTGAGCAAAAGGAAAAGGATGTTGTCAGCTCTGGTCTGCTTATTTTCTTTCGTTGTCACCTCTGTGAGGACAGAATGTGATTTCATCCGAAGTGGTCAAGATAAGGAGGATTATTACTTTCAAATAGTCTGGAACAAAGCTAGACTAAAAGTTGGTAGGTACATGTCACTATCTTTAGGATTAGTGATTCATACATCCATTATATCTTAAGGAATGTGAGGAATAACCTGAGTCTATTATGAATCCATTGCTAGATGTATACAAGAAAATCATTGTGAACACATCTCTTTATGGCGGAACATGGATGTAAATAACAGTTTCAAGAAAGTGGAACTACTTAACCAAGAGATGAAATTAATGGTGCAAGATTTTATATCCATCAAATGCATTACTAGGAAATGCAGTAGTTCATGTATCATTAATGAATAAAAATATCTAAAGATTGATTTTATGAAGTAGTCCATGAGAGTTCTTCTCTTAGGTTCCCATTCTGGATGTATCAAATACCTCTATGTCCTTCATAACACCATCAGGAGTCCTCCTCCTTCTCAAAACATCCCTAAGGATTTCCTAAATAACTTGATAATAAGGCATAGAGGAGCACCAGATGATGTTCATCAGGATGTAATTTGCAGGAAAACAAATTGTGTTGTTTCTAGAAGCTGTAACTATCAATTCTCTGTGTGTGCACACACATATACACACTCAAATTGCAGACTATTAAAATAAGGGGGAGGGGAGGCCAATTGATATTTATTACGGGAAATTTTCACTGACTGCTTTCCATAGCTTGTGACTTGGAAATATGGTGTTTCTTTTCTTTTTTCAGCCAAATGTGATTTAATGTCTCTTATTAATCCCTGAACAGCTCCTGCATTTTGCATCCAATTTGTGCAAATGATGGCTCTTCCGGCTTTCACATCGGAACAACTTGCCTTTCTAATGAACCTGACTCAGCATCCTAGCTGAACTTTCAGATTCAAAGCTCCCACTAATTTTCTTCAGGCAACTGCCCTCAATTGATGAAAAATTAAACCTAAAATTAAACCAAAATGCTGGGTCATGGGGTGAGTGACATGACCAAGACTTCTTTCTTGTTCTTGATAGGTGCTTTTATCTCATTGTCAGAAGCTAAGATCTCAATGCTGATTTAAGAAATTTAACAGATCTCACTCTGTGTCAGAATACTGTCACCTCAAGAGATGTGCCAGCTGTGAGACCCTTCAGTCTTTTAAAAAGTTATTATTTAATTGGGGAATACATAGATCCACCTAAGAGTGCCTCAGATGCCATAGCACTTGCCAACTCCATGTTTCTGATCTCTAGTGGAGAATAAATAAGCATTAAAAATGCCCTCCCTGCCAGGTGAACAGTTCTTACTATCATGACATAAAGCAGAATCCCAGGTGCTGTTCTAAATTCTCCAACCGGCTGATGCCGTGTCAATCTTAATGCATGGGTGGGCTAATATCGCACAATTCTTCCTCAAACAGCTCCCCAAGGCAGCTCACAGCATGATTAAAAACATGAATACCAACAATTCATTAAAACTGTTAAAAATAATTACCCAAACCAAGAAACAAGATAATAACAAATTAAACGAGCAACAGAGAGCCAACAGACAAACAGCAAAAAAAAAAAAAATGAAACAAGCTGGCACTTAAAACCACCGACACTTAATGCCTGCAGAAACAGGATGTGTCTGTGTATTTTTAATTTGGCACTTAAACTGAAACAAGTGG
Source organism: Pseudonaja textilis (assembly GCF_900518735.1). The sequence continues at coordinate 20,302,636 of NW_020769321.1, read as the reverse complement.
GTGTCTGTGGAATAAAGCACCCAGGGGTTAAGCCTGAATGCCTGCCAATACAATTCTTTGTTGCTTCACAGAAGGCAGAAAGGTGAGAAAGTTGTAACTCAGATGCTTTTTCCTTCCTATGGACTCCAATATTGTGATGGATACTAATAATATAAGAAGCTGCTTTCTGCAGAAGTACTATCTGATTTCTGAATGAAGTTGTTTGGCTACAATCTAAGTCGCACTGCTTATCAGCTGCTACAACAGATGGAATTTGAGATCATGCAGTGTCTGGGTGTAGAATGTGAGTTATGTGAGTATGTGAGTATGTGAGTTATTCACATTTGATAATGATGATGGTGATGATGATGATGATGATGCCATTCACTGAAACCCACTCTTTCAAAAGAGACGATGCATGGGAACATAAGGCTACAGGTGCTCCTCTGGTTCATCATAAACCATGCCCAATTATGATGAACATGGTTCAAATATTGACGTAATACCCCTAGCAATATCCCAAAGGTCCTTTTTTTGTTTCTTTCAAGAAGCAATCAGACTTTTTGTTTTTTCTTTGAAGACATTTTTCTTCTCATCCAAGAAACTTCTTCAGCTGTGAAGAAGCTTCTTGAATGAGAAGCAAAATGTCTTCAAAGAAAAACCAGAAAGTCCGATTACCTCTTGAAAAAACACCTTTGGGACAACCATGACCTGGATGACTCAGAATCTCCATAGACAGCACTAGCACTAGCATTTAGATTTATATGCCACTTCACAGTTGGTTGATAGCCGTCTCTGAGTGGTTTACAGCACCAGCATACTGACCCCAAGAATCTGGGCCCTCATTTTACTGACCTCAGAAGGATGGAAAGTTGAGTCAACCTTGAGCGAGTGAGAATCAAACTACTGAACTTCAGCAGTCAGAAGAATTAGCTTGCAGTACTGCATTCTAACCACTGTACCATCACAGCTCTTGAGGGAAATGTCATGCCATATAGTGCATATGTGTACTTCCAGAGGTATGGAGTCTTCATGTATCTGAGTACATTTGAAGAGCCTTTCCCCATGAAAATAGTTCTACCACAGTTGTGGTCTGGTCATACCACATGCATCTCCTTGTGGGAGATAGTTTATGAGAGTTGTATGAACTTTGAAAAGATATGACTTGGGACAGACATTACATTATTGTTTTCATCCCCTCTTTCCTTTCTTGGTATTTAATTGCTCTGTAAGAAATCTTTCAAATAGTCAGGAGTTATCTGGGCTTTATAGGTTGTAATTAAAATATTGTTTGCAGAATAGCACTGATAGGCTGTTAAGTTCTTTTACCATGGGAAAGTCAAATCATTTGGATGAAATCAAGCTAATACATTATCTAGGACTGGAGTAGTTATTGCCTTGCATGATTAGTGATAGAGCATGAGTTATACTTTGCCCCCATGCACTCATTTTTAACTTAGATCTTTATTTCTGGTTTCTCTTAAGACAGTCACAGAATTAACATTTCAGACTGATGGCCAATGCTAAAATATGAGTTTAAAATTAAGTTTTGAAATATGACATATGGAAATGTAGATGGCATTAGAAATATGCAGAGCCCGCCTACGTAAAAATTCTAGCTTTATTAGACTTCATTCTATTTCCCTTACTAGTTGCTTCATTTTTTTTCCAAAGAGAAGGCACTAACTTTAAAACTAGTTGTAGAGCCGTTTTGAAGCAAAAACACTGGTGCTTGCTTAAAGGTTGAAGTCAAGAACAGAATGTCCATTTGTAACTACTTTTACTAACAGCTAACTAGCCAGTAGTGTATGGAAAAATCATATCATATTAAAATGATAGTTTATATATCAGCAGATTAATTTTATGGCCTTGAAACACAAGCGCACAAGCACACAAACACACACACACACACACACATGTACACAGCCTGACCATTTCCAATACTGAACCATAGTTTAGATGTCTCAACTCAGTTCTGGACTTAGAGCAAGTATTCCATTGATACCTATTTCTGAAAAAGACTTTAAAATTTGTGTTCCAGCATTGCCTTCACTAGAACTGCAACAATGGAAACGAAGAGTTAAAACCCTGCCTGTGTATCTCTTGTCACCCCACTCCTCTAGCAGCTATGTTATTAAAAATCAAGATAATACTTCAGGAAATATTATAAGTTTTGCATGAGGTTCATCTTAGGTCCGTGGAGTAACTGATTCAGAGTCAGCCGAACACTGCAAGTTTTAACAGGTGATATACTGTTAGAATAAAAGGAATGCGGTGGCTCAGTGGCTAAGACGCTGATCTTGTCGATCAGAAAACTTGGCACTTTGGCGGTTTGAATCCTTAGCACCGTGTAATGGAGTGAGCTACCGTTACTTGTCCCAGCTTCTGCCAACCTAGCAGTTTGAAAGCAGGTTAAAATGCAAGTAGAAGAATAGGGACCACTTTGGTGGGAAGGTAACAGTGTTTCATGCACCTTCATCATTTAGTCATGCCGGCCACATGACCACGGAGACGTCTTCGGACAGGCTCTTCGGCTTTGTAACGGAGATGAGCACCACCCCCTAGAGCTGGAAACGACTAGCACATATGTGCGAAGGGACTCTTTATCTTTACCTATACTGTTAGAATATAGCAGGGGTATCAAACTTGTGGCCCATGGGCTGGATGGGTCACATGCTGGCCATGCCCACTCCCAGTTTAGCGAAGGGGAAAAAAGCTGCAATACATCAGATGACAACAATGTGTTGTCATGAGTTTGACACCCCTGGAATAGAGTGTAATGAAATAAAATTCACAAGATAGACATCTCGGATGGATGGAAATACATTTATTAATAGTAGAAAGACTAGTGGCCTAAAATTCTTATCAAGTGAGGAGAAAAGAACCAAATTAGTTTACAGTTTAGGGAAGAGAAAGAAAAATCTTGCAGTCTCTTTGGTACAAACAGTGGTTTTCCAGTTTCACTATCTTGTGACTCAAACAATGTCTTCTGTAGAACAGGAATAAGGAGATGTAATGCCAAGATTATCTTATGGTTTCCGTATTTAGCTTTGGAATAAGCTGGAATACCTTGTGGCACAATGGCATAGTTTTCAAGAAATGTTTATTACTTCTCTCTTCTGCTGTGCAAATTAGCACAATTGGGTGCAGGGAGCAGATGGGTCCTTTGCCAATTTTTCAAGTTGTTGGCAGTCACTGCTACCCCCACCCCCGCCTTTCTAAATGTGCATTAGAACTAACAGTGTGGTAGCAGCCAGATGCAATTAGGCAATCTTCCTTTACTCTCGCTGGGATTTAGAACCCCATTAATTTATACACTTAATTTAATTTAACATTCTCAGATGCATAAAGATCCGGTGGCGGCCCAAGCAGAAATGTAAGAATGAAACTGACTTTCTTTTGTTTAAGGAGTTCTCAGGCTGCTGTTAGGCTATCAGCACTTTGATGATTTTTGGCTTAGAGAGATCACAAATTTAAGGAGTTCTGGTTCTGTTGCAAGTGAGTTCTAGGTGTTATACATTTAGCCATGCAATGCGTGCTTGTACACAAACACTATTTCCCTGAATCCTCCCTCTTGACTTTCCAATGATTTGGCTGCATCTTTTCTCAAGGTCTCATTTCTATAGTTCCTCATAACCATAAAACTCCTCTTACATAAGTTCTCATATGTTAGGCTTCTGTTTGTTTATTATTAAAGTTCTACAGTCAGAAATCTTTCTTTTTTCTTTTAGGAATTACGTCTTAGTGAATTGTGAGTTCAGCCTTACTTGGACATATGGTTTGTGTCTATTAGGTCCCAATATCTGTCCTTAGTGTCACGAAGCTTATTTATCATTTGCATTTCTTGGAGTAATGTATTAGTTTAGAGTTTATTACAGTTGTAAGCCAAAATCAGAATTATATGCAGATTGGATGTCAATTATTTGTTGGATTTCATGTTCTTTGCAGAAGCCCTCAACAGTTTGTTTGTTTGTTTGTTTATTATTAAATTTATATGCCATCATCTCATCATTAGATCAGCTTACATCATAAAAACAAAAATACAAAACATTGTTTCTTCAAAGAAAGCATATCTTCCCAATTTTAAAATAGCTTGAGAAGACTGAATATATGTATACAACAATTTTTTGAAAGAAAATACAATTTTCCTCCCACACAAGTCTGCTGGTTAATATGGGGATCCAGCACAGTGGATACAAAAATCAGCTTTTCTGGTTATGGAATTACATTCCTATCTTTAATTAATTAAATTGTGCTCTGTAGACATTCTTTGCGCACTCTTTAGGTAGTTCTTAATTCCATAATGAGCTGAGTGAGGGGAGAAGAAATACTGATAAGCCAACTGTTGCTTCACACTTTTACCAATGAAAAAGAACAGCTCTATTTCTGGTTATATGTAGATAATTTTACTGGCCTCAGAAAAGAACTATGAGTTTGATTAAAAAGCTAGAGAAAATGCCAACTAGCAAGTTACATTTCATTGATTTTAGTGCTTTCATTGGCAAAGATTATTTAAATCAAGGTACAAAATTCCCATATGGATGGGCTTATAAGGCATAATGAAATAATTAATTAAGATTAGTTTTTAGATGTGTTCTGATTCATGAGAGGTGGTGGATTGAAATTACTCTGAGGAAGAGCCAGGAACAAATGTTTATAAAATATCTAAACCAAGGTCTGCAGCAGTAGTGGGATTCAAATTTTTTAACTACTGGTTCTGTGGGTGTGGCTTGGTGGGTATGGCAGGGGAAGGATACTGCAAAATCCCCATTCCCTCCCCACCCCACTAACCTGCTTTCCAGCTCTGTTCTCCTTTGGAGAGCGACAAAAGAAGATCCAACCGTTCAGCTGGGACTTGGGAGGCAGAGAATAGATGGGGGTGGGGCCAGTTAGAGGTGGTATTTGCCAGTTCTCTGAACTACCCAAAATTTCCACTACTGGTTCTCCAGAACTGGTCAGAACCTGCTGAATACCACCTCTGGTTTGCAGTGAATAAAGGCACTTAGAAATGGCCCAGGCATGAGTAATCATGAGCAAAGAGACTAATTTGTGTCTTCTGATTTTAAACAGTATGCTTTTTGTCAGGGACATCCATTTATATATAAGCTTCTTTATTTTTCTAAACTACATATACATTATTATCCAAATAGAAAATAGATATACCTAAGAAATTATACTAAGAAATTGTAAATCACAAATGTATTACACTTCAAATCAACAATAAATTGTGTGCTGATTTGTTTGTTAGAAGAGGATGAACTCTTATAATTGCAATGTCTTTACTCTTTTTCAGATTTAAAAAAAGGCTAAGGAATGAAAGATAAGGAGGAAAAAATAGCAAGACAATAACAAAGAAAATACAACCATAATAAACAGCATGTGTTAAACAACAGCTACAGCTGAAGTGTCTATTGCAGTCTTCCCAAACCACAAACTTTATTGATCCACTTCCTCTAATCCTCCAACCAACATGGTTAATCCCCTGGTCAATTATGAGAACTGAAGGCTAATACACCTGGAAGACACCATGTTGGGTAAGCCTGTCTAGTTTGTCCTTAGCAGAAACTAGAAATTGCCACTTTGTGCTAGAGAAAACTGTTGGGAATATCTTGGGCTGCAAGAACACGTTGGTTCAATACTAGAGGAAGTAAACCCCAACTGTTTACTGGAAGCATTGCAATGAAGCTTAAATATTTTGGACACGTCATTCAAGTCTACTGGAGAAGATCCTAATGCTTTGGGAAATTGAAAGAAGTGGAAGGGTGGGGGAGAAGCCAGAGACAAAGAGACTTGATATGATCACTGAATACACAAACATGTATTTCTGAGAACTCAAAGTAGTCACTGAGAGACCATCCATGTCCATTGAGTGACAAAGGGTTGAAAATGACTGAACAACATGAAAAGTCACTACTTGAAACAAACCTTTTTTTTAATAAAAATTTTATTTGGGTTTTCACAAAAAACGTAATACAAATAAAACATTTTTTTTTTAAAAATAGCATGATCCCGGGTTATCACTTCTTCATACAGACACAAACTCAATTTCATATTCATCTTTGTGTTCTATTCCATATCTTATTACTGTTATAACATTTTTTACATAGTTTTTCCCCTCCTTTGATTTTCTCAACTTTATTTTTAATTATCTCATATCTCAATTCAAATCATTGTATTTGTACTTTTGTCTGTCCTGTTTCAATTTCATATTATCAAAATTTCCCCTGTAGTTACTAATTGGAGTATGACACCTTTATATCTTTTAATTGTATCCATTCAACTCTTATTTAAGCTTCAATTTATACTTTTAAGATTATAACATTCAATATAATACATAACTTCCAATTGAATTCTGCTTGGTACATTCTTAAAATACACCCTATATTCTTTAAAAAAAATTATATATATATGTAAATAAAACACTCATTCCATTCCAATTCAATTCTATCATTAATATTCATTGAAATCTTAACATCTTTAACATTTCTTTTCAATTGAATATTATACTTCCTTATGGACACTTATAAACTTTCCATAATTAATTCTTTTCACCCCCATATTTCTCTTCACTTATATTTTCATAAATCATTAATAATAATTAAAATATTGCCATTCTTTCCTAATTTAATTCTCTCATTCACTTTATTTCATTTATTTATTAACAAACATTCCACTACATTACAATAAGTATTTTATCCATCATTTTAGTCATATTTTCCAAAGTTATTTCTATTTGTAATTTAACAATACTATCTTATGTACCTTTGCAGAATCCCTTTTTCAATTAAATTTTCACCCATTATCTCTAAACAGGCTTATAAATTCAATTCCTTATACCTTTTCCCTGTTTCTCTATATCTTGTTTCTGTCTTTTATAACTACTTTTCCTTTCCTTCTTCCCCCTCTTCTTCTCCCTCCCCTTTTTACCCCCTTGTCTCTCTACTTCTGGTTCTCTCTTCTGTAATCCCCTCTTCTGTTGCTTTCTAGTATTATACTTATTTTCCAAACTATTCTTTTTTTGTTGTTGTTGTTTCAAATCTTAAACTTTTCACTCTCTTTCTCCCCTTTCCTTTTTTTCCCCCACATAAAATTACTTGATCATTAAAGATGGCTTCTTCTTTGTCCTGATCTTCTTGTTGAAACAAACCTTTTTGGAATGATAGACAATTTCTCAAACATTTATTTTAAAAAAGAGAGTATTACTCAGGAGGGAGAGAGCCTCCACTGTTTTTGACTACTCATGGGGCAACTTTAGAGAAATTCTAGGAAACATATGCATTTGATGAAGATATGGTGTGGCATAAACGATGTTAACATTTTTAAAAAATATTTTCCACCTTCAGCTTTATTACAGCTTGACCTTCCTACAATTGGTGGAATAGTAGAAGTGGCTTTTAAGCAGTACACCCACCAGTTATCTATTCCCCGTACACACATAAATTATATTTGTAATTTTACCTTGATGTTCCAGTGACAAACTGAATACTTTAAGGCTTTGTTTTCAGGATTTTTTGCTTATCACCAGCAATGAAGAATTTTATCTTGTTGTCTAAAATGATATGACTTGTTGCAGGAAGCATCAATTTGTCTATCTATCTATCTATCTATCTATCTATCTATCTATCTATCTATCTATCTATCTATCTATCTATC
>NW_020769321.1:20240935-20294994 GCF_900518735.1 Pseudonaja textilis | reverse complement strand
ATCTATCTATCTATCTATCTATCTATCTATCTATCTATCTATCTATCATCTATCATCTATTGAATTTACTTGCTGCCCATCTTGTAGGGAATTACTCTGAATGGCTTCTACCATTTTCAATCTTTCTTCAGAAAACCTGCACGGGGGTGGTGGTGGTGGTGGTCATAAATCAATCTTTGTTACACAGGAGGGAATTGTCTTACATAGAGAATTGCATACCGTACTGTGAATTAATATCAGATTAGGGAGACAGACTATATGAGAACTACTAAAACTGTGCCTACTGAAACCCTTGATTTGTTGGGCCTTGTGGTTTTTGCAATTCTACTTCTGAGAAGACCAAACAAAACAACAAAACAACCAATAATTAATAACATCATGAGAGTATATCTGTCCAGTTTGTTTGGGTGAAAGTGGTTTTTTTTATCCTCTCTTATCAGTAAAAACAAATAGACAACTCTCTCTCTCTCTTTTTACAGAATATAGTTTTTCCTAGTGAGCAACTCATGCTTGCTTTACTGAAACACATTCTTATTGTTTTGAAACAAAAGATGCATCTCCAGCAATATTTCTCCAATATTTTAGCTGCTTGTGGTATTCATATAACCAGAGATCTGGGGGTGGTGCAGGTGGAGACAGACAGATTTCAAAATGGAATCTGTTGCAGTAGTTGTATGATTCTGTTATTAGTATTTTTTCTCATTAAACTAGTGAAAGACAAATGAGGGGCAAAAGGAAACACATCAAAACCTTAGCAAAAGATCCACTGAACACTTTAGATGATACAGACAATATCAATCTTATGCTGGTTGAGGATCACGTCACAACCCCTTGAGATAATCCAATCTCTCACTGTATAGTAACAGAATCCAAGACAGAAAGAGCAAGAAATTGGAATTTTGGGAGTTGTAGTTCCAATGTGTCTAAAGATCCCAGGCTGGGGTTGGGATAATTATACGGCCTTGCTTTCAGGGTCTATTTAAACCAGGGGTCTGCAACTTTAAACACTTAAAGAACCATTTGGACCAGTTTCCCACAGAAAAGAAAACATTGGGAGCCAATAATTTAACAACTGGTGTGACTAGGTAGGTGTGGCCAATTTGATGTCACTCGCTCCCACCCAGTCATCTCCTGCTCTGGAATATGGTGCGAGTCTCCATCCCCTGCCATCACCCTTACCTTCTCAGGCCTGGTGAGAGTGATGGAGAGGGGAGGGGAGGGGCCAGCCAGTGGTGGGATCAACCAACTACGAGTCACATGTGGTCCAGAGCCACAGGTTGCAGACCCCTGACTTAAACTCTGAATCAGGAATTGGCATTCCTAAGACTGCTAATGATCTTATTTTGAGGAGCCTACAAGGGTCACAAATGGTGTTGCTGTTGACATAATTATAGTACAACATCAACTATTCTAGGCCTTTTTAATGTGTTTTTGAGTTGGGAGGAATAAAAGGCAAAATAAATAAATAAATGGATGACATATTGCATTGTTGCAGTAGAGTTTTATTTTGCCTCTCGGGGAAAATGTGGAAAATTCCCCTTTCATTGTTTACAAAACATGGGTGCCTGGAGACTGTGAGGGTCTGGACAGGAGACAACAGGTTTCAGCTGAACCCTGGAAAGACTGCGGGGCTTTTGTTTTTGGATTGATTCCTGATTCCAGAACTATGCCATTTTTGATGCTGGCTGGCATTGTATCACCCCAGTCACATCCACTGCACAGCCTGGAGGTCCTCCTAGATTCCCAATTCCTGCTCAATGAGCAGATGGCAGTCATGATTGGGGAGGTTTTGTAAAGCTTTATCTTGTGCACCATCTGCTCCCATTCCTGGATCAGCAGGCCCTGCTTACAGTCATTCATATCCTAGTAACCTCCAGATTGGATTACTGCAATGCGATCTGCATGGAGCTGTCCTTGAAGAGTATTTAGAGCAGAGGTGTCAAACTCAAGGCCCAGGGGCCAGATCTGGCCTGTGGGGTGATTAGATCTGGCCCACAGGGCCACCCTGGAAATGGCGAAAGACTGGCCTGAGGGGCCTGTGCCAGCAATAACAGAACTCGGGTGGGCTGCACACAGCCCTCTTGAGCTCTGTTTTCATTGGCAAAGGGTTACTTACAGAAGGCCGTTGCAGCCGAAAACAGAGCTCAGGAGCCTGTTTTCTCTGGCAGAGGGCTCAGGCCACCACAGGCACCCCTGACACGAGTGATGTTGAGCTGACCACACCCACTCTGGCTATGCCCAATCTGGCCCTCCGAGGTAAAATACAATCCTGATGCGGCCTTCAATGAAATTGAGTTTGACACCCCTGATTTAGAGCCTTCAGCTGATAGAATGCAGTGGCACGGGGAGTTATGTATGCTCCTAGAAGATTACATGTTACGCCTCTTCTCCACAAGATGCACTGGTTGCTAGTTGGCTTCTGGATCCAGTTCAAGGTGCTGATTTTAATCTTTAAAATCCTTCATGGCATGGGAGAGAGTTATCTAAGATGTCTCTCCTTGCTTAATATTGGTTTACGCCATTCGATCTGGCCGAGAAGGAACACTGCAGGTAACATCAGCTAGGCAACCTACATTTGAAGTGTCCCAGAAGATGTGCCTTCTCTGCTATGACACTCACCTTATGAACAACCTTGCCCCAAAATTAGATTGGCTCCTTTAGAAGGCCTGGTTATGTTATTAGGATTGGGTTCCCATGAAAACAGAGACTTACCTAGATGATTCCATTGTTAAGGCCCTTTTCTTTTTCCCCTTCAGCTATACTTTGTATTTTTGGGTTTTTTTATATTTATTAGTTTGGTTTTTATATTTGCATTTGCTGTTTTTATATTTTATATCTGTTTTGTGTAGTGTTGTGTACCACCCAGAGTTGTCCTTAGTGAGATGGCTGGCTATATAAATTTAATAAACAAATAAAATACAAATAACATTGCACTGATTAATATCAATAGCATGGTCTATTTGTGCTCTGCAGACCACAGAAATGGGACTGGGGGAGTGAAAGCAGCCTATAGGTTAAAAGCTAAGTAGGTTTTGTGTTTGGTGCACTGAGAAGAAGAGCAATATAAAGGCAATATAAAGCTTAACTGGCTTTATTGTTAACTTGTAACTCAGCCGCGGCTAGCCGCGGCTTGCGGCAGCAGCTGAGAGAGAGAGACAGCTGATTCTGTTTGACAGCTCCTTTTATATGGAGCTGTCAAATGGTCTAGCCAATCAGGCTTCTCTGGCTCCCAATTAAACAGCGGACCAGAGTGAGGACTTGCTGGTCACAACACTCCTTCCCCCTAGAACTGCACAAACATAATCGTCCAAATGGGCAGGGCGACGCCTCACTCGCTCCGAATGCCTTAGTTCCATCAATGTGGAAGGACCTGTTGCTGGACTGGTACCCTCCCCTCGGGGTGGTGTCGGTTCTCTTCTCTGGGCATTCTCTGCTGGCCGTGGAAGGGTCTCTGGTATCATTGGGACTGCTCCAAATGCCGGCAAGCAGCCTCTGGTTGTCGATGTCGTGGCTTCCCCAGGTAAGTCCTCCATGAGAGCTCGCTGGTCAGGATCTGGTCAGATAGGGGCCTTGGTATTACCCTACTCAGAGTCCGTGGCCTCGGCTTCCCTCTGAGCTGGACCTGTTGGGGCACTCCAATGGCTCCTTAGCTGGTCCATATGTCGGCACCACAATCGTCCATCGTCAACCTTACCCTGTATGATTTGAGGCCTGTTTTCTGCTCAACCCACCCAGGCAACCATAAGGGATTCCCTGTGTAATTTTGGGAGTAGACCAGGTCCCCAGGCCTAAATTCCCTTGCCTTACTGGATGAGTTGAGGGGCGTCCTGGGAGCATAATCAGGGTGCAGCCTGTCTAGGGTTGTGCAAAGTCTCCTTTCCCTTAATAGTTCAGCAGGGGTGATGTTGGTGGCTGCGCTTGGCATGGTGTGTTGGTACCAGGCTACCCTGATAGACCAGTCCTCTTCTGTCATTCTCCCCAGGGTGTCTTTTGCTGATCTTACAGCTCTTTCTGCAAGGCCATTGGAGGCTGGATGAAACGGGGAAACTAGGGCATGTCTGATTCCTCTTTGGGCTAGGAATAGTTCAAAAGGGGATGAGGTGAATTGGGGCCCGTTATCTGAAACCAGAGTGTCAGGGTACCCATGGGAAGCAAAAATTTTGTCTAAGGCTCTGCTTACAGCGTCTGAAGTAGTTGATTGGAGGAGAACCAGCTCTCCCCACTTGGAAAATAAATCTACCACTATTAAGAAGTTTTTTCCTTGCATGGGGCCTGCCAAGTCCATGTGTACTCTAGACCATGGTATTTTGGTATCTTCCCACTCCCCAGAAGTGACAGGTCAGGACATCTGGCAGATGGAGCAATTTTGAACTTTATTGGTAACTGCCTCATCCGGGCCCAGCCACCACACATAGCTCTTGGCCAGAGCCTTCATTCTGTTGATACCTGGGTGACCCTCATGAAGAACTTCAATAATGCGAGGTCTTAGCAGTTTGGGAATAATTACTCAGGGACTCCACAGTAAACATCCTTTTAGCACTCTCAGTTCTGTCTGGTGTGCCTTGAAGGGGCGGAAGTCCATGAAGGTGGTTTCCCTGGGCCACCCCTTTTGCACCCAGTCCATGACTTTAGATAGTTGTATATCTCTGGAGGTGGCATAAGTGATGTCATTGGATGTAAGAGGCAATCGCAGATCTTCCAGCAGGAACACTGAGGCTGAAGGGGCAGGATCAGTGACCAAAAGCGGTAAAGGGCACCTGCTTAGGGCATCAGCATGAGCTACATCTTTACCAGGCCTGTAAGTCAACTTATAGCTGTAAGCGGCTAGGAAGATTGTCCATCGGGTCATTCTTGGGGATAGGATTTGTGGGCTGGGCTTGTCCCCTGCCAGGATGTCTAACAACGGTTGATAGTCTGTGATGAGCTCAAACTAATGTCCATAGAGGTATTCATGGAAACTTTTGACTGAGGCCACTGCAGCCAATGCCTCTTTGTCTATTTGGCTGTAGTTGCACTCAGACTTGAAGAGTGTCCTGGAGAAATAAGCAATAGGGGCTTCCTGGCCACTTGGCAATTTATGACCTAGGACTGTCCCAATCCCATAAGGGGATGCATGGCAAACTAGGATAAGGGGAACAGCATCACTAAACTGAATGAATACTTCGGTTGAAGTGAGCAGGGATTTTACTGCAGAGAAGGAGGCCTGTTCCTTGGATCCCCAATGCCACTGCATCTTAGAGTCTAATAGTCTGTGCAATGGTTCTGCTACAGTGGCCTTGTGGGGCAGGAAAGAGCTGTAGAAGTTAAGTAGTCCTAAAAAGGCTTGTAACTCAGTCTTGTTCTGAGGGACCAGGGCCTCCTGAATGGCCCGTACTTTGGATTCTACAGGGTGAATTCCCTTGTGGTCAATATGATATCCTAGGAAATCTATCTGTGAAACTGCGAAGATGCATTTTTTCCTGTTTAATTTTAGTCCAGCATTTTTAAAACACAGGAGAACATTTTGTAACCTTTCCAAATGTTCTTGCGGGTTGTCAGCAGCAATGAGGATGTCATCGAAGTACAGGATGACACCCTTGATATTGTATAGTAAACGTTCCATAATGGATTAGAATATGTCAGGGGGAACGCTGACACCGAATTGTAAACGCTTACATTTGAAAGCTCCCCTACGCGTAATGATTGTTTGGGCCTCTGCTGTCTCATTGTCCACTGGGAATTGCTGGTATGCTTGAGTCATGTCCAGCTTGATAAAAATGGAGCTTTTCCCAGGGAATGGAGCAGGTGCTGTATGATTGGCACAGGATAAGCGTTTAGTTGGAGTCCCTTGTTTATTGTGGACTTGTAGTCAGAACAAATTCTTATAGAGCCAGCTCTTTTCAAGGTTATTACAATGGGAGTTTCCCATATAGCAAAGTCAATTGGCTCCAAGACCCCTTGCGAAATCAATTTGTCAAGCTGGGCATCCACTTTAGCACGTAATGCCAATGGCACTCTGCGTGGTTTGAGGTGTATAGGAACAACATTTGGGGCCAAGTTAAGGGAAATAGGAGTGCCCTTGTAGCAGCCCAGTTTGTCATTGAAAACTTCTGAATAGTAGTTGCTATTAGTAGTTGCTCTGTAGTAGTTGCTACAGAAGTTGCTGTAAGTTGTGGGGGGTGACTGCATTTACTCCAGTCACTTGGCGGCCCAGGGAATGGAACCAGTCCAATCCCAGTAAGCTAGGTAAGCACCCAGTTACGATAACTAGTGGAAGGTAACCCTGAAAATTGTTGTATTGAATATGGAACTTGCCTATTACGAGGACTGGCATGGATTGTCCTTGGTAGTCCCTCAGGGTCAGATTGCAGGGGCTCAGCTGATTCTTGTGGAAGTCTGGTAGCAGATTCTTCAGTGTCTTCCAAGAGATGAGGGATAGAGATGATCCAGTGTCCACCTTCATCTGGCAGGGGCTGCCTTCTAGGAGAAGATCAACATTAATTTTATTAACATTAAAAGAATAAGTCAGTGACTCAGCTCTTGGGAATGCTTTGTTGATGGCATAAGCATTCCTCTTTGGATTTGAGGTTTTTTGGTTGATTGAAGTGTTGAGATGGCAGGATTGAGTTTCTTGGTGCCTGACAAATTCTAGCTATGTGGTCTTTCTTCTGGCACCTTAGGCAGACAGCATTTCTAAAATGGCAAGTGGTTTTCAGATGGTTTCCTCCACAGCTGAGACAAATCAGCTGTGGTGTAAGTTGTTTCCTGTCAGTGGGAAAACTTTTTCTCTGCGTCAGCTGAGGTGTCCAGAGGCGATTGATTGCTTCTTCCTCTTCGAAGTCATCATCTTTGCAGTAGGTGTCTTCATAGTGGACAGCAGCACTGGGTTTTCCCCAGGAAGACTGCTTGGCTTTTGTATTTTGGCTGCAGATAAATTGGATAGTTCGTTGGCTTGAGCCTCTTTGATTGCTTGTTTCAAATTGAGGTCACTTTTAGCCAGCAGCCATCGTTGTAGTTGAAGGTCTCTCACCCCGCAGATGAGCTGGTCCAGCAGCTTATCGTCTAGATGATCTCTGAAACCACATTGAAAGGTGGTTGAATGGAGAGCTGCCATGTATTCAGTTATGGACTCGCCCACTGCTTGGCTTCTTCTCCTGAATGCATGGTAGTGGGCGATACGTGATGGCTTCGGGGCATAGTGGCTACTGAGCACCTCTTGCTCTGGCAGTGTCGAAAATGGTGGCCCTGCAGAAATTCGGGCAATAGGCTTTTTTCCTGTTAGGAGGAATGTCAGATAGGTTTGCGGCATCCATGACGCATTTGAACCTGTTGATATACGATGTCCACGTCTCGGTGGTTGGCTGAAATGGTGGAAAATTTGGCAGTGCCACCATATCTTCGCTCGAAAGTGACTGCTCTAGTGACAGCTTTTAGTGACAGCTCTTAGTGACAGCTCTTTTTGTAGTGACTTCAGCCATGTGATGCTCTCTCTTTTTGCCTCAGGAATTTGCCTCAGTTCATCAGCATCCCATCCTTGTCACCAGTTTTGTGTTTGGCGCACTGAGAAGAAGAGGCGGAGGAAATATAAAGCTTAACTGGCTTTATTGTTAACTTGTAACTCAGTCGCAGCAACTAACTTGTAACTAAATGCGGCAGCAGCTGAGAGAGAGAGAGAGACAGCTGATTCCATTTGACAGCTCCTTTTATACAGAGCTGTCAAATGGTCTAGCCAATCAGGGGCTTCTCTGGCTCCCACTTAAACAGCGGACCGGAGTGAAGACTTGCTAGTTGCAACAGTAGGTATGCACTTCTATACTCATATCTGAATGTTCTGAATATGCTAGATTAATTGTGTGGCTATATTAAAATGGCAGAGACACAGTGGGGCGGTGAAGGAAGAGCAGAATTCTGACTCTGGTTATACGTAAAGAACAAATTATAGAATCACCTCTTTGTCTGGTAAGCTGGTCAGAATTCATAATACTTTCTTGGGGGGGTTAGGATTAGGGTATATCTCACCTTTAAACTCAGTGGAATATTCAAGGAGGCTAATCACAGTTAAAAAGAATAAGAAACAGAAATTTTTAAAAAGGAAAAAAGAAGGTACGATTTAACTAGCAGTTAAAGTCTAGCAAAGAAATGATTGCTCTTCTCAAAGCAAAGGAAATAAGACCCAAACTTTACTCCTGAGATCATGCACTCCAGAAGCTTAAGGCTTTACACAGGAGACAGCCCACTCTTGCATCCAGTTAAATAGGCCATTATTTCAAGACACTGCTTCCTTCTTAAAACAGCCCAAACAGAAACATTCACTCTCCAATGTTGCTTTCCTGTAAGGTTGACAGTGAAAAATGAATTAAAGTAAAAAGTAAGGGAAACACGCAAGTTGACCGAGAGTGCCTTCATTCATTCATATCGTATCTTTATTATATTTATAAATAGCTCAAAGCAGTGAATATACGAATATTCCTTCCTCCTCCTAATTTCCTCACAAAATCCCTGTGGGGTAGGTTGGGCTGAGAGAGAGTGACTGGCCCAAAGTCACCCAGATGTCTTCCATGGCTTATGTGGTATTAGAACTCGAAATCTCCTAGTTTCTAGGCTGCAGATTAACTACTACACCAAACAGGCAGTTATGTTAATTATACTCTCAATTATAACAATTACTATAATTATTAATTTACATGCTCAAAGACTTTGGCTAGATCTTTGCACGAGTCTTGAGTGTCCAACAACATCCATTTTGGCTTCTAAATTCAACTCCAGATTTTCAGAAGACTGGAAAAATTTCTTCCTATCTGCACCCTTTGATTCTATTACTAGGTAATTCTTCATTGCCAGAATTCTCAGCTTCATTAAAAAGAGTGGAATAAGTTTATATCAATAAAATCTCTCTTTCAATTTCTGCTGAACAGAGGAAAACACAAGAACAGAGGGAAAGAAAAGCCTTCTGTTCTTTTAATCATGGTGTGGAAAAAGAATTTCAGGAGGTGTCTCTTTTCTTACTATTGTCTCATAAGTTGCAATGCCATCCTCTGGACCATAAAAGAGTCTTTATCACCATGATATTTGCAGCTTTCACAAATTCTTAAATGAAATTTTTAGCATTTAGTAACGCATATCAGGCAGACTGAATCCTACTATTTTCAGAAAGGACTAAAAGAACATCTTTACTTGAAATGTTGCAAAATGGCTGCCAACCACTGGCTGTTTCACACAACACCATAGGCTGAAATGTGATTGTTTATTTTTATTTGTTTATTTTATTTATTTTTATTTGTCAATTGCTTACAAGATAATAGGTATACGTAAAAACATAGTTATGAATACATGGATACATATAAGAAAAATTAAAAATATAAAAAAAACTGTTGTGAGGACTCTGTCAGTGACATTCATTTGTAACTGAAAGCGTGCAAAGTCAGGAAATTGGGTAAATTAGTAAATCAGGCTTTGGTTAATAATATAGTGGGTTAAAATATAATGGGAACTCAAGCAGGGTAGGTTAATGCTGTTGGGAGATATTGGACTACTATGCAGTTTTTAGGACTGTCTTGTTCTTCAAGACAGTCATACTGACATTTAAGAACAAATCCCTGAAAATCATCACTACACTTACCCCTTCCTCACTATTCACAAGTATATTAAGTCAGCTCAGCTTTCAGAAACTTTATGTGCCTATTTTATTTGACTCATCCATGATACCTTTTTTTTAAACAGGTCGTCCTTGATATATGACTTGAACCCAGAATTGTGGGCATAAATCATGCAGGTCACCATATGATCAGGCTCGATAATGTGACTTTTTTTTTTTTGGCAGGGATCATTAAATGAATCACTGCAGTTGTTAAATGAATGCAGTGATCATTAAGCAAAACCATTTTATCCAAAGGGCAATTTTTATTGGACACTGGAAGGAAACATTGTTTTTTCAGCAAAAAAATGTCATAAATCATAGTCATGTGATTATGGCAAATGGCCATAAATGTAAGCTGGTTGCTGAGTACCCAAAAATGCAATCCTGTGTCTACAGGTGCCAGGATGGATAGACATATAAATTGATTGAAAGTAAGGGATTAACAATAGTAAAATATAATAATGGCTTCTAGTATACTTTCCTAAAGAAAGCTGATCTCTCGATATGCAAAAAATGATGCAACTCATTTGCAATATGTTTCTTTGCCTTATCTGAAAGCAGCTGATATACTGCATAGAGAACAAAATGAGAACTCTTCCTTCCAATGTTTTTTTTTTAAATCAGTCTAGGTTTTGTAGAAAGAACTATGTTTTTAGATGATGGCATTGAATAAATACCACAACCCAAGTATTTTTTTCCTTCTGTCATTCACGAAGAAATGTATTTCAGGCAAGATATGAGTTCTAGCATTGCTATTACATTTTGCCTAAAGTGAAATTTCAACATGAATTTGGAGAAAATTGATCTTGCTAGAGGAAAATCCTGCAAATTGGACATTTTCTCACCCATGTATTGAACAATGGAATAAGCAAAAAGGAACATTGTGTCGGGGAAAAAAAGACTGACCATCTTGTTTTAGAGAAAAGAAAGAATAGTGCATATTTTACTTCTTAAATATCCAGCTGGGGATACCAGGGTGAATTTGTATGTACATTCAAAGCAGAGTAACTAAGTTCCTTCCCCAATATGGTATCAGATCATTTGGGGTCACCTGGAACATTAAAGCTGGCCTTTCTGTTTTCCACATTTGTGTCCTTACTCCAAACATAGCTTGCCTCTACATACAAGGTTTGCTTTAGTTATTTCTTGTTTGAAAATGGTTTCAGTATCTAGGCTAATAATGTATTCAGCAGTGATACCATGATAATGTAAGTACAAATTGCATTATAATTAGTATTGTCAACTGGTGAAATGATTTTAGTTGATTAATTATTTGCCTTCTAACTGTTGTTTAAAGTTAAATAAATTTCCATATTATTGGAGCATACTCTAGGGGCTTCTCTGAAATTTAAAGCACAAGGTAAGCCAATATTTAGCAATTGGAGAAAAGGTCATTTTGAGAGGCGTTGGCCTATTGGCACTTGTCATTTTTCCTCTAGAAGTCCCAAAGAAAGGAAATTCTAGGAGAAAGAAATAGCAGCCTCAGATCTCCAGTTACTGGGGAGAATTGCAATGCTGAATCTTAAAAGGGACAAGCACTAATAAGAATGAACAAGCCAGGCATTTCAAAGGAAAGTTGAAATAAAATGGCTGATATGTCTACCACTCTAGTTTAGAAAACAGGTGATGAAAAATGATTTTGATCTTAGCATGCTGCAGAAAATCAAGCCCTTCTGAAGAAGTGTTAAACTTAAGTTTGCAGGCACCAATGAGACCACAACACAAAAGCAAATTTGTAATAGAAATATCAGCAGGTGATTCCCCCCCACAGATTAATCTTTCTCAGAATGAATTTGCTCTGTGGCATAGTTAACAGAACTTGTAAGCTAATATAGGATGATTACACAGATAAGAGCATTAATGCCACAAATAAAGGTCTTAGTAACCCGCATGGGTTGTAGCAGAAAATCTTTATCTTCAAAATCTCTGATTAGAACAAAGCATTTACCAACTGTTCATATGGGAATGAGCCAGGATTAATCATTTAAAATAATACCTAATTAATCCTGCCTAGCAACAGGTGTCAGTTTCAGTCTACCGACTTCCTTCTATGAATTCAGTGATTGCAGCATTTGCCGTGAGATCAACACTCCACTATCATCTTATAGTCTGATGTGTAGCAATTGGAGCACTTTTCTTTGAAGAAGCTTCAGTAGGTTCAGGAAATCCTTTCATATAGTTAGAAATGACATTGCCAATTTCATTTGTTTGCATCAGTAAGGTCCAAAGACTATCCAGCTCTTTCTTCTCATTCTGTGAGTAAAACAGTAGCATGACGTACTCGGGTTAATTTTTTGGAGCAGTCCAAAAATCTTGATCTGAGCCAAGAAGGTATTTTCTTCCTTGAGATAATTTGATACAGTACAGTTTGTACTTCATTTCTACTCGGTGATCTGTCTTCCATTATTCTTTACTTTTGCAAACCTTAACATGCTGAGGACAGGAAAGGGACACCAAAATCAATGAGGTCTCCTTCCACTTGACCTTTATAATGATTAAAGACCAGCAAATTCTAGCTGAACAACAATATGGGGGAGGGGGGGGAATAGATTCAAACCATTTTTTGACCCTAACAGCCACAGTACCTGGAATGACAACTATGTTCCGTTTGTAGAATGTATTAAGTGCATGAACCTTTGACCACAAATAGGACATCCTGGGAACTTGCTGGGATATATGCATAATGTTTTCCCTTATTTATATGATAAGCTTACATTCTGAGATATTCTCACTTTAAACCTCTCTCCCTCTCTCTCTCTCTCTCTCTCTCTCTCTCTCTCTCTCTCTTTCTCTCTTTTATAAGTACTTAAGGAAAATAGGAGTATTTATTTACTTTATATAACATTTTTAGTTTAGTTTACTTAATGGTTAATCACATGTTAAACCATTACAGAAGGAATTTGGATTGCATAAAAATGCAGAATAGCAGTACATCCAATGATTATGATTAATATTGAAATATATTTTTGATGAGTAAGCCTAAAAGTCAAAGATTTGTCCATTTATTTTAAAGTAATTTGGCAACTATTAACAACACATGTTGATACCCTTGTAGAAGTGTATTTCTGAACTAGGACAATTTGCAGATTTGCAGATTTCAGCATCCAGAATCCCACAGCCGCCATAGTGAATTGTCCTGGTTGAGAAGGAAACTTTTAAAGAAACAAACTAGTTATTTGAAGAAACACACTATGTATTATAGAAAACAGTTCTATGTTGTTTTTCTTAATTTTGTATTTGCACTGAAGTTATTTGCAGCTTATCACTAAATTCAAGTGACTGAAGAATTTGCTCTTCTTCAAAATGGAGAATATACTATTTTTATGAAAACTTTATTGTTCTTGAAAAAAAAACCCTCTACTAATATATGCTGTCTAAATTTGTCTTGAAATTGCTTTCAGCAAAATTCAGTAGCCATATAATGATCCACCTTTCTTCAGTGAAGAATTTCAGCATTCAGCTTTCAGCTTTCAGCAAAACACGTCAGTCTTACTCAATCTGAAAACTTTGTATTTGTCTTTTGACAAAATCTGGGACAAACCTTTCCCCTATGATGGATGTTGCTTCTCTCTTCCCTCCATCCTGCTTTGCAGAGTTGACTTTGTGATTCAACAGAGCTGAGAGTTTGGGATTTAAATTTCCGTTTAAAAAAGTAATTCTAAAACCTCTTGATTCGAAAACTTATATTTGCCAAATTATGAGTTTTATAGTTTTAAAAGAATATCTATACTATTTTGAAGATACCCTGAACTGAGTCATGCAAACGTTGACATAGCAACGCAAGAGTAAAACTTTCTACAATTAATACTTTATTGTTTGTTGCATAAATAATTTCAATTCTTGTTGACTTAGTTCAGGGTTAAGTGCTGCAGTGCTTAATCAGCAGCTTAATTAGTTCAATAGCTTGATTACTGCTTCTATACATATATGCATGAGGAGTGACAGGAAAAAAAATACAATTACAATATGTT
Organism: Pseudonaja textilis; assembly: GCF_900518735.1. The sequence continues at coordinate 20,281,407 of NW_020769321.1, read as the reverse complement.
AAGTGAGAATGCCTCAATTTATTATCGTAACGGTTAGCAGAAATCATAGAGTAATAAAAATAGACCTTCTCTCCTCATTTTCCATCATTTAATGTAGCATTTTATTAAACAGAAGTCCGTTATTGTTTACCTTTGGATGGTGATGGCAATTTAATTATTTTCACAAAAATACGTATTTTGCAAAGAAATATCTATTGCAAAGAAATATACCCCTCAAAAGAGGAATGATTCCCAATAAATATTGACTTAAAACCCCTAAGACAAATTAGGTAGACATGGGTTCAGTTTTCTGGTTATCTCTACATGCAGATATAACAAAAGAGTACTTTTACTGTAAACTGTCTTATAAGATCATACATGAAAATTGCCAGCTCCAAAACAGGAACGGGTGACCATAGGGAGAACATTTTCCTCTACCTCTAAAGTGGGCAAGCCTATGCATATATTGGTATGGGATTAGTCTGAAACTGAAGGCTTAGAATGTATAAATTGGTTTGTGGAATCACGGCTTGCTATTGCAATTTTGTGCATTGTTTCGTTATTGTACTTTCCCGGGATATTTAAGATTATTTTTGTGGCATTCTCACTAGAAAAGAAGTAAAATTGTTTCTGCTCTCTTCAGACTCATGTCTAACAAGCTCATTACTTTCCTCTGTATATAGACATAAAGTATCCCATACACTGAAGCAAGTAGGAACCAAAACCTACCAGGTCTATGCTCAGGTTTTATGCTGAAACATATTGTCTGCTGTATGACTTATCCATAAAGTGACCAATCTTTCTTGGAAAAAATAACAAGACAAACCTGAAAAGGGGGCATAACTCAAAGAGCTTCATAAGGACAATTTAAAAAAAATATTTATGACTTTGTTATACCAAGGAAAATTTAAGAGCAAAACCAAGACTATAAACTATTAAATAAATCTAATGGATGTGTTTCATGAAATAAAGGATTAGCTTTTATGATAAAGGACATATGACCATTGTACATATTTATTTATTAAACGTACAATATATCACTGTCAAGCAACTCTGGGTGGCTTACAATGTTATAAGTAGCAATTAGAAAGTTAAAAACATTAGGCATTAAAATTAAAATATGAAAAGTTAGCAAAAGATTGGATAAACAGGGTGAGATCTTCTCCTAAACGACTAAACACCTCTCTAGTGGGATGCCCCCAACAGGGCCCCAAGCTACATAGCAGAGCCAGGTTTCAGGCCCTTTTGGAAGGCTAAGAAGGTGGGGGTAGATCTCACCTTATTGGGCAAGATATTCTAAATGGCAGGACATACATGCAGGAAAGACTCCATTCCTGCTGAAATTATTTGGCCGATGGGTCTACAGAACAGTCCTTCTGCCAGAATGAGTGGGTGGTGTTGGTCCGTCCAGCTGCCGAATCAGATGAGGAGGTGGAGTGGGAGGTTGGGCCAGCATCAAGGCAATCAGAAAGCTATGACGGTGAAGAAGGAATGGAGCTGACAACAGGAGAGCCTGGGCCTACCATCAGTCCCCAGATGGAGAGGCAATAGCCGATAGGTCCAGAGGTGGCTGATGAGGAAGAGGAGGATAAGCTGTGTCAGGTGCCTGATGTGCAGATGGCAGAGGAGAGGAGAGCAGCGGGATGCTATAGGCTGGTCCTTGTGACAGAAGAGCCACTGCTGCTAGCTAAGCCTCACACTAGCTCTGGGGATAAAAGGCAGGGGGCAAAGACAAATAGCTGTGGCAGACAACTATTTATCTCCCTGTCGGTCAGCTACTTATATTCTGAACTTCTGAATCCAGTTGGAAACTTTATTGGAATTCTTTCTTGGAATCTGCGGTGCTGAGAGTCAGGGGTGCCAAGGGTGTATGTGTCTCTCTGCTGTTGGATAAGAGCAAGCACGCCTTCCAGGACTTCCTTTATGAGTGTGGGCAAAGAGACAATCTTGGTGTATTGGGGCCATTTCAGGGGGAAAGAGCACGAGCTTCACTTTCCATAGGCATTTAGAGACTTTGTTAGCCTGGTGTGCGTGTGTGTGTGTGTGTGTGTGTGTGTGTGTGTGAGAGAGAGAGAGAGAGAGAGAGAGAGAGTCTTGGCTGGGGTTGTTGATGCTCCTAATAAAGGGAACGTTTAGTTACAAACAGTTTGCTTATCGTGTTTGGGAACTGTGTCAGAACAGGTGGGCTGATGCTATTGGGGTGAGACAGTTCTTTAGGTAGCATGGACCCATGGACTTCAAAGGTGATAACCAATACTTTATATTGGACCTGGAAACCAACTTGTAACCAATGAACATGGCACAATAGTGGTGTTATATATTGCTTAGTCAGAAAATACCCTGTTTCTCATTACTCCAAGTGGGGATTAAGAAGAGGAACCTAACAGTGCTTCCACTTTGTTTTCAACACTTTGCATAGCAATGGATTAGAGAAGGAAGCCATTCAGAGAGATGAACCTCTGTCTTATTTCTTGTTCTACAGAGAGAGGCACTGCAGATGCTGCAGAGACATGACTGCTGATTTATGGGGAAGTGGACTGAGAGGCATGGAATGTTGACTTGATCCTAGTCCACTTTTTGAAGCTGCAGCTTTGTTACCTTCCATAATAAAGCAGAATTTGACTCTCTTTTTATTATCCACAACATTGCTCAAAATTTTATTAACTACAGAGAGACTCCAGATTTGATTATAATTTCTTTTTTGGCAGAAGCAAGCGATGTGTGAGAGCCATCACAGAAACTCAAGCAGTCTAATCGGACCTTTTTTCTGACATCTCTCAGACATTTGGCTTGACTAGTATAAACTAGAGATTTTAATCAAATACTCAGTACAGTTTTTGGCAAAGTCTTAAATCAGAAGACTTAAGAATTCAGCCTCTCCTGCATTCACTATCCATACCTTGTCCCCATCTGTACTTTGGCCAATTTCTTTCACAGCATTTTTATGAATCACCCTGTTCACTCATGTGAACTCTCTCAAATGATAAATGTAAAAAGAGTGGATTAATGACTTAATGAATGAATGAATGACAGAAGAAAACTTTGGTGTGGAGATTCTGCATTGGTCTGTAGTTTTTTTTTTTTTAAAGAATCAAATCCTTTGTTACTTGATGTACTTTTTTCAGAGCTTCAGAAAGATTAGAGTAAGAAGGCAAATTTTGAAAAGCTGATCTTTAAATCTGAGTTGACATTCTTTGTTTATGAAAGATGGCATATACATTGTTTTGGATTCATACTGAAAATGTTCCCTGATTTCACAGCCTCATATGTATAAAAGGAAAATGCTTCTTGGATCTGTAGCTTCCTTTCCTGTCTCTCATGTCATTGTTGCCACATTCAAGATTTTGAGCAACCACTGATTTTATTTTGCAAGTACTGTAGTAACCGCCTATAGTTTTCTTTTCTTACCTCAAAATGCATCTAAAAAATAATTATTATACTTTATTTGTATTATTTATTATTTTTATTAGATTATTTGATGTTCTACTGAGAGAACTCACTATGTCAGGAGTGTCAAACTCAAGGCCCTTCCAGGCTGGCCCCGTGGGGTGCTGAAATCCAGCCTGCGGGGCTAGCCTGGAAATATCAAGGGACTGGCCCACGGTGCCTCTGGTGGCTAAAATGGTCTGCATGCGGCCCCCCGCGCCTCATTTCACCCTCCATGGCCTCCTGCAACACTCTGGGGGCTGAAACCAGGCCAAAAACGGGCCCAAAACTGGGCTGACAACCAGGCCCAGAACAGGCTGAAAAACGGGGCAAAAATGGGCCCAATCTGGGCTGAAAAATGAGCTGAAAATGGCCGCAAAACATGCTGAAAATGGGCCATATGGCTTTTTTTCAGCCAGCAGAGTGCTGCAGGAATCCATGAAGGGTGAAAACAAGGTGCAGGAGTGCCACGCATGGACCCTATTCCCTGTTTTGAGCAGCAGGGTGTTGCAGGAGGCATCCACCCACCCCTGCCACCAGCCTGCAGAGGAGAACTACAATCTGATCCGGCCCTTGAAGAAATCCAGTTTGACACCCCTGCTCTATGTACTCAACAATATTTTGCCATGAAAGTTTGCCTCGTAAGTTAATAGGTGCTAGAATGCAGAGCAACGTTTTCATGGAATTATTTTTCTTTTCACAATTGTACTTTGAGCCAGATGTGCACAGAAGGAAACTACAGAATTCCTGAAAGAGAAGCCTTACCTGCTATAAAATGCTACTAAAGGTTTTTAGCTGTGAACTTGATTGTTCTTTTCTATTGTTGTTGATATTTTACTATAGTCTGTGGACACTTTAAGTTGACATAAGAAGTACTGTATAAAAACACATGGAGCTGTGATGACATTGTCATCTTGACTTTTTGATCAAGCCCTCAGAAGCCCCATCTCACATTAAAGTAGACTTAGGCATTCTATGACCCATGGGATACATCTGGCTGTTTGGCTGTTCCTGTGTATCTCACAGCAGGGATGGTAGGACCATGGTGATGGGGAACGCAGAGTGGCAGAGACTGTAGCACTGACTGCCCTATTGATTTGACCCTCCACAACAGTCCCAGTTTTGCATTTGACCCCTTGGGAAAATTAATTGCCCATCCCTGAACTAAAGTGTATAATTATTGGAAGGCAGACCAGTGGCAAACTCATACTGTCATAGAGATGTTACTCAGTCAGACTGATTGATTTACAATACAATCCACTTCTTCTTTAAAAAAAAAAACTTTTTCACTAAATGGGCAGAATTTTGCAGAGTGGATTCACCCTTTGGGAATGAATCCATTAATACATTTAAATGACATTTTACTCTATCATTACCAGATCTCATAGTTGAACTGTGGGTTGTGCGATCTGAGTTTGAAAATATACATAGGTGATTTGGATGTCATTGGGTTGTTATTTATACCAGTGCGGACATAGTATTGTAAAATGTATTTATAGTCCTGAATTTTCTTTTTGAAGTTCTTTTTCTTACTCCAGTGAATTCATGGGGGAATAGAGAAAATTCAGATAGTTATTTAAATTATTGTATAAATTATTTCTGAACAAAAATGAAGATTTGAATGTTCTAGCTCAATCATTATTAGGCGCAGCAGTGTGCAAATTCCTCATAGCACACATCTGTGAGAGTGTTTATCTCTAGCTGCACCACAACTATCCTGAAATTATTAATGATGCTTATTTGTCAATCCTTCCCAGCCTGTGCCATCGAAACATGTGGAACTATAGCACCCTCCATTTACAGTTGGCATGCTATGAGTTGGCACTGGCAGCAAATAAATGCTAATGACAAGAGAATCAGAAAGTACTTTTAGCAAAGCTATTTAAGAGAGCCAGTTTGATTTAGTGGTTAGGGCACTAAGCTAGAAACTAGGAGACTGAGTTCTAGTGTTGTTTAGCTATGAAAGCCAGATGGTTACCTTAGACCAGTGATTCTCTCTAAGGCCAGCTCATCTCACAGGATTGTTGTTTGGAAATGAGAGGAAGAAAGTGTATTAGATAATATTCGCTATCTTGAGTTGTTTATAAAAAAATAATAAATGTAAAATATAACAAATAAACAAACAAACAAATAAATAAATAGAGATTTCTCAGTTGTGTAGATTCTTTTTTCCCCCAAGGCACTACCCTCTTTGCTCCATTCCTAAATTCTACTTTAAATGGATCTGTTCAGAAATTATCAGTGCATGCAACTGATAACACTGGACAGCATTTTCTTTTTTCCAAATTTTGCTTCCTGAAAATTTTGGTGATTATTATATATCCTTCAAACTGAACCACAAATACAGTTTAAGAATGACTGAATGATGTAGGAATCTTGAGCAATATGAAATTAACATTTAATAACTATAATGTGTTTAATCACATAATGTTTCTGACACTCTGCATGAATTCGACATGGCCAGAAGTGTTTTGTTGCTGATTTTCATTTTCTACTTACTGTCCAATGCATCTCACTGCAATATTCAGCAATAGTCATCCAGCATTGATGGATTGATCACTGATGGATTCCAATAGCCTTGATATGGTTTTTCCATTGTGGCAATGTCCTGGGGAAGCTTTGTACTAGAGCCCACTGTAACTACATAGCCAAAAAGGCATTAAGAGTTGTTAATCTAATCCTACATAGCTTCTTCTCTGGTAATATCACACTACTAACTAGAGCATACAAAACATTTGCTAGACCTATACTTGAATACTGCTCATCAGTCTGGAACCAATATCATGTATCTGACATTAACACAATTGAGAAAGTCTAGAAATATTTCACAAGAAGAGTTCTCCGCTCCTCTATTCATTGTAGAATACCTTATGCCACCAGACTTGAAACTCTAGACCTAGAAAACCTAGAACTACGCCGCCTTCGGTCCGATCTAAATATAGTATATTAAAATTATACATTGCAATGTCCTACCTGCAAATGAATACTTCAGCTTCAATCATAACAATACAAGAGCACACAATAGATACAAACTCAAGGTTAACCGCACCAAACTTGATTGAAGAAAATATGACTTCAGCAACAGAGGGGTCAATGTTCGGAATACTCTACCTGACTCAGTGGTTTCTTCCCCAAACCCCAAAAACTTTAACCTTAGACTGTCTACTATTGACCTCACCCGCTTCCTAAGAGGCCTGTAGGGGGCGTGCATAAGTGCACCAATGGTGCTTACCATCCCTGTCCTATTGTTTCTTTTTATTTTTCTTATAAGTATCTATCTCATGTATTCAAAACTATGTTTATTCTTATACCTGTATCTTGTAAACGATTGACAAATCAAATAAATAAAAATAAATAAAATATTCATCACTCACTGCACCTGACTGTGTTGTGAGATCAGGCTCACCAGGCATACAGAGTTCAAAATCTAGATCCCTGTCACTGTCTGTGTCTGGCTGGTGCATTGCAGCAACTTTGTCTGTTTCATCTAAGCTCCATCTCTCTGGTGGCTTCGGTACTGGCAGGTTGTTGTCATGTAGCACAGGTCTCATGGCTGAAGACAGATTGGGGTAATTAATAGATTTCTCATTTTTAGCAGAGAAACCAGCAATATTAGTCAGAAAAAAAACAGTCTGTCATGTGATCATTCGGCTACAATCAGGACAACAAATGGCATTGATTTCTGTGTTCCTTTGAGCCAAGTTCTAAGATGAACATCACATTTTGCACAACAACTCTGAGGAGCTCAGGTCTTGTCTTGATCACCAATCTTACAAGGTATAGTTCATGTGCTTTTTTTAACAAGCCCATGGTGGGGCTTTGAGGTTTGTACTTACCACAAATATAGCAAAACATATTTTGGCTGTTCCAACACTGGCAAGGCATTTCTGCTGTCAGGAACCATCTATAACTGGCTTACTTGTTATGTTAAGTAAATTACAGGCATATAGACAATGCTATGCCTTGAAACAATCACATCAAAGCACATGGGGACTGATATCCACAAAATTAGTACTATCCGTGCATGTGAACTGTTTTTATATCCTTTCCAGACAGCATCCAACCAGTCTAAGGATGTCTACGTATACCCAAACTGTGCTAGTTCCACCGACGTTATGCAATATGCCTGGACATGCATCAGCTACACAAACCAACTTACAATGCAAGGGAAAATTAGTAAACTTAAAATATATGCACCCCCCCCCCAAAAAAAAAACCCAGACAATTTCTATAGAATGGTATGTAGTAGGTTAAATTGCAGGTTATATTTGTGATTAGCAGCCAAAAGAAATACCCAAAAATATTCAGAAAGCAAAACCTTTGTTGCTCAATGTAACTGGTTTGTCAGAACTTGGAACATCCTGCCATATCTAGAGTATATACAATACACACACACACACACACACAAAAGACTGTGCTGATCATTTGGCTGGAGTCTTTACCAGGATCTTCAATTGGACTTTATCCCAGTCCACTATTCCATCTTGTTTGAAGGCTTCCACCATTGTTCTGCTGCCAAAGAAGTTCTCCATCAATAACCTCAAGGATTACAGACCCGCCTATTTGCATGACTATGTCACGTAAAGTTGCACTGTACCAAGAGGGGAAGGGTGTTGTATATAGACATTTGCATACTCGTAATACTACGTTCCGATTGGACAATCACTACTGCCTAGTGATTGGTGGTTAACAACATATTATGATTGGCTGCCTAAATGGCGGGAGGTTTAAAATGATGCCATTGGTTGTGAGCCACGAGCAGCCACTATAAAAGAGGCTGCCATGGCTCGACTTTAGTTGAAGTTACTGACAGTTAAATAAAGAGCTGAACTCAACTCCGGTCTCGAGTCTATCTTGTTCTGGCAATAGAACAGATATGAATATAGAAACAAAGTTTGTAAGGAAAAGCAAGCTGTAGCAGTTCAAAGGTTAAATGAATCATTTCTATCTCCCTCACCATGGAGGGTGCTTCCTAGCATCCTAGGAATTGTAGTTCAGAAATACTTGAGTTCCATGGGTGGGCTTCTCCAGATTAGACAATTTGAAATACTACTGCATGTTTATAGAGAAATTCTGGTGAAGAACAGAATTTCCCGGATTCAAGTATCTGAATGAGGGCAGTAACTAAGGTGCCAACAGCTAATCAATCGTAATTTTGCTGATGTTCTGTCATTATTCATTTATTTATATCCCCCCTTCATTATTTCTACAAATAATTCAAGGTGACAAACATATACAAGACACCTTCTTTGTCCTATTTCCCCCACAACAACAACCCTGTGAGGTGAATTGGGCTGAAAGATGGTGACTGGCCCAAGATAACCCAGCAAGCTTCCATGGCTAAGGTGGGACTTGAATTAAGTCTCCCATGTTTTAGCTTGGGCCTTAATCACTAGGCCAATTTGGCTCTCAAATGTCAAATATTTCTGTGTCAAATGACATGAGATATTACCCTGAGATTACAACTGCCTAGTATGTCTGCAAAATTCACTTGCCTCATATGTAGGTCAAATTGGATGAGCTGTTAGTTCACGGAGGCATTTAATTTCTGCCTTGCCGTCCTGATGAAATCAATTCCATATTTGTGAATGGCAGTTTTGTATGGTGTGAAACACTTGTTTCTTCCAGATGGGTTATGTGTGTGGACTGTTGCTTATAGCTTTTATTCCCTTCAACACCTTCACTAAAGCTAATGTTAGCACAGTTCCAAAGTTGGGAAATGCCTATGTTTTCATATTTCATGCAGGGCACTAGAGACATAAAGCACTTTTTAAAAATCAACATAATTTCAAGTGGATTTTTCAATGCTGGAGAGAATGGGAAAGAAAATACAACATTGCTTGGATATTCAATCCTTAGTGTGCATCCTGCGTTTGCTTCTATGCGAATAAACTTGGATCTGAATTTTTCTCTGATTTCTTCCTTCTTAATAATCTTATTTAGCAAGATATTATAGTCATATAGTATGACTTTTATTTTCATATATAAATATATAAATAAAGATAAAGGTATTACTAGTTGTTTCTGCCCATCTCAGTAGTTTCCATATTCTGGGCATATTCTGAGATCTATCTTGGAGGCACTTTAATCTCTAAGAAGACTTCATTTATTCTATATTTTTAGCCATCTACAGCCACCTTATCATTATAAGTTTTTTCAAATAGCAAATCAATCACTGAAACAATCAATCAATCAATAATCTACAGGATAATTTATTTCCATGCAATCAAACCATCAGAATATTAATGATGTGTATTTGCACTCACAATATTTGTTAACCACTCCAACTATACAAAGAACAAAAATTAGACAAAGAAAATCAGAACACTATACAAAAAAATATGCTAACAAATTTACAAGTGGATATTCACAACCAATCTGATGAAGTTAGAAGCCTGATAAAATAGGAAGTTTTTAATGAATGTATGCAATATAAAAAGCTAAGGTACCCCTTGAGCCTTAGGGGAGACATGTTCCATTTAAGGAGAGAAAAATAACCAGGCAAGTTATGAGAAAAATATTACAAAATACAAAGGAGAAAATAATTCTGCAATTTCCCCATCTTGGACATTTCAAATGTCCTTCCTTAACATTTTCAATATTTTATAGTCTACAATTGCAATAGTTTAAGTATTTAAGTAAATAAATTATGGAATACAAAGTACAGTAGAGGAAATAATATATAAACATATAATATATACATTCTTGGACAAAAGTTCCATCAGAAATAATTTTTCTAAACTGATTTTGATTGGTGTGCTCAGAATAGCTTCTTAATGCAGATCACTGTAAACATTGTATGGTATGTTGAACAAAGAATGAACACAATTAACACTCAAGAAATGTCGTAAGAGGTTGGGTTATGACTATGGGCAAAATTGTTGGTTAGTATGATTTACTGGGTAAGGGATTTTTTTTCTTTCACTGTGAGCTATTGAGATGTATTTGTGTTTGGGGGGGGAGTGCACTAAGAGAGGGTCAGCCAATCTCATTGTACACAGGTTGTGCATTGACAATAAAGGTTTGGATTTGTTGCTGAGAAACATCTGTCAACATCTGACACTTGTTCCTGATTATTCAACTCTTTATCTTTCTTGATAGAGCCCGAATAGCCTGAATGGCATGTACAAGGAAGAGTCATTGGTTTCAATACTGACCCCTAATAATCACCATTAATGTTGTATGAGATATAATTGAATAAGCTTGTTTCTGACAGTGGATTGGTAACAATTATCCTAGCATGACTTGGAGAAACTGATCTGTGATGATATTGCCTGAAATACATTTTTCCAGAAGAGGAAATGACAAATCTGGAGGTATAAAAATATGCAAAGAGATTATGATTATAAATATCAGATGTTATTGCTTAAGGTAGCAGCAGGAAAAAAATGACAGTGCAACAGCAAAATGAGTAGCATCAAAAATCTCTGGTCTGGTATTATTGTGCTACTAGCCAAGCTAGATCATAACATTCCCACTTTTGACTGATGGAAGAATTATTCTGACTGATGACTACAAATAAATGCAAGGCCAACTTCCCAGAGGCAAGCAGTGTCTTGATGAATAAACTGTCAAGAAAAGAACACATCAAAGGAAACATCGGCATAGGAGGATTTCTGTCTGGCATCTCTGAGCCAACATACATGGCAGGAAGCATTCAGAAAGTACATTTTCTAGGGACTCAAACACTTGGCTTTTGAATTTTCCTATTTGTTGTAGTTGTCGATACATACAGCATCCTAAGAACTTTATTCAAGAAGAATATATAGCAACCTGTAAGAAGTGTACTTTCAGTTTTGCTCTTTGAATTTTTTGTTTGTGGGTGGGGGTGGTTGGGCAGGAAATGTGCCTGATGTATGTTTGTTCATGAACTCCACTGTAAGATCAATGTTTTCTAGTGCTTGGTAGTCTTGCCAAGGGTTGATCAAAGTAGGCTAAAAGGATGACCAAAGCTTGCACTCAAACAAACAAACAAAAATGTTTTCAAGTGGCAAGAAAACAATTGCCTGAGAAGTTAATGTTGCTCTTTCCTTGACTAAAATTATTGTTAATGTTAGGTCAACCAAGATGACCTTAAACAAAGATCAGGGAGAAATTGTTCTTGGTGTCTTTTGTTTTTGTGAAGCTGATAGAAGCAGTTTAAACTCAATTTAATTTATATTTCAGAGACTCAGAGAGTCCATTCTAATTTTAATTGATAGATGCAGAGTATCTTGTCATCAAGCTTCCTGTGGGTCTATTACTTGGAATCCTGACACACTGTAGTTCAGGGATGTTAAACTCACGGTGTCATGTTGTCATGTGACATATCATGAGTCTCCCCACCACTTCGCTAAACCAGGGGTGGGTGTGGCCAGCGCGTGATGCATCTGGCCTGTGAGGCCATGAGTTTGGTACATCTGCTGTAGTTAAGAGTAAGTAAGAAGTGACCCAATAGAAAAATAGGGAGAATGAGATGGAAGTGCTGGTGCTAGTAATGATGATGAACATATGAGCTTTTTTATTGGGAAAACATGTCCTAAAAAGTTATGAGAGTATTATATTTATAAAAGTCAATGCTATCCATTTCAAGGATAGCAAAATAAATAAAATAAAACACACACTATTTAAAAAAACTAGTTGGGTGCTTAAACTGATTTTATGATTTTAACAAAAGAAAGAAAAAATATGTATCTCCAAACACTACTGTAGATGCCTGAAGTGAAGTGACACATTTTACTGGATGGAAATTTAAAATCCACCCTTATATCTTTTGTTCACAGCTTCTTAATTGCTTAACAGTATTTATTTATTTAGTTAATGGCAAGTACATGGACTTACAGTGGTTCAAATATTAATGTCCAGTCCACCCAGTCATTTAAGGACAGGGTGGTCTATGTTGAAAAAATCAGACATTAGGCAACAGTGGGCCCAATGGGCACCCAAGAAAATCCATGTTATGTATAGATTATTATATTGTTAGCATTGGGGGAAGGGGATATTTGGTTTAATTAACTGAATAAACAAAAGAGTTATCAATGTAATGACTTCAGATGCATCCAGCATTGGATGAGGTATAGGAGAATAGTAACAGAGAGCAAATGACTTTGGAGAAGAATAAGAGAAAGATGGCTGACATGTCACTTTTTTGAATACTGAATGAGGATATGCAGCGTTTCATTTCTGCTTGTGTACTTTCTCAAAATGTCCAGCTGCCCACTAATAGTGACAGGATAAGGCAAGAAAAATGTGTAGTATTAGCTTGTGACAAGCACAAAAACTGTAGAGTACATAAAGAGTGTATCAGAAAGGCAGTTTCCCTAACTTATTAGTGTCTGCCTTCGGATGGCAAAAACCATATTTCTTGTTGCAATAAACTATAAGAGTATGGATCCTGGATAACAAAAGTGTTTGCGGCTATATTTAATATGGCTGTTTGCATATCATAGATGATCAAATGATGAAACGATGTGTAACTTAGACTGGTATAAAAAAGGATTTTTCGATATTGTAGTCATTAATTTTATATTTCCCATAAAATTCTGAGAAAACAGGCAGTTAATCTTCATGCCAAGGTCTTGTTAGAAATTAGCTATTGTTTTACTAGAAGGATTACCATAAATGCTGGTGAACAGAAGTTTATAGCTTGCTGAGAAATCTTTGCCATATATGATACAGTCTTATTATTGAAATCTGAGTTGCAAAAAAATAATGCTAATAAATCAATGTTACAACAGCTGAGAAAGTAGTGGAGAAAGATCTGAAATACAACATAGTTTAGATTTCTATAATTTTAATTAAGTTTTTTTAAAAAAATAGTTGATCTAATGGTTCAAACACCTGAAGACACATAAAAATCTATGAAATCAATGATCAACTTCAAACAGAATAGACAAAATACTATGAGTATAATGCTTTTGGGGGGGGAAATCAAAATCGTTGAGCAAGACCTCCTTCTACATATTGAAAATGCATAGGAGTATAAGGTTAAATACTTCCCTCCTATGAAATTAAATGAAATTAAATGCTCCTCTTCTCCCTCACAAATAATAAGCTTTTAGCCGCTTACCACCTTGAAGCTGGGAGATCAGACATGGAGTCTGAAATCCATTAGCAAGTGGAGTTAATATTGACCCCATTATAGTGAAGTACGTGGAATCCTTTCAAACTTTGAAACTGGAATATGATTCTACATATTGTTTTCAAATCTGTGCTATATTCTCGTCACATTTTTTTTTCTGTAGAGTTTGTCAAATGACTTGCACATTTACAACACACACAAATGTATAAGGCTGATCTGGAGATTTTAATCGGCACTGTTATTATCATTGTTATTTATTTGAACTTATTAGCTGCCCAATTTCCACTGGGCACAATGTTTTTATGTGTATTTGCTCCTAGGCTTCCAAGAAAGTTTCACCTGCCATCTTATAAAGAGAGTCTGTAGATTTTTAGATCAACAATGAAAAAATTCATCAATTTTGGAATTCTCAATTAATAAGTAATACAAGTACTACCCCCCACTCTCCAGATTTCAGGTCTACATTTGAACTACAATACAAAAAAAAAAATTAGACAGAGGAGACAATGAATACATCTGTATTAATTTTCAACAGAAATGTGACATTCTCTCTCTTGTATTTCTGGGTGATTAAAATTAGGAAGGGAAAAGTTTTGCATAATAGTAGTTCGTGAATGATTTCAGAATGCAAAGGAATCACCAATGTTAGCCCAGCATGTTCAGAAACATAAAACTCTGAAGAAATTCAATAAGTTAATAAGTCAGTAAGTTGCAATACAGGCTTTACTTATTTATTTACTTATTTTTAAAAAAGAAGAAAATAAATAAAAAGACAAAAGGTACAAAATACAAATTATAACATACAAACATATACATTAGTGCATAGTGAAATATGTAGAATAATATAAAACAAAATGCAAAGTAAGTAGGAAATATTCAATTAGAAAAACCATTTCACTTTATCTTTTAGTATCAGCTTAGTTTAAAACAAATATCAAGATAGTTTGAGACCAGTTTAAAAACTGTTTATATTTAAAAATTGGCTTATTTGTTTAGTAAACCAGAGTTTTAGGTTAAATAAGAAATCCATATCCAAACAAGCAATCCAAATTGAAATGTTTAACTTCCAGTATTTAAGAAAATCCAAAATTTGGATGTAGCAGCCAGCAAATATAGCTAAAGAATTAGTACTGACTGAGAACAAACACTATTCCCTTCTCAGGAATTTTGGCTAGTATCAAGTACAGCTTGAGTAATGTTTTAAGTTGAAACTCACATATGGTTTACTTTTGACTTTTTTTTCGGTAAAAGGTTTCTTATATATTGATGTGTTCTTTAAATGTTTAAGTTGCCATTCTGAAGGACTTAAATTCCATTTTCATACAGAACATAAAGGATCCTGGAAACAATTATCATGTATAAAGTCACTCAGTGTACTTTGTAGAGATGTACTGTTGGGTAATAATTATAGCTGGTGATGAAGGAAAAGAATGTTTAGGACGTATTTAATCCTATCATTGATAATCATCCAGAATAGCTATGCTTTATGGTATTGGCACCAGATCAGTGGTTGCTTCAGCAATGTCATTAGCATCTCAGCATGAGTTGGCTAGGCTAAGATAAGATAAATTGGGAAGGAGAGAGTCTGCTACTAAGGAAGGGCAATCCTCTTTCTGCTCCCTTGACTTGTACTGGACAGATCAAGCATGATTTCCCTATTCCCCACAGACAAGTAGAGATTCAAAAGGAAAGCCCTTGAAACGACATTGACTCTGGTGATATGCTCCCTGATATATAGGAAAAGGATGAGAGGAAAATAGTAGAGGTTTTGCTTTACACATTATTTGGCTTGTGGAGTTCATTACTCAGGTATCCTGTGTAGTTCTTTGAAATATTTTTCCCTCCCTAAACTGCTGCTACTGTTCCATGAATGAGATGGTTGCTTGAGCAGAGTTGAAGAGCACTTTTTTCTTGGTTCACTCAGCAAGTTCAGAAACATTTCCACACAGAAGACTCAGAAGCAAGTATTCCTTAACTTACAACCAGGGCTGAGCCTGGACTCTTGCTGGCTGAATAAAGCAATAGTTCAATGAGATATCACATAACTGTCCATGTGGCTGCTTTGCTCAATTACTGCAATCCTGGCACTCCTGGTTGCAGTTGGTACGTGATTGTGCAGGTTGTTAAACTGACAGAGTCCCAGGTAAGAAGCATGAGGTGACCTGAGGGGAGAGAGCCTGTGAGGCTCTGCTCAGGTGCTGAAAACCATCCTTGCTGAAATCCAAGTAGGGTTTTCAACCCCTGAGGGACAGTCACTTGCACACGGTCTTCCAGGGTTTCCATCAACCCCCGCTTCTAAAGATAGAAACAATCTAAAAATTATATGTAGATAACAGTGTTGGGGGAAGTTGAGATTTACTTTTCAAGTCAGTGGTTAGGTGCTACTTTCCTTGTAAGAACTTCGTAGTGTCTTAGGAGGCTGGTATCTTTTTCTCTGAGCTGATATATTGCTTTTCTCATATCTTCTATCTGTTCCCCCCCCCCCCATCTCCCCTTTTCTGTTTCATTTGGCAGTTGACAGTGAACATCTATAATGAGTATTTTTGGCTGGCTTTTGAGAGTGGCCAAACATCACAGAATCCATTTAGATCATAACATATATGCATCTTCTTTTCTTTTGCATCAGTGGTTGGAGCATAAGCGATATTAAAGGGTTCTCTATGCAACCTAATTGATATCATTTAGTCATTTACTGCATTGTCCTCAAGTATTGTCCTTGCTCTGTCCTTCCTGATTATGAAAATAATGCTGCTTCCCCCCCCCCACTTTTTTGGTGTCCTGAGTACTGAACAGCATGATTATCTGACTGAAAATATCAATTTCCAGTCGTTTCAATTTGCCAATGCCTAAAGAGTCACTGCGGAGTCAAATCATGTCTTCCTTCACTGCCTTGAATATCTTGATCATGCTTGATCATGCTTTTCATATTCCATGTCCCCACAGTCATTTTGTCTTTTGTCATGTTAACATGGCAGCAACACTTCTCAAAGGCTTGCATTGAACCATATTATGAGCATTATTAGGACTCTGAAAGATCCTCAGGTCTTCCTCAGTAAGTTGTTGTCTGCCATCTGACCTGAGGGACCCTACATTTAGCATTATATAGGGCAGTGGTGGGATTCTACCAGTTTCCCTACCGGTTTCTCTTCCCTACTTCGCGCCCGCACGCCCACAGTTTTCCAAACACCAGCTGAGGCTCTGCTGTGCCAATCAGCTAAAAGGATAAAGAACAGAAAAGCGCAGGGGAGTGGGTAGGAGGGCTGATCCTGTACTTTTCTCTTTTTCCTCTGAGCTGATCGTTGAAGCTTTTTTTACTACCCATTTGGCTGAACAGGTAGCAATTTTTGCTACCGATTCAGGTGAACTGGGCCTAACTGGTAGCATTTCACCGCTGATACAGGGAGTTCTCAACTTGCGATCATAAAAGAGCCAGCCTATCATTGCTGTAAATCTTGACAGATGTAAACCAGGTCATCCATCTGACTGAATTTTTTTTTGTAGTGGTTGTTAAATGAATAATGTAGTTGTTAAGTAAACCAACTAGTGATTAGTTGGTAAACTTCAGAAAAGTTTAGTACACCTTCAATTGTTGTTCAATCCTGCTAAAAATAGAAAGAATTTACAACCAGGTGTAAGATCTTTTTTAAAAGGTTTTGTTTGTAAGAATGCAACACCTGGAGGCCAAGAGGTTCTTACCAAAACCTTTTATTTACTAGCTATGGGAAAGATTTTAAGTTATAAATTAAGTTTTTTAATAGAATCAATCAGCAATGAATAATTGAGTCTCACTAATATTGGATCTCCAAAGCTGATAGAAGCAAAAGGGGAACTATTAAGATCTTGAAAACAGACCAAAGAAGGCTTACACTGACAGACTCTATAGCAGGTTCTGACCAGTTCTGGAGAAACAGTAGCAAGAAATTTTGAGTGGTTGGAGAACCAGTAAATACCACCTCTGACTGGAGATTTTAGAGTATCTTTCCCCTGACACACCCACCAAGTCACACCCACAGAACCGGTAGTAAAAAAATTTGAATCCCACCACTGCTCTATAGCATCCAGTCTTTACATTCCACAAATATAGAGAGAAGCTGAAATAAACTCCAGTCCTGGAACTGATGTACATAAATCTCCTTTTCACGGCAGCCAATAGTAACATATTTACACAAATGAAAATAACAACAAAAATCCTGTGCAAATACACCCAGGCTTTGCATGCTATTTTCGGCTTTAGTGGATCTTTGAATGTTCTCTCACAAGCAACAGGGTTCCTCCGCTGGGCATTTTATATGTAGTTTTATTTGTGTCAACCTAAGTGCTAAACATATTAGTAGAAGCACCGAGTAATACACAGTGCAAAGTTATTATCAGCAGAGATATAGTGATGCCATATTACATAGCAGAATGTATTTACCAGCTGACCCTTTGAAATTCTAACAGCCTTGAAAGCTATTTTAGCCTATTCACAGTGACTGCCACCAATTTCCTCCTACACAGAAATCACATAGATTATTCTTGGATGTGTCAGTATATATCAGAACATACTTAAGCCCACACAGTGTTTCTTTAAAGGCTAAATATAGAGCAATTAATATTTCTGAGGAGTGGCATTCATCTTCATCTGCTTAGTTTTATTCGTCATAATGCGCTTCGCTTTGAATTATGTGTGAACACGCTGTCTAAGTGTGGATGAGGGCACAGTCATGTATGCTCTGAAATGGAGAATATTGTATATGCCCTTCAGATATTGTTGCATTTCAGTTCCTAGCAGGTCTAACTAGTTTGATCAAGTATGAAGGGATGGCCACTACTTTGGACTCTTTGGATGTCTATAATGATTTTAGAAACAATATTGAGAGTTTTGCAGCAATAATTCAGCACCAGAAAAATAAACACAGATGGCTGATGCTTCATTTAACATCTTTATAAACATAAGTAGATTTTACAAACCAGTTGTAGATTTCTCCAACATGGAACAAACTCAAACAGGTTGAGAGCAGGTTGATAACTGACTCATATTTAAGAAGGTTGCAAGTTCAGAGCAGAGTTCCAGTCTTCAGCAAGCAAGCAAGTTAGTTTCATCTTCAATAGACAGACTCAGAGCTCAACATAGCTACAGAGTTGCAGAGCTTAATAATACAGAGCCATGCCTAGGCTACTTTCAATTTCAGTTTCCAGCCTAGGCTACTTCTAATTTCAGTTTCCAAAACAGTCCTCATTGGCTGACTTAGTTGCTATGCCTATTCATTGGCTGACCTTGTTGCCAAGCTCTATTCCAGTTCATGAATATACTGACAAACAAGGCATGTTTTCTTTTTCTTTCCTCTTTCGTACAGGTAGTCCTCAAATTATGGCCACAACTGAGCCCAACATTTCTGTTGCTAAGTGAAACATTTGTTAAGTGAGTTTTGCAACATTTTTTAAAATTTTTATTGGTTTTTAAAACAAACATAAACAAACAAAACATAAAAACATCAGGCCATGTTCCGTATATGTACATACAGTGTGCCGGTTGGTTTACAAATTGTTTTGTACTTCCATTTTGTAGTCTTCAATTACAATTACATTATATATGATCTCGTATTTTCAATCCAATATTAAACACATTGGTATTAATCAATCATTTGACTATACTTTTATTCATTCATGCTTTAGGAAATAATCATATTTTACTTACTTTCTTTTGTGACAATTCATAGTATCACCCCAAATCTATCCTAAAATCATTTTATAGATATAATAAGAAAAGAATACATCTTTATGTATTTAGCATTTTCTAAAAGTCTACATATTTTGTTACTATACTTTATTGTCTAACCATTGATAGAATAGATCCCAAACTTTATAAAATTGTTTATCATCCTGTTCTCTAATTTCAAATGTCAATCTGCTCATTTCAGCACATTCCAATATTTTCTTAATAATTTCCTCCTGTGATGATATTTTCTCATTTTTCCAGTTTTTAGCAAATACAATCCTAGCCACTGTTAATACATTTACAATCAGGTATTTCAAATCTTTACTATATATTTCAGGTAAAATTAACAATAAAAATATCTCTGGTTTCAAATCTATATGTTTTTTTGTCATTTTTTCCAACCACGTGTGGATTTTAGTCCAGTATTTTTTAGCATCCACACAAGTCCACCACATATGGTAATATGAGCCAGGTGTCTTATGACATTTCCAACATTTTTCAGATTTATTCTTGAACATTCTTGCTACTCTTGTTGGGGGAAAATGCCACCTGTAAAACATCTTATACAAATTTTCTTTATATGCTGTTGACATTGTCATTTTATAATTTTGAGACCACAATTTTTACCATTTCTCTAGATCAATCCCATATCCAAAATTCTTCCCCCAAGCAATCATAGTTTCTTTAACTTGCTCTTCTTCTAGTTTAATTTCTAATAAATATCCATACAATTTTTTAATCACCTTTTCATCAGTACCTGTCAAAATCTTATCTAAAACAGTTTATCATAGAAACCTGTTTTAGAATCTTTATCATACCTTGAATCTATTTGCGCATATGAAAACCAATTCATCTTTATACCTTGTTCCTCTAGTTTTTGTACAGATTTAAGTTCACCCTTTTCATTCAATATTTCACCATATCTAACTATTCGTTCCTTTTTGTATATTATAGGATAAGAAAATGCTTCAATAGTCAATAGCCAGACTGGAATTTTTAAATAACATTGTCTTTTAATCTTCTCCAGTTTAACCACAGAGACTCCCGTATATAATGTCTTCTAAAGTACCCCTGTGTTTTAGTTCCTTTATACCATAGAAAAGCATGCCACCCGAACAACAGATCATGTCCTTCTAATCTCAACAATCTAGTATTTCTTAATGTTATCCATTCCTTAACCCACAACAAATTTGTAGCTTGGTAATACAACTCCCAATTAGGCAAACCAAATCCTCCTCTTATTCTAGCATCTTGCAAAAGTTTTAACTTTATTCTCGCTTTCTTACCTTGCCATATATTTTTCAACACAATTTTGTTTAAATCTTCAAAATAGTCTTTTCCAAGCCTAATTGGAATTGTTTGAAACAAATATAAAATTCTGGGTAATATATTCATCTTGATTGTTGATATTCTCCCTATTAGTGACAGTTGTAAATTTTCCCATTTCGCCCAATCTAGCGCTATCTGCTGTTTAAGTTTGATATAATTATTTTCTTTTAGTGTACTGCATCTTGCTGTCAAGTATATCCCCAAGTACTTGATCTTATTCGTGACCTGAATTTTCAATAGGTCTGCCAGTTCTTCCTTTTGTCTTGATAGCATATTCTTTGTCAAGATCTTTGTCTTATCTTTATTTATTTTCAAACCAGCCACCTTTCTATATGTCTCTATCTTTTCAATCAATTTTGATGCTGTTTCTAGTGGGTCTTCTAAAATAAAAACCAGATCATCTGCAAATGCTTGCAACTTAAATTCTTCCTTTTTAATTTTCATCCCTTTTATATTCTTTTCATCTCTAATATTTCTATTTAGCACTTCCAAAGTCAACACAAACAATAGAGGTGACAGTGGGCACCCTTGTCTTGTTCCTTTTCTTATATCAATAGAGTCTGTCAGTTCTCCCTCTATCATTAACTTTGCCGTTTGCTTATGATATATAGCTTCTATTGCTTGAATAAATTTTCTAGCAAAGTCCATCTGTTCCAGCAGTAACAACACGAATTGCCAATTCACATTATCAAATGCCTTCTGTGCATCTAAAAATATCAAAGCCATTTGTTTTTCAGGATGTGCCTTGTAGTATTCCAAAGTGTCCAAGATTACTCTCATATTGTCTTTAATTTGTCTCTTTGGCAGAAATCAATTTTGATCAGGATGAATAAAATTATTTAAGTATTTTTAAGTCTTTCTGCCAATATTGAAGCAAAAATTTTATAATCTGCGTTTAGTAGGGAAATAGGTCTATAGTTCTTGATTTGTAATGGAACAAGTGTAATATAAGCTTCTGACCATGATTTAGGTATCCTCTTCTTTAACATAACTTCATTCAGAACTTCTAGCAATGGACGATTCAATGATTCTTGTAATGTTTTCTAAAATTCTGCCAGAAGTCCATCTGGGCCTGGTGCCTTTCCACTATTTTGCTTCTTGAGTGCTTCAGTTATCTCCATCATCGTTATATTGCTTTCTAACATTGTTTCAATCTCTTTAGGTATCTGGGGTAACTTAGCATTCTGTAGGTACTGTTTGACTCTTTCCTCATCAATATTCTCTTGTGTGTATAGTTTCCCATAATAGTCTCGTATGATTTCCTTCTTCTCTTTACTACCATAGCAAACTTGGCCTTGATCAGTTATTAATTGCAATATTTTCCTTGATTCTTTCTCCTTTCTCAATTTATATGCTAACCATCTATCTGGTTTATTTGCATCTTCAAAGTAATTCTGTTTAGCACCTCTAATTTTCTGTGCTAATTCTTCTTTTTCTATTAGACCCATTTTATGTTTAGTTATATCCATTTTTAACGTAATGTCCTTTTTCTGTGGCATTTTCTGTAGCTCTTTTTCAAGTCCTTTATACTCATCCTCTAATGCCTTAGAGGCTAATCTTTTCATAGTATTTCTTTTCCTTGTATAGTCTATTATCAAGCCTCTGGCATATGCCTTCATTGTATCCCATACATTCTGGATTGATGTATCTTCGTTTTTGTTTTCTCTAAAGAAAAAAGCCAGTTCTTTCTCCATCCACTCTGTGAAGTTTTTTCCCTTTAAAATAGTATTATTTAGCATCCATCTAGATCTTCTTTTTTGTCCTTTCCATTTAATTGTCATTGGATTGTGATCTGCCCAAGTACTTGTTTCAGTATTTATTGCTTGAATATTAGTTAACAATTCTGTTGATATCCATATCATATCTATTCTGGACCATGATAAGTGTCTATTTGAGTAGAAGGTGTATTGTTTGGTTTTAGCATTTCTTTCTTTCCATGTACCTTTTAAGTTTATTTCATCTACCATATTAAAAAAAGATTTAGGGAGAGTCTTTCTGTTTTGCTTTATTGTTTTCTGTGCTGTATAGTCCAGTTTGTTGCCTACAATTCCATTAAAATATCCATCATAACTATATTAGCATAGTCCAGTTCAATTATTTTGATATGTAATTTTTTTACAAAATTCTTCTTGTTTATCATTCGGGGCATAGATTGCAATCAGGAGTGTTTTCGTATTATTATCCATTATTTCCACCATTAGTATTCTTCCATCGTCATCAGTATAAATCAATTTCGCTGGAATGGTCTCTTTAATATATAAAACCACTCCTCTTTTCTTGTATTGTGTCAAGGAGGTAAATATTTTCCCTAGTTTTGGCTGTATCAACAATTGTTCATATTTCTTTTTAATATGTACTTCTTGTAGGCAGATAATATCAAATTTTAATTTCTCTAATTTATGGAAAGTTTTCTTTTTTTTAACGGCCGAATTAAGTCCATTTATATTAATTGTAATCAATTTTTTCTCTTCCATAGTTATATTTTATAATTAGGTTTGGCAGCTCTTGTGGATCTTGGTTCACATTGTCCTCTGGTTTCCTCTTTTCCACCTACTGCACCTTCCTCTTTTTCAGTCATCATTTGGCAGTCCTCTTGGAATTCAATTAGTGAAATTTCTTTTTCTGCCTCTTCCTCTTTCCCTCTGAAAAATTCTGTATAAAATGATTCAGCTTTCTCAACTGAGTCAATTCTGTATCTCTGTTCTTGCCATGTGAACATTAAACCTTCTGGAATCAGCCATCTATAATTCACCTCTTTTTTAAGTAGCATTTTAGTCAGGAATTGGTATTCTCTTCTCATCTCTCTCACTCTTCTGGGTACTTGTTTCAAAACCACAATCTCCTTATCTTTATATTTCAATGTTTTCTCTCTTGCCACTTGCAATATTTGTGTTTTGATGCCTTTTTTAAAAAATCTGATGTGAACTTCTCTCGGTAGGCTATTTCTCATTGCGTATCTTGTGAAGACTCGATAAACCTCATCTATTCCATCCATCATCTTCCCTTCCATTATTTCCAAAACTTCAGCCAATATTTCTATCATTATCTCAGCTAGATTTTGTCCTTTTTCTTCCTCTATGTTTTGGAATCTGAGATAAAATTCTGATCTGTCCACTCCCATCTCAGCATACCACTTTTATCTTGTTCAACCACAGTTAATCTGCTATCAATGTCTCCAATCTCCTTATCTCTTTGTTTATCTTCTTCTTCAATTTATAGTAGTCTCTCATCATACTTCATCATCATTTGTTGGATGTTCTCCACTTTTTCATCGGTTTTCCCTGTTCTTTGTTCAATGTTCTCTGTTCTTTGTTCGATGTTCTCTATTCTCTTTTAAATTTTCTCTGATCTTGTTTGAATGTGTTGACTTCCTTGCATAATCATCTACAGGGTCACCTTTTCTTTTTCTTTCTCTTGCCTTAACATTGTCTGTAATGAACGTTGTCCTCCAGATGGTGGAGAGGAGGAAGTAGAAGTTGAAGAACCGGTAGCTGTTAATTTCCTACTCATTTCAAACAATTCAAAATCTTCAGGTTCTTCTAGACCTTAATCCAATTGTGAAGTAACCAATTGCAACTCCAAATAAAAATAGTAGGGAAATAGAAGCCAAATAGTAATAATAATAAAAAAAGAAAAAAGAATTTCTTCAGGTTCTTGTATACCTTAATCCAATCGATTAGTTAGATAACAATGAAAATTCAAAAATGAAGAAAAAAACCATAAACATACACAAAGGAGAAAAAGTTGTAAAATCCTAAAAAAGATGGAAAAGTGAAGAATAAAAAGCTTTAAAAAAGGAAAAATTCTTCAGGTTCTTCAATGCCTTAATCCAATTAAGAGGTCTCAAATATAAAAGACTGCATAAGAGAAAAAGAAAAAAAAAGCCAGGAAGATAAAAAGAAAGAAAAAAACAGTATTGGAGGTAGATGGAAAAACAAAAGTACCAGAAAGTCAAAAAGAGAAAAAGAAAAAAAAAGGCTACTCCCTTAAAAAGAAAAGGAAGGGAATCATTAATACTAAAACTTTTCTTTTAAAATAAAAAACAAATGTAAAAAATTAACTTCCAAAGACAAGTATAAAGAAAGAAAAAGCAAAGACAAGTTCCAAAGAACTAAAAGTCCAAATAGCTATTTCAAAAAGTAAAGTGTTGAGGAGGGGTAGCACAGCTTAGGAAAAATCATGAAAACACACTGCACTTTGTTTAGTTAGCCAAGGCTCTTGTTATAACACTCTTCTCCAGAAACTTATCACCTTTTCTTTTCCTATAAACTTCAACACCAGACTGCAGCTGTTGATAGAAACCCAGAAGAGCACCTGCAATAATACTCTCCCATGCTCTTCCCTCTATCTTATCAAATAGCATTTTCCTTGAAAAAAAGTCTCAGTTCTTTCTTTCTCAGCTTTGTCTGGTCACAAGAGAAACAGAATATTTCCAAGCCTCTAGTTGGCAGTGTTACAAAGTTTCTTTGCTTTCACTTTCCCCCTCCTTTTCCAAGCAAAATGCAATAAGAATTAATAAAAAAAGAAAAAGATATTTTTAAAAAAGAAATAACTAAAAGGGAGTCTCTAGCCTAAAATAGTTACAAAATCAAAAAGGAGAAAAAAAATAGATGAAAAAGAAAAAACCAGTCCAGTTTCAAAATATAAGATCATGTATAGAAAATCTAGCAATGAGAAAAAAACATTACTTTGACATTCCTGTTTAACATCGCCGCTTAATCATTTTTGTCAAAACTTTTATAGATTCTTTCTTTTCCTTAGGGTGTCCTTTCAGATCATAGAATAAAGAAAAAGTTCTCACCAAACCGGCACACTCTCTCTTTCTGTTCTCTTCCGTTAAGTTTTGCAACATTTTATGACTGTTCTTGCCCCAGTTGTTAATTGAATCACTGCTTTTGGCAAGTTAGTAACATGGCTGTTAAGGGAATTAGATTTCCCCATTGACTTTGCTTGTCAGAAGGTTGCAAATGGAGATCTCGTGACCCCGGAACACTGCAACCGTCTTAAATGTGAGTCAGTTATCAAGTATCTGAATATAAAAATCACGTGACCATGGGGATGCTGCAACGGCGATAAATCTGGAAAATGGTCATAAGTCACTTTTTTCAGTGCTGTTGTAACTTTGAATAGTCACTAAGTGAACTGCTGTAAGTCTGTGTTGCTTTCCTTTTTTTCTTTCAACAATACACTGTTATTATTTTGATTTTTTTTAAAGGCTGTATTTAGCAAAAGTAATCAAGACAAAAGTAAAACAACTAGAACATTGTTTTCATTTTTTTCTTTTCCCCTTTTCTTTCTTTTTTTTCTATTATGTTTTTCCTAAAATCTGTTTTTTCATTTTTTTTAAAGGCATTTTTCTTTTACACTGATATAATAAAAGTAATGGCAAAAGGTATTGGCATAATTTACAGTTGTTCCCTTGTTTTAAACCTAGATCTAGGAAATGGGAATGTCCCTCAATTCACCCTATCCATCATTCCAATTCAACCCCAAACTTGGACTTGACTGCAATTTATTTCTTACTATTATTTTCATTGGCTGGATGGGTGGGGGGAACTCTCTCCTCCTTTTCTTTTTCCACTATTGCTGTTCTTCTGCCTGCCCCTTGTTGATATAGAAACAAGTTGTTTTATTCAGAAATCCGATTAGATCAGTGGCAAGGGGCATTTGAAATTACCATATGAATAACCAACCACATATCAATCACTTACAGGGCCACCCAAGTTTGCCACTCATTTCTGTTGCTGGAAAAACTTCTTATCTGAAGATTTTTTCAGAATCAAACAATGGCTTTATAAAGAAAATTCAGCTGATATGTTTTAAAAACAGATGAATGAATGTGATTAAAAAAACCCAGCATCTACCACCAGCAAGATTAGCAAAAATGTTCCCAAATAATCTATAAGAAGGCTGGAAATATTGTGTAAAGATAAAAAAATTGGTTGGAGGAGATGATAAAACAACAGGTAGACTTAAAGCCGGAGCTATTTCTATTGGACTTACTAACAGGGAAATATAATAAGAAAACTCAGTACTTGATGCTTCATGTAATAACAGCGGCGAGAATTAGCTATACACAAAATTGGAAAAACAGAAATACATCCACAGAGGAAATGGTAATAAGGAAAGTACTTGATTGTGCTGAAATGGACAGGCTGACAATGGAAATTAAAGATAAAAGGGAATCAGAATATTATTCTGTTTGGGACATATGGTACAATTGATTAGATAAGAGATGCGAAGATTAGAAAACTACAATGAAAGACGGTCAAAGTACAAGAAATAATATGAGTATAATGATAGTTAAAAATATATACATATAGAAACTCCGGTTAGAACTCCAGTTAGAAACTTCGGTTAGAACTAGGAATAAGAAAGATAAATATGGTATTGTATAAAGAAAAGTTAAATGGTGGAACATAGGAGGTATAATAGAAGGCATAATGTATCATGATGATACAACCAGTATATCATGGTTGTAAAATTGAAGCTGTAATACAAAACGAAGAAAATGTATAATAAAACTTTATTTTAAAAAAACCAAAACCTCAGCATAGACAGATTTATCCATCCACCCAAGTCAAAGAAATCAGTGTGTGAAGTCCTATGTATTGAACCATATTTATTACATTGATTTATACTTGCCACTTCTTTTTTTCTATTAGGTTTCTCCTCTTGCAAAGTTATATAGCAGACAAGTATTCAGAGGTCTCCTCCATGTTGAGAATAACTCTGCTAGTTCAGTTTGAATGGCTACATGTTGAAGAAATGCTTGGAAATCAAAAATGGAATAATCTAAATAATTTCTTGCGATAATGGGAATGTATACAATGCTGGAAAATGTCTGTCCTTTTGTAGTGGTGGTGATAGCTTTCCTGGAAGTTTGGTGAGGAAATGGGCAGTGGTGTTTGTTTCTCTTTTCCTTGGGGAAATAAAATTCTATATTTCCACAAATAGCTGCATAGTAAAATGTACTTGAATATTAGCATACATGATCACTTAACCTCCAACATCTATTCTGTTTGATTATCTTGTTCTTACATCAAACACTTGGGTAGGTGGTATAAGCCATTCTCCGCGAGACTACTTGGTATAAGAAGGATACATAATCTTCTGTCCAGTGGTGGGATTCAAATTTTTTTACTACTGATTCTGTGGGCATGGCTTGGTGGGCATGGTATGGCTTGGTGGGCGTGGCAGGAGAAGGATACTGCAAAATCTCCATTCCCTTCCCACTCCTGGAGGAAAATTACTGCAAAATCCCATTTCCTCTCCATCCCATTAACCTGATTTCCAGCTCCCTGTACAGGGCAACAAAAGAGGACTCTGCTGATCAGCTGGGACTCGGGAGGCAGAGAATAGATGGGAGCAGGGCTAGTAAGAGATGGTGTGTGCCGGTTCTCCAAACTACTCAAAATTTCTGCTACCGGTTTTCCAGAACTGGTCAGAACCTCCTGAATACCACCTTTGCTTCTGTCCATAAATATTTATCTATCTATCTAAATAGCTAGCTAGCTAAATATCTAGCTATCAAGTATAAGACAAAATAAGCTTCCCTTAATTGTTCTTGGCAAAGGTGGACGTGTTGATAAGTTGCACCTATCTTTCCAATCCTTGGCAAAGATGAGGAGGTGTGCACAGGTGTGATTGCCAATTTTTTATACCATAATTAATATAAATCAGTCACAAGACACTGTAGAATGGAACCTCAGGGCAGACCTAATCTGCAAAGTGTGGCATTTTAACCAGCCTGAAGAAGGCAGCAGTCTGCTATTATTTTGTTGATTGGCAGAAGAGATGTGAGGGATTTTTTTAAAAAAAATCTTTCTTGGATGTTAGTATTTTACAAAGACTACAATTTATTTATTTATTTAAAAAAAATTATGTGACCACCAACTCACTCTCAGTGACTCTATAATACTATTCCATTGCTTCTTAGATGTTAAATATTATAGTTTTTGTAAGCTGGGATCCATTGTTTCTTTTCTTCTTTTCTCATGTAGCCTAGAAATAAAACCTTGGTTATTCATACTGGTATGTTTATTGCCTCTGAGCCTGAAAATGCCTGTAGCTCAAACAGGATGCTTCTCTATTTAGATAGTCAACAATCTAAATTCTGGAGCCTTTGGTGCTCCAAGCAAGATGGACCCCATGATATACTCTAAAAGCTGATGCAGGCAGGAAGGCTACTGTAAGAATGTTAAGGGTTTTTTCTGAAGAATTCCCTCCCCCCACCCTTCTTCAACTATGTTACAACTTACATACATTTGTTTTACAGTTAATGCTAAATGGATGATGTCTTAAAATTACAGTTCATCTGGGGGCTTCCCTAAAGGCTAACATTGGCAATGTTCTCATGGTTTATTACAGCTTTAAAGCCCGGAGGTGGGTATTTGGCGCTGGGAGTTTGTAAAAACATTCTATTCTTTTGTGTTGGATATGGAACTGTCTATCCACCATTGTTTTCTGATGTCAGCCAGAATTGCCCCCCCCAAAAAAAATCTTCACAAGAGTGAAATCTTAGGAAAATTTTCATTCATTTGTACAAGAACATTTATTCTAGAAACTTTCAATGTGTTTACAAATTGATCCAAAGAAGGGCAAAAAAATTCCTTCAAAATGTATGAGGTAATTTTTCAGTACTTATTTTTGTTATCTCTCTTTTTTGTCAATCTCCCTTGTGATTTTTTTTAAATTCTCCATAATGAACAGCATCATTTCTAAAAATAAGAATTAGAGATGGACTTAAATAGTAATGTAGGAAGTGGTTGTGAGAGCTAAGTTGGATTGACTGGAGGTTGGATTTTTTTTTTCTTCTCAGAAGCCTCAGTGGCATGGAAATGAAGCTGATTAGAACTCATGCTTGTCTAATTAATTTGTCAGTGTGTGGTACAGGTTTTTGGAGAAATTAAACAATCAAGGTATTGAGCATCTTGGCCCATATTTGATATGAAGAAAAGATCCTACGCATCTATTTATCTTAAAAACATATAGCTGCGTAGGAACAGGATGTGACCTACCCTTATGAAGAGATTCATGCAGGGTCCATACTGAGAAATAGGCCTTAATAATTGAATGTGAAGATGTTAAAAGTCTATAGCTAGAAATAAGCCAGTCATTGATCCTGGTTGAGAAAACTCCTTCAGAAAAGGGTAAGGAGGAGGGAACATAGCTTATGTTTGAGGCCTACCTGTAATGGAAACAATTATATTAGTAGCATATTTGGAATATCCTTAGTGTAATCTATAAATATTGATGTCTAGGTGAGTCTCAAATATCGATTTTTCCCTTTTTATTTCTGGCTGATGTGATGAAGGATTACTGGAGCATACACTAGGTCTAAATGCACATGAACACTGTGAGATCAGACCTAGGGTCCATGTTTCTTGAAATTGCCAGCCATTTTTATCTGAGAAGATAAAAAGAAGATAGTACAAATAAAATGGCTTGCTGTTTGTCCTCAATGTTAAATTTTTAATCTAGGAATTCTTTTGGCCGGTAAAAGTGTTCTATCGCCAGAACAAAAGCAGACTCGAGACCAGAGTTGAATTCAGCTCTTTATTAACTGTCAGTAACTTCAACTAAAGTTGAGCTGCAGCAGCCCTTTTTATAGCGGCTGCTCGCGGCTCGCAACCAATGGCACTTATTTAAAACTCCCGCTGCTTAGGCGGCTAATCAGAACTGTTGTTATCTACCAATTGCTAAGCGATTGTATCTGTCCAATAGGAATGCAGTATTATGAGTATACAAACAAGTACACCACACCCCTCCCCTCTTGGTTTGATCCAACGTTACGTGACATAGTCGCGTAAGTAGGCAGGGTTTTGTGGGTCCTGGTTCAGTTCAGTCTCTGCGTTGACCTCGGTCATTTCAGACAGGCTCGCCGTCTTTCCCATTCTTCTCTCTGGAACCTCCTGGAAGGATGATTCAGCCATGCTGCTCCCGCCGTGCCTTGTTGGGTTGGTTGGACGGGCGCTGTTTCTCCTTTCTGACGTGTTTGGGCAGGTAGAGTCGGCTTGGCTGCTTCTTTCCTGGTTCTCCTTCAGCTCTCTTTTTTCAAATTCGGCCAATGGTAAGTAGTTTTTATTTCTTTTTGGATTTTCAGTTTCTGGTTGGTGGTTTATTAATGGATGGTTTTCCTTTTCTTTATTATTTAAAGGTTCCCTCCCACTCTGGTTTTATTATTATTGTCTATCGGTTCTTGTGGGTGTGTCTGTTCCATGTTCTGAGGTGTGTCAGTGTTGCGTTTGATGTATTGAGACCATAATTGATCGATGTGTCTTTTCCATGAACTGCTGTCGGTTGTCTCTAGCCGGTATGATCAGGGGCCTGTAATTCATGTTATCGTGGCTGGTAGCCACAATAGTTCTCTGGTAAGATTTTTTGCGTATACCAGGTCGCCTGGTATAAATGTGCGGTACTTACTGGAGGAGTCTGGTGGCTTTTCGGGGTTGTAGGTGGGGTGTAGTCTGTCCAAATATGAGTGCAATTTTCTGCCCATTAAAAGTTCAGCTGGACTCTTGTTTGTTGATGTGCACGGCATTATATGTTGAATGGTAAGCATGGTGATGATTTTGTCTTGCATGTCACCTCCTTCAAGTTTTTCTAATACTTCTTTCATGTATCGAACCATGCGTTCCACCCTTCCGTTTGTCACTGGATGAGCTGGCGCTGTCAGAGCATGTTGTATTCCTTGTTCTGCGAGGAATTGTTCAAAAGATAAAGCTGTGAACTGTGGGCCATTGTCTGATACTACTACATCTGGTAGACCGTGAGTGGCGAAGAGTTTCTTTAGTTGTTTAGTGATGGGTTCAGTTGTTGTTGAACTCATGATGCTGACCTCTAACCAGTTCGAGTAGGTATCAATGATGATTAAATATGTATATCCCTTTGTGGGTCTGGCAAAGTCTATGAGGATCCTTGACCAGGGGCCTCTGGGTGTCTTCCAGTCAAGGACTGGTGCTAAAGCGGGAGGTAGGTCTGGACGACTGGCATTTATTATGTTTTGACCAAGGTTTCAATGTCTTTGTCTATTCCTGGCCACCAGCCCGGGTGTCCTTCATGTAACATGTTCAGCACATCTTCTTGCAATTTCCGTGGAACAACAACCCTACCCCCCCCCCCCCCCACTATGCATCCTTTCTCAATTGACAACTCACTTTGCTGGTTTTTGAATGGTTTAAAAGGCTAGGTTTTTTCATTTTCCGGACAGCCCCTTCCCACCCAGTTCAGGATTTGGGCCATCAATGCACCTTTTGCTGTTTCCCTTGCAATGTCCGATGTGGTGATGGGCAAGTTCGACATCATTTCAATTTGCAGAGTGTGTGTGGTGGGAGCTGGGTCATCATCGTAACCTGGTAGTGGTGAGCAGCTCGATGCGTCTGCATGGGTTATGGCTTTTCCTGGTCGATCGATAAGTTTGTAATTGTAGGCTGCAAGAAATTCCAACCATCTTGTCATTCTTGGAGACAGGATGTTGGGGGTGGCTCTGTCTCCAGCCAGGATTCCTAGCAGTGGTTTGTGGTTGGTAATCAAAGAAAATGTCCTACCATAAAGATATTCGTGAAAGCGTTTTACCCCCGAGATAGCGGCCAAGGCTTCTCTATCCAGTTGGCTGTAGTTTCTTTCAGCTTTGGACAATGTCTTGGAATAAAAAGCGATCGGTGCCTCTCTGCCATCCGGTAGTGTGTGGCTAAGTATTGCGCCTACACCGAATGGTGAAGCATCGCAGGTGACAGTCAGTGGTAGCATGTCGCTGTATTGGATCAATACAGATTTGGATGTAATTAAGTCCTTAATTCTTTGGAATGCAGCTTCTTTTTGTCAGCCCCATTTCCAGATGGCTTTTTTTATCGAGTAGTCTATGCAGTGGTTCCACTATTGTTGCCTTCTGCGGCAAAAAGACATGATAAAAATTAATGAGTCCCAAGAATGCCTGCAAATCCATTTTGTTTTGGGGTCTGGGTGCGTCTTTTATCACTCGTATTTTTTTTTCAGTGGGGTGGATTCCTGCTTCATCAATGAGATATCCTAGGAACTCAACCTGATTTGTGGCAAGTTGGCATTTTTCTTTTTTGACCTTGAGTCCTGCTTCTCTAAACTTTTGCAAGACTGCCCTTAGCCGGTCTTTCAGTTTTTTTATTTCCGGCTGATATTAGTACATCATCGAAATAGGGAACCACTCCTTTTAGTCCTTGGAGGAGGCGTTCCATCAGGCTTTGAAAAATGCCGGAGGCCACGCTGACACCAAATTGTAATCTGTTGCATTTAAAGGCCACTCTATGTGTTACGATAGTTTGTGCCTCTGCCGTCTTGGAATCAACCGGTAACTGTTGATATGCTTGCGTGAGATCGAGCTTTGCAAACATTTTTCCTCCCCGCAACGAATGCAACAGGTGCTGGACTACTGGAACGGGGTATGCTCTCTGCTGCAGTGCATGGTTCAGGGTGGCCTTATAGTCACCACAGATGCGCATGGATCCATCTGGTTTCATGGAGGTCACAATTGCGGTTTCCCATCTCGCATGGTCGATTGGCTCTAACACCCCTTGTGTGATGAGTTTGTTCAGCTGCTCATCAATTTTTTGCTTTAACGCAAAGGGAACGCGTCTGGCCTTTAGCCTGATGGGGGCTATGTTCGGGTTTAGGCTAAATGAGATAGGGGTCCCACGGTACTTACCTAAGGTCCTGTCGAATACGTCATGGAAGTCCTCCATCTGGTCTTTTTCCCAGTCTGTCATGGTGACGCTGTTGATTCCTGTCACTTCGATTCCTAGAGGCTCGAACCATTCTAAACCAAGCAGGCTGGGGTGGTCTTGGTCAACGATGGTCAATGGAAGAATTTCAGTGTGTTTCTTAAATT
The DNA here is from genome assembly GCF_900518735.1 of Pseudonaja textilis. The sequence goes on along the minus strand of NW_020769321.1, from coordinate 20,248,053 downwards.
TTACCTTGAAGTGTCCCAATCCCACTACTGGTATCTTGTTTCCTTGGTAGTCTTTTATCGTCAGGCTTTGCTCTTCGAGTTCTTTTAATCGTATGTCTGGTACCAAGTTTTTTTATTGTGTTCCATGATACCATTGACAGATATGAGCCGGAGTCTACTTCCATTTCGCATGGCTCTCCTTCTATCTGGATGTTTATTTGAACCTTCTTAGTATTAGTTGCTCTGGCAGTCCCAATAATAATTGTCTGATGTGTTTCTTCCTTCTCATTGAGTCGTTGACTTCTATTTTCCTGGCTCCAACGACTTCCGGTTGGCTTCTCCTTAGTTCGGGGGGCGGGGTACTGCCTCATCTTTTTGGACTAAAGCTCTTTTTGTTTTGGCAGACCCTTGCAATGTGCCCCCGTTTTTCGCAGTGTCTGCAGATGGCATCCAAAAAATGACACTCAGAACGTGGGTGATTTCCTCTGCATGCGTCACACTGAAAATTAGGTTTTCTCCCTCTTCTTTCTCACCAGTTTCTCTCTGACTGGAGTCTGTTTACCCCTCCATCTTCTTCCTCGGAGTTGGTTGATGACTCGATGTCTTCATGGTGGGTGGTTGCGGTAGTATGTTTCTGGGTACCTTCCGCTTTCTTTTCTCTGCTGTGGTTCAGGCTGTTGGCTGTATTCATTTGCTTCATTTTCGCCACAGATTTTTTTGCTGCCTCAGCTGCAGTTGCTTCAGCAATGGCTTCATTTGCAGTAATGTTGGGTCGATTTAGCAGTTTGCTCTGCAGGGTAGTGTCTCTCAGTCCGAGGACTATGCGATCCCTCATGGCTTCATCCATGTTGAGGAACTTGCATGCCCCTCCAATGTCTCTTAATGCTGCTATGAAGTCTCCAATACTTTCACCTTCTTGTTGATCCCGTTTGTAAAATTTGTGTCTTCAAATGGGGTTGGACACAATGGGTGCATAATGGTTTCTCAGCATTTGGTTCAGGTCTGGCCATGCCATCTGTTTGACATCGTTTGGTCTCGCTAATGCCTTCGCCATTTTAAAAATGGTCAGGCTGCAATGCGTCAGGAATACAGCTCTCTTCCTCTGGTCAGTGATTCCTTGTAGTTCATTGCTTTCTAAGAACATCAGAAACCTGTCAATATATGATTCCCAGTCTTCTTCAGCTGGGTTGAACGGTGCGGGTGGAGAGTTGTTGCCGGCCATCTGGTTGATTTTTTGGCTGTCGTTGCCACATGCTTACAGACTTTGTTCCTTCGATCCCATTCTCGTCACCAGTGTTCTATCACCAGAACAAAAGCAGACTCGAGACCGGAGTTGAATTCAGCTCTTTATTAACTGTCAGTAACTTAAACTAAAGTCGAGCCACGGCAGCCCTTTTTATAGCGGCTGCTCGCGGCTCGCAACCAATGGCGTTTATTTAAAACTCCCGCCGCTTAGGCAGCCAATCAGAACTGTAGTTATCTACCAATCGCTAAGTGATTGTATCTGTCCAATAGGAATGCAGTATTATGAGTATACAAAAAGTATTTTCTTCTACTATATCCAGAACTTTTAACCAAGAGCCAGACCAAGTTTCAAATCATATGGCATTTTAACTTATACAATGAGCACTTAAAGTATTAAAATAAAATAGAAGATTTTCAGAATTTAAATACTGTACCTGGGTGAACAAAAATCATGGTAGCTGTTATGGCATAAAACAATTCTCAATGTCAAGTTGTTTAAACTTTTTCTATATTCTCTCTTTCATGGGTCTTCAGGGAAATCATTCAAAGAAATGACCCTTAGCTACTTGACATATTTATTGCACAATGCTATACATGAAAGCTTAGCTTTATAAAAAGGGCGAAAAAAATCCCATTTGACTAGAACTCAGATATGCATAAAGACAATAAATATACCAAGAACCAAGCTTATATTTTACTACTATTTTAAATGAGCAATGAATTATCCCATTTTGTTTCACCAGCAAATTTAAATATTTTTCACAAGCTTCATTATGAGTCATATATTTTCTAATGATTTGACAGTCACTGTTTTTATGAAGTTTGCATTTAATCACCCATGAAATATTTAGACAATGCTTTCTGTACCAAAGGTTTGCAAGCTAAGTGGGGATAATTTTGACAGTAGACATGTTCTGATTTTAAACCATGGCTGTCTATGGCAAGCTGTAAAAACAGAGCATTAATTGCATTTTCTTTGTTGTCAAAATCATCTGCAATATCCATTCATATAAAGTAGAAGGCATTTAAGCTGTCTGAAAATAGGTCCATTGAGATAGTCATAGCTCATGTATGTGTTCAAGAACATATTTTTTTATTCACAATAGGGGGAATGCAATTATTAATAAAGATGAAGAAAGGAATATTCCCTAAGATACAGGTAGTCCTCAACTTATGACCACAACTGAACCCAACATTTCTATTGCGGAGCAAGACAGTGGTTACGTGAGTTCTGTCCTCTTTTGCGATCTTTCTTGTAACAGTTGTTAAGTGAATCATTAAAGTAACAACACTTCTGTTAAGTTAATATGGCTTCCCTATTGACACTGCTTGTGAGAAGTTCACAAAAGGCTAACACTCGGGACAACTACAGTTGCTAAACCTCCAAATTTTGATCATATGACTATAGGGATGCTGCAATGGTTGCAAGTGTGAAAAATGGTCATAAGTCACTTTTTTCAGTGCCTTTGTAACTGAACAGTCACTAAACGAATGGTTGTAAGTCGAGGACTATCTATACTACTACAAGTTCAGATAATCTTGAATTAGATCTATACATCCATATGCTAATTAGTAAGTGGCTGAGACTAATGTAAAAATGAACACAACCGAAATTTCCTTTCCCTTAAAGCATTGCTTCCAAATGTTGTCCTTCAATTACCCCAACCATTTATCAGAAAGTCCTTTACTCTGTTTTACCCAATGTAGATAAAATACTTTAAATCAATTTAAAGGTTCCTGTTGTGGTTTGTGTGTTCTTACTTAAAGAACACAATTTCCCTTCCAATTTTGGGTATTTACCCTGGTCTGGGAAACACAGTCTTAAAGAATTTAATGTATGTATTCTTCATACCTTAGTGCTGGTTCTATAGACATAATAACATGGAAAAAGATGAGAATTTTAAGATAAATTGCAGGTAAATTTAACTGAACTGAGGATCTTATTGAATTGTGGCATAGTTTTTAATCAGTTTGCATATTTTAATCCCTTTTCACACTCCAAATCTACCTGGAGCAAATCATCACAATGCTTTTTTGGGATTATCATTGTTAATATTATTACATGTTTTAAAGATATATAATTTGTGCCAAGCTTCTACCAGAGTGCATTTAATTCCTCAAAGTCACCGTGGATCTGTTTTCATATTTGATGACTGATAGTATGGATATTCTTGTCTCTTTCAGCCTTTACCACTCTCACTGGTTCATCTCAAAAGATGTTTTTTTTGTAACACTAGCAAAACTGGATGCCCAGAACCTATATATTCAAAAAATATCCATATCAGTATTGTTATTAGCTAACATCCCAGTATTCTGTTTGAATACAATTGTGTGGGTGGCTGGTTTTTCCCAAAAATGATTTTGATAAACTCTATACAAACAGACACACATTTGATTTACTTTTCTATGTGCTCATTTAGTCATTTTTTTTTAATATAAGAGGAAATAAAACTGCATAGACGCATCCACTTCTAGCCACAGTGTGGACTGGTTTATAATTTTACTTTGACTAAAGTAAACATACTCTCATCAGTATAACTTGACCTGTGCAGAATTGATGGAGAAAATAAAAACAGCAGTATGATTGCCATCACCATCAAAACCCTCTATTGAGCAAGGGTAAATAACAAGCAAAAGTAAATAAATCCTAGTTGGAATTACTTTTGTTAGAACATACTAAATGTCCGGCAGGCTGAAATCTAGCAATGAGTGTCTATCTTTGAGAGTTGCAACTGAATTTACCTTGCTTTGTTAAATGAAGCATGTTTGGCACTGCCTCAATTTAGGACTCCTGTTGAGTTGATATATATCTTTTTACTCATGTGCAATTCACCAAACATTTCTTGTCTTTGTTAAAGAAAGTCCAAGTACAAACTGAATGGGGGGCTTGATGAATCATCTGCCACTGGAGGGCAGTTGCTTTCTGGAGGTGTTTGGAAGGTTGAAGTGAAGAATATCACACTGGTGATCTTTATAATGTTTTATAGCTGTGGTGGTGCCATGGTTAGAATGCTGTATTGCAAGCTAATTCTGCTGACTGCTTACTGCCAGCAGTTCAGCAGTTCGAGTCTCACTGGCTCAAGGTTAACTCAGCCTTCTATCCTTCTGAGGTCAATAAAATGAGGACCTAGATTGTTGGGGCCAATAAACTGACTCTGTAAACTGCTCAGAGAGGGTTGAAAAGCACTGTAAAGCAATATATAAGTCTACGTGCTATTGCTATCCAAACCGAAGGGGTGTGTAATCTCTGGGGAAAACTCATAACCAGTCTCCTTTACCAAAAGTTTTGCCCTTGGATAAAATGAAACTGTTACATGACTATGCACTGAATGAACAAACCTTAGATTCTAATTGCATAGATTGGCTGTATACTCTGCTAGTAACTTTTCAAATAAATATTAATGTTAATTGTTAAGAGCATATGGGATTCAGAAGTTTCAATTAAACGAAGTCAGCCTTTTCAGACTACTGGATGATAATCAGAACAAAAAATAAGATGATTCCAGAAATAATTAGAACAGGACTGTCAATACATATATTTTAATGTAAGGTATTTCCCTGACAATATCTGTTATTCCAACCAGTGTAATCAGATTGTGGCACACTGCAATATAAAGCTGAATGGGGTCTAGAAAGCATCACTTCCTCTTTTTTAAAGCTTCTTGCTAAAAATGGCAGAGGTGGCTGCATTCTCTATAGCTCAAATTGTGTGGCTGAACATAGATAGGATATTTCATAGCAGTAAAATGCCGAAGTCCTTGAAAAGCTTTAAAAACGGTATACAAGGAAGAGGTGTGGCTTTAAAAAACCAGAAAATTACATGCAATAACTGAGCTATCCCAGCAGTGTCTTTCTCGACATAGGAGCCAATACTGGGCTTCTGCAAAATAAGGATTCACATAAAGGTTTATAAGTAGTAAGAATTTTCTGGGGCTGAAGAGAATTTGGCTGACTGAATAATGCAGAAGAAGGGGATGTCTGGCTTTCCAGATGTTGTTGGAGTCTAATTCTTATCCACATGGTAAATATTCAGGAGTAATAAGATGTTCCTTAGTAATGGAATTCACTTCTATTAAGTGAAGCAAGGAAATAAGTTAAAGCTCTCTTTTTGACAAATCTGCCTTAGCCCGAAATTCCAGCTCTTGTGATTGAGTCTGAAAAATAAGGAAAGAGAGTGTTAATGTGTGTTTTGTTAATGAATGTATTACTCCTAGGAGCAAGTATCCCATCTGTTTTTTATGATGCGGTCAGAGATGTGATCGCAGATGTGAGACAAAGAAGAAAGGTGATGAAAATTATGCAGATGAACAGTGGATGTTCCTAGACTTAGCAGCCTGAAAAACAGCCTGTGCCAAGAGAAGATCATAATAATGTGTTTTCAGAAAATAAGCTGAGAAATCAGTTTGGAAAGGGCTGATCCATAACTGAAAGGAAGGAAAGAAGCAATGTGAAGAGAATGACAGGTGAGACTCAAAACTGCTCTATGTGGGAGAAAAGAAAGTTGCTAAACAGTTCGTTAGGGTTAGGATTCGGGTCAATTTTTAACTCCAGCAATAAGAGGAAGAAGGATAAAGAATAAACATGGTAAAGATATTGTTAGAATTAATGTTTAATATAAAATAATTACACAAAGACATATTAAAATCTGCAGCTGAGGAAAGCTCTATTAGTTATGCACATTGAATTGGAAAGTTCTTTTCCTGACCTTTCAAAAGTTCTTTCTTAATGGTTAAGGCCTTTGCTCGAGTTAAAGATAAAGTATAGTCAGATAAATAAAGGAAAGCATATATGTATTATGTTTAAGGGAGTTTTTCCTAGACCCAAAGTCTTTGATTCTAGTTCAAATTCTTTCTAAAATTGCCTATGCTATTCTCTAAATATATGGATTCTTGTGAAGTCTGCGCTCCTCCAAAATTATGATATTGCCAGGGAAAAAGCTTTGTGACCAAGCTACATGATTATGTGATTGCTATTTACAGCCAGCACACATTTACAACAGTGGTGGTATGCTACTGGTTCGGCCCAGTTCTGTTGATCCGGTAGCAGCGATGAGCAGCAGAGACTGAACCAGTTCTCTCCGCCGCTCTGCTGTTGGGCCCACCCGCCTGCCAGGGCTCCCATACTCACCTTTATCTTCTGCTTTTGAAGTGCAGCTGCTTTGCGTGGCACAGAAGAGTGCCGTGCAGCAGCTGCTGAAGTGACCAGGAGAGTGCAGGCTTGCAGGAGGTGAGTTGGAACACCTCTGTGCCTGTGCAAACGCCTCTGCGCCTGTGCAAAGTGTTTGGTGTGTGTGTGCACGCACTTTGCATGCACACACGCAAAGCATGCCCACCAAGCCACGCCCACCAAACCAATGATAAAAGTTTTTGAATCCCACCACTGATTTACAACCATTGCAGTGCCCCACATTCACACAATCACCTTTTACATTCTTCTTAACCAGCTTGTGGTAAGCAGAGTTAATGCAGAATCTGGAAGAGAAATTGCAACTCACTGTCACGTCACATAATGTTTTGCTTAACTGTTGCAGTGATTTGCTTAACAATGGAAACAGAAGTGACATCATAAGTCTGCGGGAGTCATGGGATGTTTCACTCAGTGGACACAGTGCTTAGTGATGGAGTTGCCAGTTCCAATCGTGATTGTTAAGCAAGGACTACTTCTTCTCATTGAATAACAGCTGAAAACATATCTCATAGTTGTTTGCACTGTGTAGAATTGTTGCGGACTGGAAATCAGCAGTATCTGAAGGATGATATGTTCCCCACCTTTTTACATTTTGCACTTGATATGATTCTGTTTGGTCATATGTGAAATACAGTAGAATAGAATAGAATAGAATAGAATAGAATAGAATAGAATAGAATAGAATAGAATAGAATAGAATAGAATAG
>NW_020769321.1:20168072-20233325 GCF_900518735.1 Pseudonaja textilis | reverse complement strand
TTCCTTCCTTCCTTCCTTCCTTCCTTCCTTCCTTCCTTCCTTCCTTCCTTCCTTCCATCCATAACTGCTTTCATCTTTTGTACAACAAATCACTGAATCATTTAATAGTTGAAGGAAATCTGAATATAGTAAAAGCCTGGATCTTTTTCTAGATTATGCCTCACTCCACATCCAGATTATACTATTGTACTTCCAGGTTCACAATATTTTGCAAAAAAGAATAACTTAAATGGTATTATTATTATTTCAAATGTTTTTGAAATGTTTTGAACAGGCTCCTTCCTGCCTGTAGTTTTAATGAGGCATAGTTTTGTCCACACTGAACAAGGTTATTATATGTTCCAATACTGTTCCAATAACCATAATACATATAGAAGCTAGGCTTTTAACAAATATTTTGATTTGTAGATTACAGCTTGCTTCTATATCAGTTCTGACTGGATTTCTATTAGTCAGTATTCTGAATATTTGAGTATGTACCTATTTTAACTCAATTTAGAGATAATCTACTTCTCCGGATGCAGAAAGATTTGCTGTACGTTATTGAAGCTTTTTAAAGTAGCTTTTAAGTTGCTTTGGGTTTTCTCAAATTATATATTTAGTGTGTCCTATTCAGTCTCTAAAATGTATGTAATTACTAATGGCAAATCTTCTATTTCAAATGTATCTTGTTGTTCCCTTGCTTCTTCATTTGTCTTTAGAATATCTTGCCTGTGCTAAAAAATTCTGGAAATATTAGGGAGATAGGTTTTATTCATGGATTATATTCTAATGCTTTATATATACTACAGAAAATAAGCATTCCCAATCTCATTTCATTAGTACAAGTTTATTCTCCTGTTTGGTTTTTCTGCAAACTTAAGTAAATTAGAGTTGATGCCTTCAGCTTCCAGTAGTAATTCTGACACATACAATATAGCGACTAGGATTTTCGTTTGTGTTCTACTTTTGTTCATTTATATTGGTAAATGTTTTAAAGGATATTTCACTGTTTATTTTAAATTTTCCTATATTTTGATATAAGAAGAATGTACAAAATGCATGGACAAGAATTCATTTGAATATCGGAGGTAAAATATATTTGATTAAGATTAATTTTAATTTGATTTCAGTTTAAAAGTCTGTCTTATTTTTTTCCACAATACTTTAAATAAATTTATATGACATTAAATAAATTCTTCTGATGAAGGTAACCTTTAACTTTCTTGAAGTTGCTTTAACCTATTTACACAAACTTTGGATTAATAAACTCAGCTATTCCATTCTTGTATACCAGAGAAAAGTTACTGGAAGTAGTCCTTGATTTATGATTGTAATTGACCTTAAAATTTCTGTTGCTAAGTAAGACATTTGATAAGTGAGACTTGTCCCATTTTATGACTTTTCTTACTGCAGTTGTTAAGTGAATCACTGCAGTTCTGAAGTTAGCAACATAATTGTGACAGTAGTGGGATTGAAATTATTTTACTACTGGTTCTGTGGGCATGGCTTGGTGGACGTGGCAGGGGGCGGATACTGTAAAATCTCCAGTCAGAGGTGGTATATGCTGGTTCTCCGAAGTACTCAAAATTTCTGCTACCGGTTCTCCAGAACTGGTCAAAACCTGCTGAATACCACCTCTGGGTTGTGAAGTGAATCTGGCTTCCCCATTGACTTTGCTGGTCAAAGGTTGCAAATGATGATCACATGACCCTGGGACACCAGAACAGTCATAAATATGAGTCAGTTGCCAAGCATGTGAGTTTTGATCACATGACATTAGGGATGCAACAGCTGTAAAGTGTGAAAAACGGTCATAAGTCACTTTTTTCAGTACTGCTGTAACTTTGAACTGTCACTAAATGAATTGTTATCAGTTGAAGACTACCGGTGTATGACGTATAATATATTTATTTTAAATGTAATGCCAATTAATTAATCAAAATAAATGAAATGAAATGAAATTACTTTGAATTAATCATTAGTTAAGAAAAAATTAAGTTTGGGTATCTCAAAAAATTAATTAGTGCAATTTTCTTATTGCTGGAGATGCAGTTCAGTAAATGGAACTTAAATTCACATGGCCTGGATTGATCACATTATCACCACTTTAAGGATTGAATTCCACAGTATTGTTCTTGATTTTAAGGCATTTGTTGCTAAAAAATGATTTTAGTCTACTACTGATTAAGAAAGTGTATGCCCTTCAAGGCTATATTTCTAGTATCTGGATGGAATTTATCAAGACATTAAGAACGATAGACTTTTTATGTAAAGGGAATGACCCAAAATTTTTACACGATACTGAAAAAAACCCACTAATGGATTTGTATGAATGGATAGCTGATATGTGTCTGCTATTATGTCTCTACTATATTTGGAAAATGTTCCTCACTTTGGTTGTGGACTTATTAGTAGCCAGAAGAATGGCAGGGGTTTGATAAAAGAAATATTATCATTATATTATAACATATTATTTGGCTTCACATAGGGATACTATTGGGGCTAGGATTAAGAAGAAGAAATTAAGAAGAAATAGCACATCTATTTTCTGCCCTCTCTAAACAGTGGACATACGGTAAGGGATGTAGCCTCTACTGGAAAAAATGACTCCTTTCAAAATTCTCCAGGGAGTGTGACCATGGCTGAGATTTGTAGAAGCTGAAGTCTACACATGGGAAGGTACCTAGCTGGGTAGGCTGAGATGATATTTCAGCAAGCACAGATTCTCTTTTTAGAAGTTCAAGCTTTTAGCTGGATGCTTCTTGATTAATGGCATCTTAATAACTCTTTCTATGCCTGAAAAAGACATTGCTGAGTTGATGAATCTCCAAATAGGTTGATTGATTGTGCAGTGGTTATGTGCATATGTTACTAGGCTCATATAAATTATCAATAAATGCAGAGCTATTTGTAAATCCCTTGTTCTGGATAGGAGGACAGTACATACTTTTGTTTCAACATTTTGTTTTCATATATTCTTCCATGAACCTTAGTGTCGATTATATCTTGCACTGCTTCTTTATAGCGGTGATCTTCCTGCTCCCTTTCATGTATCTGTCACACTGTAGGGTCAATTGTAACAAACAACAAAAGGAAAGTCTTCCTTTTGATATAGTGACTGAGATTGCAGGGGGTTTTGACCCAAAGGTCTGCCTCCTGAGGCACATCAAATTGTAATAAGATATATGTATACAGACAATGTAATCTTTACAAATAGAACTGAGCAATAATGAAATTCACATATTTGCCTGCAGTGGGAATAAATATACAAATTGAATCATGCATTTGTGGAACACAAAAAGTGCTTTCTTCATGACAAAGAATTTTAAGCTTGAAAAAAAGTGAAAGCAAAAGAAAACATTAAAATGGGAAAAATGTAGCACAGAGATCATTTAAAGACGCTATTGATGTGTGACAAAACGCAGATGAGAAGATAAAACAGTGATGCATGGTTAATTCAAGGAATTTCTTGTAGTAAGAATAATTTATATAGTATCACTTTCTGTATTTTCTAATTAGGCACTGTATGATATCCTTGCATACAGAATTACTTACTTTTCTTTAACCTTGCAGAAAAAACCACCTACTCACCCACATACCCTCCAAGAGATCAGGACTTGAAGTACTAGTAAGTTGTCTATAACTTATAAAAAATTGGCCTCTGTTTTAAAAAACAAATATATTCATAATACATGTTGTTATCCTGTAGGAACTGGACCGAGACCAACAAGTCTATTTGTATAGGTGGAAGGGATAATGATAGTTTTTATTTCTAAAGCTACCTTCTCTCCACAAATATTTTTAGAATAATTACAGCTTCTTTTTCTTTATGGAGCATGCGTGGTTGCTTGTGGACCTTTGAAACAGCTTCATCTATGCTGATCAGATAGAAAATGTTGTGATCAAAAATCAATTTTTAAAAACATAAGCATAACAATTTCCCTTCTCTACTGCACACTGAGAGGTATTGTTATTATTATTTTAAAAAATCAAAATGTATTTGTAATCCCAACAATTTCAAAATGTATTCATCATGAAAGCTGACAAGAAACTATAATCAAATTGTCAAAGATTCCCCCCCCCCCACTGGGGCAAAGTAAAAATATTAAATTACCTGTGTCACATGCAAAGACAAAGACGCTCTAGCAAAGGTAGGGTTGAATTCTGCTTCCTAGGAAGTGGGAAGTTTATTGCTGTAAAGGATAACCTACTGAAGATAGTTCTGCTAACTCAGCATTCTTCTGTTTGCATTAGAAACCTTCCAGATCAATAAAATGTCTCAGGGTTGCCTTTTTGGGAAAAGAGCTTTCCTGGTGCTTGTTTTAAGCCAATTAAGCTGACAACTAATTGTGACTTCAATGGCTGATTTCAAGTAATGAAGTGGGCTGCCTATTGATGTCATATACATTTTTTTAAAAGTTCTGGTTCTGATTCTGTCCTTCATAGTGGCTTAGGCCAAGTCATAACAATAAAAATTATGCAATACAATTGTTTATAGAATAAAAAAACCAGATTCTTCATTTTAAATAATAGTTTTTTTGATATGGGAAAATAGGTAGGAAAGTAGATGGAGTAATTTGAAAGTTTTTGGTATTAGTAATTTATGCCTGTATATGTATATGGCCTACTTTCAGGATTTGAGTCCTTGGTGAATATTTTCATTGTTCTGATTGTCTGTGAATATTGGAGGAGTTTGGTAAAAGGAATGTTATCATATCATGCTATAACATATTATTTGACTTCCAATTGGGATGCTACATGGCCTAGAGTTAGTAGCACTAAGAAGAACTAGCACATCTACTCTTTTCAAATTCCTGATCAGCTGTCCCCAAGCAGTGGACCTTTTCTCAGTTATATAGTTAGGGACAAAAATTAGACTTGACCAGTATAATAACACCAAAGAGTAAGAATTGTCTTTGAAGGCCACCATTAGCAACCAAGACTGTGACTAGATTTTTTTGTTGAGTATGCATTCTATATCAATTGAATCAGTCTGGAGAAAATTTCATGGGCTTCACATTTGTTTCTAGTTCGTTTCAGCATATTGGTTTGATTTATAGTATCCTAAATGGTTTGTGGCTAGAATATATTAAGGACTTCTATTTCCATATGGTATTGCCGATGATTTTCATTAGAAGATTTTCATTAGAAGCTCTATATAATCTCCATCATCATGAAGAGTATTCAAAGCAGAGGCTTCTGGATATCATAAAAAAAGAGATATCTATTATTGTGGGCATTAAAGACTGTTATGTATTGTTGAATTTAAACACAATATATTTTGTTTACCTCTAATTTTAATGCTACCATCAAATTGCATGGAGTTTTTTGTGTGTGTTTCTTAGCTATTTATTATGTTTCCTAGCTTAGGGCTAGGAACAAGTTCAGTAAAGTTTAATTAAAGATAATGTTAGGTGGTTTTTATAATTGCAAACATTCAAAAATGTATGCAAGTATAAATATTTCTTTGCATTTCAGTGGATTTAGTATTTTTTTATTTTTTTATTTATTAGTCAATTGCTTACAAGATAATAGGTATAAGTAAAAACATAGTTATGAATACATGAATACAAAAGAGAAAAATAAAAAAATATAAAAGAAACAATAGGACAGGGACAGTTACAGATTGGTGCGCTTATGCACGCCCCCTACAGACCTCTTAGGCAAGGGGTGAGGTCAATAGTAGACAGTCTAAGGTTAAAGTTTTTGGGGTTTGGGGAAAAAACCACAGAGTCAGGTAGAGTATTCCAGACATTGACCACTCTGTTGCTGAAGTCGTATTTCCTGCAATCAAGTTTGGTGCAATTAACCTTGAGTTTGTATCTGTTGTTTGCTCTTGTGTTGTTATGGTTGAAGCTGAAGTATTCATTGACTGGTAGGATATTGCAATGTATGATTTTATATACTATACTTAGATCGGACCGAAGGCGACATAGTTCTAGGTTTTCTAGGTCTAGAATTTCAAGTCTAGTGGCATAAGGTATTCTGCAATGAGTAGAGAAGTGGAGAACTCTTCTTGTGAAATATTTCTGGACTTTCTCAATTGTGTTAATATCAGATACATAATGCGGGTTCTGGACTGATGAGCTGTATTCGAGTATTGGTCTAGCAAATATTTTGTATGCTCTAGTTAGTAGTGTAATAGTACCAGAGACAAAGCTATGTAAGATTAGGTTAACAACTCTTAATGCCTTTTTGGCTATGTAGTTATAGTGGGCTCTAGCACTTAGGTCATTTGAGATGAGTACTCCAAGATCCTTGACAGAATTTGGATCATCAACAAGGTCTTGACCATTCAGCTTGTATTTTACTTTGTTATTTTTTTTTTGCCAATATGTAGCACGGAACATTTATTTGTTGAGATTTGAAGTTGCCATTTGTTTGACCATTCTGATACATAGTCAAGATCTTTTTGAAAGGTAGCAGTATTGTCTGTAGTGTTGAATAGCTTTACATCATCAGCGAAAAGAACGCAGTTGCTCTTGATATGATCACAGAGGTCATTTATATAATGTATGAAAAGAGTTGGTCCTAGAACACTGCCTTGGGGGACACCACTGTTGACAGATACAGAATTTGATAGGACCATTTTGACCATTTGTTGTCTGTTTGACAGGAATGCTTCTATCCAGTTATGCAGGTGTCCAGAGATACCGTAAAATTTTAGTTTTAAGAGTAGTTTGTCATGTACCATTGAATCAAAGGCTTTATAGAAGTCTATGTAGATTGCGTCTATTGTTTTGCCCTGATCGAGTTGTGTAGTCCATATGTTTTTGCACTGTAAGAGTTGCAGATTACATGATAGTTTTTCCTAAAACCAAATTGTTTATTAGAGAGTAGGTTGTTTATTTCTAAGTGGAGGATGATGGATTGGTTAATAATTGATTCCATGACTTTACAGGTGACACAGCATAAAGAGATTGGTCTGTAATTTTCAACTAGGCTGGGGTCTCCCTTTTTGAAGATGGGGATGACCATGGCTTGTGACCATAGTTTTGGCAAGGAGCTGGTCCTGAAAGATTTTTCAAAGATTATGCTTAGAGGTTTGGCTATGGCAGTGGGTAGCTTTTTAAAGAAGTAGGCACATATTCCATCCGGTCCAATAGATAGGGATGGTTTTAGATTGCTTAGTGCTTTTTCAACATTGTCTTCTGTAAAATTGATATGTATTAGATCATTGTAGTTGTCTGTGGTTCGACTAGGAAATACTGGGCATGATCCATTGCTGTTTACAAATACTGAGCCAAAGAATGTGTTAAAGAGGTTGGCTTTAATGGTGTCATCGTTGCAGTCTTTACCATTAGGTTCTTTCAGGGGTGGAATGGACCTTGAGTCTTTTAGTTTGTTGTTTACAAAATTGTAGAAAGTGTGGGTGGAATTGGTACGTAGAAGGTTTTCTTCTTGTTTAATGTGATAATTGGTGCATTCAGTTTTTATCTGGTAGCATAAATTTTTGTATCAGCTTTTGAAGTTGGCAACGTGACCAGATTTGTTTTTCTGCCAAAGTGATTTCTTTTTGGATTGAAGCTTCCTTATTGTTTTGGGTAATTTGTTTTTTCTGGTTTTGGGAGTTGTTAATGGTACATATAGTTTGATGACTCTTTTGACTTCAAGTAAAAATATGTTGTAATGGTCTTCTACAGTATTACATCCAGAGAATAGAAATTGCCAATCAAGGGATGAGAGATCGTTGTCTGTAAGATCATAGTTGCCTTTTTTGAAGTTATAATTGGGGATTCCGTCGTTGTGATGATTTTTGTGTGGACATATGTTGAGACAAAAGTCAATCCTCTTGTGGTCACTGTTGGAAAGGGGTTCTTTAATTTTTATTCTGTAAATTGAATTCAAACTATTGCAGAAGATGAGATCGAGGCAGTTGTTAAGTCTAGTGTTGTTGGTTACTAGTTGTTCTAGTCCCAGATTTGTTACTGCATTGTAGAAGGTTGCATGTGTGGGTTCAGTTGTACATTCATAAAGGGTCCAGTTAATATGAGGTAGATTGAAGTCACCAAGAAAGATAAAAGCGTGTGGGCAGGATGTTGCCCATGTTAGTAGTGTATTTAGCTTGTTTGCATGTTCAATGTCATAATCAGTGGCTCTCTAACATAGTAAGAACTGAAATGTGATATTTAAGGACAGTTGGCAGATGATGGTCTCAGGAAGAGCAAGCTCTTGGGTAACTTGGATGTTTTTTAGATGTAGGGATTTTTTATAGAAGATAGCAACACCACCTCCTCTACGGATTTCACGATCTGATCGGTAAACATGATAGTCTCTTACTGTGGTAATGGAGTCAGGGAGAGATGAGTTGAGCCATGTTTCACAGACAAATATAATGTCAAATTTAGCCGTATTAAGAAGAGAAATTCAGGTATTTTATTTACAAGGCTTCTTGCATTGAGCAGCTTGTATTTAAGGCCAGTTGTGATTGGAATAGAGGTAGTTAGGGGCATGCATGCTTAGTTTTGAGTGATGTTGGATTAGATGGGGTGAGTTTGGATGTGGAGTTGTGGGTTGTGTGACTTTCTTTTATGCAATCAGTTCTGTAGTCAATGTATAGGTCCTTTTCTCCATTGTCTAAACGGTTTTTGAGTTCTGCACGGAGTTCACAGGAGCAGATTCTTTGCAGTATGGATAAGTCTGGTCTTGAGAGAAGTTTTTTGTGGTTGGGATTAGTTTTTGCAATGACATTTATTGTATGAATGAATATGCATTTGCTGGACTCATTTTTGCATACAACTCTACAAAATCTTGGGGCCACAGAGTCGTCACTGTATTTGTACCCATGGCCATCTCTGGTTATTTCAATGACATCTTCAGGAGACATGTTTGTTGTATTTGAGTTGCTTATGATATCACGAACTTTGGTGATGTCATCTGATTCATTGGTGTCTTCGAGACCAAATAAGATGGCATTTGAACATTTCTGTTCATGTTCCATGGTGTCTCTGATGAGTAAGGAGATATTATTTGTGGAATTATTTGAAGGGATAGTAATTGTTTGTGGCTGTGTTTTGGTGGTTATTTTTGGTTGTAGTTGTGATTGTAGTTGAGGTAGTAGCTGTGGTAGTGGTTGTGGGGTTGGGATTTTATTTTGAGCTGATAGGTACTCACTTATCTGTGCTGTATTTTTTTTTCAAGAGAAATTAGGCTTGCTTGTATAGTTGTTTAAAAATATGTTGCTAAGCGTTCTTCTATTGAGTGAATGGGTGATTCTATGCTTTCAACTCTGTCAGGTAGGGTACTTGGTTTGTTTAGCTTAGGAGAACATGATGGACATAGATAAAAGAATGTATCTGAATTTTTAACCATATCAGCACGGCTTTTTTTGCGTTTAAGCAGGCAAGGTGGGCTAGATTATTGCATGGGTGGCATTTGATATAAATTTCACTTTCATTGATGGTTTCAAGACATTTGAAGCATGTGCAGGAGTCTGGGAGGTCATTGGTAGAGATATTTTTCTTTTGTTTTTGTTTGGAGTTTTTGGCTGGCATGATCAATGACAATAGTACAGTAATCAATTACAATAGGTAGTTAATGCGATAGGTAGACAGTTATTTAATGAATGTTGGCAATTAATAAATGTTAACTGCTATGTTAGAGAACAAATCAAAAGTAAGTTGCTTATTACTAAAAATCAATCAATCAATCAATTGGTTATTCAAATCATTCTAATCAAATTTTGCTAAGCAACAAACAGCCTAATTTATTACAGTAATTACTAAACACACTGGTCAATTAAATTCACTAAATCACTGATTTTACTAATCAGATATTCAGTAATTACACTATATGCACTAAACACTCAATCATACTAAGGAATAAAAACAATAAATCAATTGATCATTTGATAAAAATTAATTATTTTAAAGAAATTGATTTCTTTTTTTTGAGATAATGAAAGTAATGAAGTAGTATAAAGTAGCATTGGGAGTTGGTAAATAAAGGCTTATTGCTTTGCTTTGTTTTTGCTTAGCTCTTGCTGATATCTGAGGATAGGTTAATAACCCTTGATAAACCGGCAGGAGGTCTCTTTTCCTGGGCTGTTTGAAAACAATCAATGAGCAAGGATTTACACTCTCTTTCTTGTTTTGTAGACTGAGTTTTTGAGATAGTAAAGATGCAAAGATGTTGAAGGGGGGATCTCTGGCCCCTTCTTCAGCAGAGATGAACAGAACAATTCACTGGGAGGCAACAGGAAACTTTTTGTTTTGTTTTCTCTTGATGAATGGGATTTCTGGCCCCCTCCTAGTTAATTTAAATACACTTTCAAAGTTTGTTGCTTTTAAGAGAAAGAGAAAGAAAGATAGTCTTGCACTGGCAATTTGAACAGTTTATATTTTTACTATGTAGACTCAGATTTGTATTGAGCATTCGCTCCTGGCTTCAATATACTTCTGCTTCTATCACAGGAAATAAAATTGTTTCCAATCTTCACAGGAGTTCAGTTATAACAATACTTCCATACTTTTTGAAAGTCCAGAGTTACTGTCCTTTTAAAGAGGAAGTCCGGATTAGCAATTTGGTGAAGAGGGAAGAGGGAAGGAGAGGTGGCAGCCTGTTTCACACCCTGGCTGCAAATGTCTGAAGACCGACTCACAGCTCCTGGTGCTCACTGCCCTGCAAGGATGGGATGAATCTCACTGTCTCACTGCCCTGCAAGGATGATTGTTGACACCCTTGGTACTGGCTAGCCCCATTGCCTTACCTTCTAGTAAGGATGGGTCGAGTCGCAGATCGTTGAGTGCTTTTGAATAGAGTGCTCCCAACTTAGTGCCCACTGAGGAATGAGTTGTTTATGGTGTGCTGGTCAAGGATGGGAGGAATCGGAGATCTCCGAGTACTTTTGAATTGAGCGTTTGCTGAGGAATGGAGCTCTTTTCTGGCTTGCTGGCAAGTCTCAGGCATTAGGCTTTCCACCTCGCTGGCTGGATGGCAGGAATTAGAGGTCTTGTCACCTGGCACTGCCCATGCCCACTGGAGCTCCTTATGCTGCGTCTACTGCTGCCGCCATCTTGAGGTATAGGTATTGCATCATTCCAATCCAAGAATGCTGATAAAAGTGTATAAGTGTATGTATATATTTTTATTTTATTATTTGTCCCATCTTTATGACTTTATAATTAACTCTAGGCAGTAAACATATACAATACCTCTTTCTCCTCCTATTTTTCCCCACAACAACCACCATGTGGGGTGAGTTGAAATGATTGGCCCAAATTCATCCAGCCAGCTTTCATGCTTAAGCCTGGACTAGAACTCACCATCTCCTGATTTCTAGATCAACAGAAGCCTTGAATCAATGGTTCCTTAGTCTAGTGAACTGGAGTTCTTATGGTTTAGTGAAAAAGATACAGATTTGAATAGCAGTAATAGTCACCTTACAGCTGAATGATATGTTTTCTCTTTTCACAAAAAACAGGGTGGCATAATGGCTTAGCAGTTAAGATACTTGTCTTGTCTTCTGGAAAGCTGACAGTCCAAGTTTGAGACTCAAGTGTCATGAGATGGCCTGAGCACCCATCTTTGATTAGCTCCTGCTCGTCTAGCAGTTCAAAAGGATGCAAATGCAAATAGATAAATAGGTACTACTTTGGTGGTGAGGAAACAGCACTCCATGATGGCCACATGACCCCAGAAGTGTCTTCAGATAGCACTGCTTAATAGCCTTGGAATGGAGATGATGCCCCTATAGTTGGCATCAATTAGTGGAGTAAAATCCACAGGGACTCCTTTCCTTTTCACAAACAAATGACTGGTGAACATATGAGCTTTGGGATTATAATGTAAAAAAGAGGCTACTTGTATAATTTCTATAGTGAATTTTTTTCAAGTGTCCTGATCTATCTCTCCTTTTTCATATCAAGTAATCAGTGGAATTACTTGATATTTGGATGGTGTATTCAGAAAGGAAAGTTACAGTACTTTGATTTTTGCTTTGTTTGTACAAAACAAAAAAAAAGCATTCTACAATGCTTCCAAATTGGAAGCATGGTCTATGAAATTGATCTGTTGATTCCAAATCATGAAGGAATTTAAAAGTCACTGCATTATTATAAACTTCTAGGTAGTTATCAGGTTCCAAAGATAGGTTTATAGTTATTAGAAACTATTAAAACATAAAGCACAGTTGCCAAGTTCATTTTGACTAAGCTTTTTTTTCAGAAGATGGATCTGTTGAAGATTCATGAATTCACAACAAGTTTGATTTTCAAGCTCAGCTCTAGAAAAGAAACATTTTTGCCCTCTACATTTTATTATAATCTCTTCAAATACTTCCGTCCCATAAAAACTTGCTTCTATAGTTCTCTGAGTAAGAATAATGGCTCATTTATTCAACATATGTCATAGTGGATAATATGATTTTTAGCTGTCCAAAGATTTATGTTCCCATTTTTCTTCTCTTCTATTTGCATACTCAATATCTTCTCACTCTTTTTCTCTTTTATTTTTTTTAAAGCTTGTGAAACCAATGGCTGATATTTTTCATATGTTACTTAGAGTATCTATCTATAGGTGCATGTGAAGTTTAGGCATCCCTTGTCAAATGCTTCAATAAATCCTTAAGTGAATAGAAGCTTTCTGAGTCATAGCAAATGTAAAGGTATCTTTCAGATCACTGTTTTGCTGAAAAATCCAACATCTTTACACTATCATTGCCTTCACTAAGAGATGAGCTTCTAGGACTTGTTGATATTCAGTTGAATCAATTGTTTTTCCCAAACTGACATGTTATCTGTGTGACTGCAGAGGTGGTATTCAGCAGATTCTGACAGATTCTGGAGAACAGGTAGCAGAAATCTTGAGTAGTTCTGAGAACCAGCAAGTACCACCTCTGACTGACCCCATCTATTCTCTGCCTCCCAAGTCCCTGCTGATCGGCTGGGTCTTCTTTTGTTGCCCTGAACAGGAGAATGGAGCTGGAAAGCAGGTTGGTGGGGAGTGGAGGGAATGGGGTTTTGCAGTAACCTCCTCCCAGTGGGAATGGAGAATTTGAAATATCCTTCCCCTGCTACGCCCACCAAGCCACATCCACCAAGGCATGCTCACAGAACTGGTAGTAAATGTTTCTGAATCCCACTACTGTGTGACTGATTGCCATGCAACCTTCAAACATAATAAAGATACCCCTCTGTTTAATGGGTGGCAAAATGTGCCTCCTCCCACAAAAAAGTTTTCACTTTTTGTTCTCAATAATATCTTGTGTGGTTATCCCATAATTATTCAGTTGTTGCTGTTATTGTTGTTGTTGTTGTTGTTGTTGTTGTTATTCAGTCAAAAGTGTTTTGTTCCAAATCATTTCAGGTCTACCAAGGTTTTCTTTTGCATAGTTGAACAGAAAGCCACTTAGCTGTTAGAAGTATTTGGCTAGTAGAAGTATTTTGAAGCTATGTTTAGAAACAGTGGTAGTCATTTTATTTATTTGTTCTTATAGCTAACTGAAATTCAGGTAAATCAAACTATATACTATAGAAATCAATATCACAATAAAGCAATGTAATAATGTTAAGACAGCCTACTATTAAAGAAATGTAAAGAAAGCCTACTATTAACTTAATTTTAACATGTACAGTGGAAATGGTAATACACACACACACACACACACACACACACACACACACAGAGTGATTAAAATGAAGTACAATTGAAGAGGAAAATAACTTATATTATATATATATATATATATATATATATATATATATATATATACATATACATATACATATACATATACATATACATATATACATACACACACACACACACACACACACACACACACACACACAGGGGGGGGGGGTAACGATCCTGAAATGAAGGAGGTAGATTCCAGCCATAACTCGAGAGGGAGCTGATCCCAGAAGTATGAACCAAATGTAATATGTGAGGTGGCAATTTTAATACGGAAATGAATTGACCTTGATTGCACTATCAAGCTGAGCAGAGAAGAGCATGGACTGTAATTAAGTTTTTTTAATTGCAGCAATTTAAGCTGATCATGCTCCTGACGACCCAGACAGAGAGAAAGAGAGAGACCATATTGAGAAAGACCCAAGACCAGTTACATTCCCTAGCAATCTTTCATTGGTTTCTTACTAACCTCCACCATACCTATCAAGCTAAATTGAACCACAGATTTCAAGAAGTTTAGCTTTAACCTTATCTTCAACCTACTGTCAAAGATTTCTTTCCCTAAATGTTCCTTTGCAAGCAATCCCCAACACACACACACACACACACACAAGTTTTAATATCCCTTTTATATATTAAGGATGTTCAAACTTTTGCATGAAATTGTAAATAACCGTCTGTGCTCAGAGATGCTAACCATCACTGGCTATTTTATCTTAGAATTTAAGACCAGCCTAAACTTTCAATCTCTTCTTTGACATTTCTGTAATTTGACCATCAGTGTATCTTTGATGGGCAACTAACTCATATTTAAAAAATTTATTCGCTGCTGTCCTCAAATGGGCTGTATCTAAAGATTGATTTCCATAATTTGAGACAACATCATTGACCCTCTCTGGATGTAAAGGCTGAGTAGTGGGTGGGGATCATTTTCAGACTTGTGGTATCCCTACATTGAAAATAGTATTAGTATTTATAACTATGATTTCTTAGTCTGGTCTACCTGAAAGATCCGACAGTGTGACCCATCCATCTTCATGAATCTTGCATAATTTAAATACATTGTTCTGGCTTAAAAGCTGCATTCCAAAGATTGTGTGTTGCATAACTCATTCCCAAAGTGTGTTGCAGAGCATGATGGTGCATATAATAAAATAATAAAGATTCATTATCAGTCAATAACAATAAACATGGGCAATGCTAAGACTCGGAGTAGTACTATTTTATAATGTTCAATTCTGGATTTGATAGGAGCCAATGTGGAATAGAGAGGTAGGTGGAACGGTGTCCTTTTCATCAGAATTGTTCAGGGAAAGACTATAGGAGGGTATGGTTTATACACTGTCTTGATCTTACCTAGAGTAAGATGGGATATATGTAAATGGACCATATTTTCTTGGAAAAAATAAATGACAAATCTGAAAAAAGGGCAAATTTCAAAGCGTTCATGAGGATTAAAAAAAAGAGTTTACTAAGGATAAAAAATTAAATTAATGAATTTATATTTTTAACTGCTTTACAAAGGAAAATTCAAGAGCAAAACCAAGAAAATAGATAATTAATTAAATCTAAAGGGCAGCTTTTTGAAATAAAGCTGAAATAAATGACATAGTCATTGTAGGCATATGTCTAAGAATCAATTAATTAATTACCTGTCTTACTGTATACTTAACCCAGTAGTACTATTTATTTGGTTGGTTTGTTTGTTTATTGCTGTAAACACACTTGACAATGAGCTGTGGGCTCTGTTGCCATCAAAGAAAAGGCTATATTGGCCACAAAGTAAAATAAGTATGAAACCTGGAAAGTGTATAGGAAGATGTTCACATGTATAGTTTTGAATATGACCACTTTGCTGAAGTTCCCCAGATTCTGACATTATGTTCTTCCACTTTAGGTTGATGAAATTTTTGGTTTGATTTTTCAGTTTGATCAGCAATTCACTTGTTTTGATCTCTATATTGCTTTTCAGTCTGTCTTCTGATTTCTTTTTCAGCCCTACTTTACCATTTACTTTTGACTCATCTATGGCTCTTTTGGAGTCTTATGGCTTTGATTCCTTTCTTCATTCTTAAATCTGCTTTGAACCCATGTTTGGGTTCTCCTCAGCCTGCTATCTTTAGCCTAACCCAGAAGGCAAAATCAATTCTAGTCTTCCTATAGAATAGTATATGAACAGTTGATATACTAAAAACAGTATACCTGCAGTTGATTTTTCACTTATTTGTCTTTTTGCAAGACATACCCAGCCGTATTTCAGTATGGTTATATATACCCTTCTTTCTTATCAAAACTACTTGTAACAAATGATGGGATTCTGACATCACAAAGTACAGGATGTCAATTAAGAGTGAAATTAAGTCTTACTTTTATGGTTGCAGCTCTGTTTGAATGCTGTAATCCCACTTATAGATCACTAATTATTGTCATAAGGGTTCACAATATTAACTTTAAAATGGGTTGTGTCCCAATTTAGTTTGTAAGTGGTGAGTCTGTCTCATTCTGTATTTTTCCCTTAGGAAACCATGGAAACATAAGAAGATGTCTTCTTCTATTTGACCATCTGTACTTCTTTGAACAAGGTGCTCCATAACATTCAGAAATGTATGAAACCTGTTTTGAGAGTTACATAGCCCTATTATCTAGTTCAGTAAATTCGGTATTAATTTCCCAATGTTTCAGGCTGGAAGTTTCCTTCAGATGCTGGAAATGAACTTGAAATTTGAGAGTACCACTTTGGCTCTTCCACTGAACTATGGCTTTGAGCAGCTAATACATATTGAGGAAGAAACCAAAATCAAAAGACATAAAAACTGAGGTAAATACATAGATGTTACTTATGCTGTGTCCTGCTTAGATGGCTTCAGTTGAGAATACAAATCTAATAAATAGAAACAACTCTATCTCTGAGTTTCTAGCACCATATCTTTAACTACCCTACCAACCTGGCTCTTAACCTCAGCTTATCTGGTAAGAAACAATAAATTCAAGTCCTGGAAGAAAAGGGATAAAGAAAATAAATCATTTATAGAATGCAAAAGTAAGGGACTTTCAATTGATATTCATTTTCAGTACTTCAGTTACTTATTCTTGACTGACACACAGAGGATTCTAGTTACCTGGTCACTAATGAAAAATTTACCAGTTGAACAATTTCTAAAGCAGCATGTCCTGTGTCATGGATCAGTACTGCTCCGTGGCCTATCGAGAACCGGGCTGTGCAAGAAGTAGGCAATTGAGTGAAGGTTCAACTGCTCATGCACAGGATCTAGATTGCAAGCTCGAACCCCCACCCCCAGTTCATGGAAGACAAGTTTTCTTCCAAAACCAATCCCTGGAGCCAGAAAGAATAGGATTCTGCCGGTTCGGACCAGTTCTATAGAACCGATTGTTATGATTCTGTGCAGTTCAGAGAACAAGCAAAACTTGCCCCTTGCTGTCCCCACCCCTCTCTGCCTGCCTCTCCCCTCCCCACCCAATCAGTCCTTATCGCACATGCCCGACATTGCTGACTGTGTTCTTCCCCACCCAGTCACTCATTAAGGTATTTCTTTCTCCCTGCCTCCCGATGATCAGCTGTTCTAATGATCAGCTGTGTGGGATCCCCCTCGCTGTCTTATTGCTTCACCCAGGATGCTTCCCTGAGGCCCAGGAGGCCCAAAAATGGAGCGTGGGGGTGGTGGTGCTGTGGGACTCCCCTGTACTCCATTTTTTGCCTTCCTGGGCTACAGGAAAGCTTCCTGGGAGAAAAAGGCCCCACTAGGAGGCGTCCCTGAGGCCCAAGTGGCCAAAATAATGGAGGGAAGGGTGCAGCAAAAAAAGCCATGCCTACCTAGTCACATGGCCATGCCCATCTAGCCATGCCCATCTAGCCACACCCACAGAACCGGTTGTTAAAAAATTTGAATCCCACCCCTGAATAGGGACCTCTGTTCTCATGTACCATGAGCTCTAATAAGTTAGGCACAAGATAATTCTTGATGGCTGAAAAACAAAAGGGAATATTTCAAAACATGACAAATAAAGAGCAGGTGAACCTCTCAGTCTTTTCTGCTAAAAAGACCCATTAGTCCAATCAGGGAGAAACTAGTTCAAACAGATCATAGAGATTCTGCCTTAATTAATTCACTAATAAATGAGGGATGGAGTTTTGCTTGTTCAGTTTCATAGAATCTGTATTCTAACCCTTTTTTGTCCTAATTAATGAAACCTGGTGTGAATCTTACTTACTTAGTTTTACATGGCCATTAGGGGCTTGATATTTCCTATATTTAATTCTAGTAACTGCGCAGAATGAAAACTCAGGGAATAAAATATTCTATACTTTTATATTATTTTTCACCTCAGTTAATCAATTTAATTGTGAACGGAGAGATTTGCAACAATTCCAGGAGTGGACTGAAACAGGCAGACTTACGCAGGTTCTTGTTTTTCTTTTCATTTGGTTTATGAAGATTGAGATTTTTTTTCAACCAGCCAGGGGTGGGGTGGGGTGGGGTGGGGGTCAATAGCATCAAAATGTATAGCACAACTAGGATGATTAAAGCCCTGCCCCTTTTAATGTAGTTGCAATGATGGCAATGCTAATTAAAAGGAGGGAGGGTTTTAATTATTTGGTCCAGCCTGCTATTTTAATGTTATTGATTACCTCTGCAGACACTTCTAATATCGGTCAAACCTTATCGGAACGGTTTCAGCATTACTAATGAGTCTGCATTATTCTAAGTGGATAGTCCCACTTCTGAAAACCAAGCATTTTCTTTGGGCTTATTTATTAACTGGGTTTATTTTTTAAAGAAACAACATGGAGAAAAGCATGAAAACAATAATGAAAGACAGAAAAAGGATACAGCAAAAATTTTATACGTATAAGTAAAATTTTATACATCAGTCTCCATATTACATTGAGGTCACCTATAGATAACCTATGTCCATAAGCAACTCATTTACAACAGGCAAGTAACAGTTGGTCTTCATTCCAACATAATGCACTCATCATTTCTAACCTTCTGTCAACTCGTGAAGCTTTCCCGACCTGCTGCTGAGTTGACAGAGGAGTCCAATTCATGGCTAAGTTCTGGAGGGAGTTCTTGCAGTCCATTGGATCATCCCTGAACCTTAGCTTGGCTTTTCATCTGAGAACCAATGGTAGGCAGAGAGACTGAACGCCATGGTAGAACAGTATCTGAGGTGCTATGTGAACTACCAACAGTCTAATTGGGTGGACCTTCTGCCATTCACAGAGGTTGCTTACAATAATGCAGTTCACAGTAGCATGGGGCTAACCCCTTTCAAGGTAATAAGTGGTATGGACTTCGTCCCAATGCTAGAATACCCAAGGTACTCCCCCCTTCTCAGTCAGTTTGACCAACTGGCTATCAATGCTAAAAGCAAAATGGGAAAATGTCAAGAAAGCACTAGCTAAAGTGACACAGACCTATAAGCAACAGGCAGACAAACACTGAGTCCCACAACATCCATTCCAAGTAGGGGAGAAAGTCTACCTATCCACAAAATACTTAAGGCTAAAGCTTCCCAGCAAGAAGCTGGGACCTAAATTCATAGGGCCGTTCCCCATAGTAAAGATTATCAACTTGGCCATGATGCAACTGAAGCTGTCCCAGCTTATGGGGAGATTACACCTGATATTCCACAGCAGCCTCTTAAAACCTGTGATCGGGTCGACCCTGAGATCACCACCCCATGAGCCCATGGATCCAGTAGTCAAACTCATTATGAGGTACAATACATCCTCCACTCTAGGTGGCACAGGGGACAACTCCATTACCTAATCAAATGGAAAGGTTATCCTCTATCAGAGGCATGCTGGATAAAGAGCAGAAAGTTCCAAGCTGACCTCATAGCCAGATTCCATGAACCCAACCAAACCTGGGTGTGTGTGTCACACCTGTAAGTGATGTACCTGTACTCAAATTTCTTTGTTTCACACAGGTTGTCTTCAGGAAGTGAGAGAAGCCAAATGTCAACTCACGAAGCTTTCCTGACTGGCTTCTGAGTTGTCATAGGCAGGGGTAAGGGAATCGTGCTTTGCAGCTGCATGAAGGAATTCACACCTTTGAAACAAGACACAGCCTAGCTGGCTGAAGCCAAGGGCATCTCCACAGAAACCCACAATGGCTGGAGGGAGTGATTTCTACAACCCGTGAAATTGCTTCATTGTGGAATGTGACTGGTGACACACTCTGGGGGAAGGGGGAAACAGATCAGAGGCAAGGTGCAAATTGGGTGAAGCCAGAGCTGGCTTCGCCTAGGTACTGCCACCATGGTGCCCCTAATAAACATCTGGAATATTCTTGCTAAATGGCTTGAGACTCTTAATTTTATTAGGGCATTGGTCGGAACCCTGACACCTTCTATTATTACAGTCTCTTGCATAGTCAGCCAACTATTTATACTGGATTTGGCATTTTTATCTATCCACTGAGTCCTTCCCAAGACTCAACCTATCCCTGGGATAGGTAGATGTTGCTGTTTAATGGTGTTAAAGTTATTGTCACAGCGTGTAAGCTGCTCCAAATAAGGCGGTTGCCTTTTACAATTATATGGTGATTATTGATTGACAGTTATTGATAGCAGAAATAATTTTGCTTCCACTTAATATAAGTTCTCCCTCCTAAATTTAAATCATATCCATGACATCCATGATGTGTATCACTTTACCTTAGAAAGAATTACTGTTTAATTCTTATAAAGGAATAGAGAGATAACCTTGAAATAGAAATGCAAGAGTAATTGTGTAAACACCAACTCTGCTGTAAGAAAGAAATTCAAGATAATCCTGCCTTGATTCTCTTTGGTGTAAAACTCTTCAGGCTTTCAAGATTACATCCTACAACAATAAAGTAGAATTCTTCTAGTTCTTATAGTGTCTCTTTCCTAACCTGGCAAATCTCCAAGGGCTGATAATTCCACCATTGAAATTCAGTCCCTTTGCTCCTCTCTTTACTACTTTTTATATTTAGTGCTCCTTGTGGAAGTCCTTGATAATAGATGTAGATATCTAAAGTTGTGGCTAGTGAATACTTAGCTATACCAATTGAATGAAAATATACTTTATTCATTGGGGGGAGGGGCAAGGTAGTGCCATTAAAATTACTAAAATGATGACCCGTCTAGGATCCATGGTTTACAATTAATGGTATAACAGAATAGCAGAGTTGGAAAGGACCTTGGAGGTCTTCTAGTCCGACCCCTTGCTCTGTCAAGAAACCCTGTACCATTGTAGATAAATGGTTGTTCAATCTCTTCTTAAAAACCTCCAATGTTGGAGCATCCACAATTTCTGGAGGCAAGTCATTCCTAATTGTTCTAACTGTTAGGAAATTTCTTCTTAGGAGTACAGTAGGTTGGTTCTCTCTTTGATTAGTTTCCATTTTCTTGTCCTGCCTCCAGTTGCTTTGGAGAATAGGTTGATCCTCTCTTCTTTGTGGAAACCCCTTAGACATTGAAACATTGCTATTATGTCATCCCTATTCCTTTTCATTAAACTAAATATACCCAATTCCTTACAGTTCTTTGTATGTTTTAGCATCTGGTCTAATCATCTTTGTTGCTCTTCTTGACACTTTTTCTAGAGTCTCAACCTCTTTTTAATATTGTGGCTTCCAAAATTGGATGCAGCATTCAAGTGTGGCTTGACCAAGGCATTATAAAGTGGCATTAACACTTCATATGATCTTTAGTTTAATTTAGTTTACTTTATTGTCATTGCACCTCGTACAACAAAATCAAACACCATCTTCAGTGCACATCATGACCATGAAAATAAACACAAACACACATCTTTCACACTACACATGTTGAACCGAAAACCCCCAACACTGCACCGACACTGCACTATACAGTAGAATTCAAAAGAGTTACTGCCCTGGGATAGAAGCTGTTTTTCAGCCTAAAATTATGATCTTGATTCATCCCTTTGTTAAAATGATATCCAGAGGAATCTTAGCACATGACCAAGATGTCCATGATAAAGTCACTGTAGTTTAAGAACAGTTATGGAAATGCACACCTCTCTAGATGACCTACGGTTTACTCACAGTTCTTTTCTGTATTAACCTGGACCTGAATGCTATGTTGTTCATGGTGAATTATGTTATTCTAAAGTTCTCATGCCTGATTCACTCTTCTGGATACAATTAACTACTAGAGGCAGTTTTGTCTAGTGGTTAAGGCAATAGGCTAGAAAGCAGGAGACTGTGAATTCTAGTCCTGATTTAGCCATGAAAGCCAGCTTGATGACCCAGCTTGATAGTCACTTTCTCTCAGCCCAACTCACCTCACAAGGTTGTGGTTGAGGGGAAAATAGGAGGAGGAAGGCATGTTGGATATGTTCAACCGCTTCAGTTATTTGTAAAAATAGTAAAGGCAGGATGTAAAGAAATGAAATAATTTAGTAGGGAAAAACATTATATCTTAATAAATATGGTAATGCCATGTTTCTGAATACACATCCTTCTTTGGTTTTTTTTAAATGACACCTTGAGTGGCTTGACTTTTAAAGACCATCTAGTCACACACCTTCAGAAAGAGTTACCTATTGTAAACTTCCCACCCTCATATTCAATTATCATGCAGTTCACAATCTGCTTTTCATTTGTCTCATGAAAACAGTTTATGAAGCAGGAAGAAACCTCTATTTGCATATGAACAACAAAAATAAATTCTGACGAAATTGCCTTCAGTCTGCAGTTATCATAACTGAGTGGCTGCATTATTTCTAAGCAGCAGGATAGAAGTGTCATTAGACTCTGGAGTTGTAGGAAAGAGTGGGATGAGAGTAAGATAGGGCATATTTGGCAAGTAAATGTTTTGCTAAAGGATTAAAATAGTATTGCTCCTAAATTTTGCTTCTTGTTAATTTAAAGATTCCTGCTGAAGCAAAATATTCAAGGGTATTTAGCATTATTTTGATGTGACAATTTTTAACAGGGGACCTTTACATCTTTAGGACACCAGTGAGTTCAAACTAAAATAAAAATCCCATGCTATTTTTGAAGTTCCCTTTTCACAAATTTCAGAGGATTTTCAACAGCTGAAGTGGGAAGAGAGGGAAAAACTGACAGGCAAGAGGGGGTTTAAACCATCCTCCCACTTAAAGCTTCTCTTGTACCTTTTCATTTCTGATTCGTACATGAGCTCTGAAATTTCCTGGAGCATAGTTATAACTTTGGCTTAGATAAAAGGCCATTTTGTTAGGAATAGAATAGATTTTAAATATCCTAATTTGCCTGTTCCACTTTCTTTGGCCACTCACTCCTTTAATCTCCCTTGAATATACTTTCCTTTACTCCTTTACATTTCCTACAAAACCAAGGATTAGTTTTAATGTAAGTTAATCATGCTTTATTTCCTGTGAAGGACTGGAACTTTTAGCCATTTGTGTCTAACACTTGGGGTTACAAAACAAATGCCTTTAAGTTTTAGAGGCTGTTCTCACTAGGAGGTCAAATTTTCAGCCCAGGAATCTAACTTTTAACAGGCAATGAGTTCACAGGAAATCATTTTAATACTTTATTTTAATTAGAAAAGACCATCACACAAAGCAGGGGCTGTATTTTTAACAGGATCAATGAAAAATAGGCATTCCTCTTTTTTTAAAGAAAGCAGTATTTATTAATATGAATATCTGAGTCGACTTGCAGCTTTGGAAAGAAAAGCCTATGTACCACAGTGGTAGAAAATCAATTTAGCTTTGGTTACAGCATTTTTTAACTGTGCCCTGCTAGGCAACCACAGGACCCATAATGATGATGTCACCAAAGTGGGTATAGCTGAAATAGTTTAAGATTTTATTTTTGGGGGAGGGATTATTTAAATGGGTTGGGAAGGAACTAAGAGTCAGAACTGGTCTCTGAACTCTTGCAATGCCTTAAAACCTAAGGTGTGTTGTGGTCTGCCGGCAGCCTGCAGAGCTGGCAGCAGACTTGGACAGTGGGGAGGAACACAGACTGGTCCTGGAGTCTGGGGAGGGCTCAGATAAGGGATCTGCATCCGACACAGAGATGGGGCCAGGGCCATCTGAGAGTTATGTGCTGACTCTGGAGCTTCCAGAATCTGATATCAGTACGGCAGAGGAACAGGGGGAACCTGTTCCCAGTGCATGCTTGTACAGAGCTGCCAGAAGGCAAGAACAGTTAAGACCAAAGGGGCGACTTGGGAGTAAGGCTTGGAGATGATTGGATCCTCCCATAAGACATAAAGGAGGAGCAAAGCGACATGAGCCTTTGCAGGAAGCAACTTTGTTCGTTCTGAATGGTTTAAAATCTGAAGCTCCATGTTGACTTTGTGCTCCATTTGGCCTTGTACAGCTAATTGGCAATTTTGTCATTGGCAGCATTCCAAGAGAGATAAAGGTGGGTGATTATCAGCCTTATCCTGAAAGACTGTGGCAGACTTCTCTTGGACTATTCATAAACTGTTTGGGACTCATTACGGCCTGTGAATGCATATAATTCACAGCCATTGAAATTTTTTTAAAAAGGGGGGTTTGGGAACAGTGTGTGATTGTTACTGTCTCAGGAAGCCTTGGTCAGAACACCTAGAATCCCAAAAATATAAAATGAAGACAGCTTGAAAATTTCATGCACAACCACTCTGGGTTGTGTATGAATGTTGAAAGTTGCCCATGAATTGTATTGGGTCTTAGATAATTATGATTGATTGATTATTTGATCACGCATATTGGCATTTTTTCCTATTGTTGCTTGAATATGTTGGCCTGCCTGCATATGTAGTGCTTCTTGCAGACTCGAGTTTTCCTAGACCGTACCACAAACAACAGAAAATCCAACTCCTGACTCTAGTGTTGTTGTTTTTTAATCACTAGAAAAGACAGAACACCTACTCTAGTAGTTGGTTGGCATCCTAGCCAAAACTGAATATCTCTGCCAGAGTTTGCAGGCAGGAATCAGAATCAGGATGCAGTGGTCTGCAAACAGTTCAAGTTGTAAGCAGAAGGCAAAAGTAAACCAGGAAGGCAAGCTATGGAGATTCTAGGACCTATAGATAATGAGTTAGGAGAAAGACAGAAATATCAAGACTTGTATTGGTTCCAACACTCAACTAACTTTGTGAGACATCTTTTGTGCAAAATTCCCTTGTCCCTCTTTTAGTTCAGTTCACTTCAGTTCAATTCAAGAATTTTACTTTTTTTTTTTCTCCCCAGCTGCTCTTGCCTTCTAGCAGCTCTGTGCATACGGTCACTGAGAACAGGCTCCCCTGGGTCCTCTGCCTCGCTGCTGCCAGACTCCAGAGGCTCTGGAGGTAGCCCACCACTCCCAGATAGTCCTGGCCCCATCTCTGCATTGGATGCAGGACCCTCATCCGAGTCCTCTCCAGACTCCCGGATTGGTTTCCGTTCTTCCCCACTGTCCGTTTTCACTGCCATCTGCAGGCGAACCACAACACTTGACGCTATGCTGATGCCATATCATCCTCAAATTGTATAAGGTGCCAAGAGTCATTTTCGATTGCAACAGGATAGAAATAAAATAAATACGTGATTGGATAGCAATTCAGAACTAAGAGGTTTTTAAAATTATGGGCATTAAAGAAATAAAAATATCCATTCAATAGAGAAGACCAAGAAAGATAAGCTGGGTTTGCTTGACTTTAGTCTTTATTATCAAACACCCCATTTATTTCAGCCACTTATTTCTGAGGGATGGCCTCTTTCCCATTGTTTCTGCCCACCTGATACTTTTGAGCAGAGTAGGTATGCTCCACATCCCTTCAATTAAATGGTACCACCCTGGGTGACCCACATGATGTGCTTTCTCTGTCAAAGCCTCTACTCTCTGGAACACAGATACAGATGGTGTCCTCTCAGGGGTGGTATTCAAATTTTTTACTACCAGTTCTGTTGGCGTGGCTTGGTGGGTGTGGTGTGGTTTGGTGGGGGTGTGGCATGGCTTGGTGGGCATGGCAGGGGAAGGATACTGCAAAAACTCCATTTCCACCCCACTCCAGGGGAAGGATACTGTAAAATTCTCATTCCCTCCCCACCAGCTCTGTTCTCCTGTGCAGGGCAACAAAAGAAAACCCAGCTGATCAACTGGGACTCCGATCATCTGGGACTCAGGAGGCAGCGAATAGATGGGGGTGGGGCCAAATACCAAAGTGGTATTTACTGATTCTCCAAAGTAGTCAAAATTTCCATTACCAGTTCTCCAGAACCTGTCAGAACTGGCTGAATACCAATGTCCTCTTGAAGCCCTAAAAACCTGACTTTGGTCCCAGGACTGGGGTTAATAAGGGGAGGAATTAAAATCCGTTTTTGTCCTGTTTCAGACCTTGAACTTTCACACACACAATTGCTAGGTGAAGAAAACAATTTACTCAAAATTGAGCAGACAACACCAATAAGGGAATAAATGTAAATCAACAAAGTCTCTGAGAAAGAAAGTGTGCCTTAATGGTTTCACTTTCAACCAAAGCATGTAGAAGAGTTGTCAACATCCATACAAAGTTCAGAGAGCCAAGTTAAGTTTGTCAGCCATCCACGGTCAAAGTTTCACAAGCAGGATTCACAGAAATAACACACCAGAGCAGGATATCAGGTTGCTGTTCACAATGGGGAAACAGGGATGAGGACCTCCTCTTAAATCAGGCTGTAGCCAGCTGTCTTTAATCAAAAGAGTTACTTCCTTGCTTGGCAAGGAGCCTCACTGAGTGTCTTTGCTCTGCTTTTCACTCTACTTGCTGGATGCAGTACCTGGGAGCCCTTAGGTCATCATTTGACTACTCCAGCTATTCCAATGGCAGGAGTGGGATTCTACCAGTTTACACATATTAGCTAGAACCAATTGTTAACATTCTAAGCAGTTTGGAAAACCAGTTGTTAGAAGAAATTACTGGCTTAATCCTGTAAGGAAGGCAGGAAGGAGACATTCTGGTGTTGGTTACAGAAACTGCCTCTCTGTTAACCCTTATTACATTCTTGGCAGGACTAGACTTCCTGTCTCAGGAACTTCTCTGGAGTTTTTTTCCCCTCCTACTTTGTTTGTGTGGAGTGACCATTTAAAGTTACAATGGCACTGAAAAAATTGACTTGTGACCATTTTTCACATTTACGACTGTTGCAGCATCCCCACAGTCATGACAGGCCAGGCAAGGAGATGGTGCCTCGATGTGAATGATATTGAGTTGGCCACACCCAGACAATAACATGACCACCAAGCCATGCCCATCCAGTCACATGACCACCAAGCCACGCCTACCACCTAAGCCACACCCACAGAACCAATTGTTAAAAATTTTGAATACCACCCCTGTCCAATGGTATACTTCTGCTTGATCAGCCTCAAATGATTCCTGGCTTGATGACTCCCGAGACTGATACTGATTCAGTTGGAACACTTCTTCAGAGTCTGAATCCTGACTCATGAGAATTTTTAGTTTGAGCTATTTTGTGTTTTTAACTTTATCTTAGTATTAGATTTTGTAGCCTACCCAAAGTCTATTGGAATGTATGGCAATAATAACTTTAATGAAATAATAACAATAATAACAAGGAGTACTATTCCAACAACTAAATCAGGAGTGCACAACCCAGAGAAGATAGAGGCATACAGGCCTTCAAGACTCTCCAAAAGATAAAATTCTGCAGTCTTCTGATCCTCCTGCTTGAAAAGATGGTCACTAAGCAGATTCTAAAACTATTAAGTTTGCCTGCTGTTGTACTTACAAATAGTAGCCATCCATTTAACCTAATAAACTAACAAAATGGTCAAATTTTTTAATGCAAAAACTAGAATAATTGTATCAAGAGCAAGCATGCCAATTCAGATATTTAGGAATTTATGCCAATATACTGATATGCTGATTTGAGGATTTGAACAACAACATGCCTTTATAATATTTTCCACAAATGACTAGCAAAATCATTTTCTAGCAATGACCCTATGCAAATTTTGTCCAAAGATATCTTCAGTCTTGACAGAATATTGAAGATTATCTTTGTGTAATCTGAGTGTGGTGATAGAAAACTTAAAACTGCATATGAAGTGCTCAGATAATGTTTTCAAAGATTCACCTGCATTTTAAAAATCCTCATGATATTTCACTGCAAATATGTAAAAAGATATAATTTTCAGGCCAGTCAAACATTTAAGGATTTGTTTAAGTCTGAAAAATCTCTGATGCATGTATGTGTTTGAAAAACATCATGGCTTTTTAGTTCAAGATGGGAATTTAGAACAGAGAGAAACAAAAATGGAAGGCAAATAAGTGTGGGAAGATCATTTAACCTTAACCTGACCTTCTGACTCTTTTAGAGCACAAAAAAATTAGTAGGATGCTGACTTGTACTCAAGGTGTTCCTCTGTGGGAAAAGTAAGGAATACAAATAGCAAGATTGCAAGAAGGATAAACTAGAAAGGAGCGTTGATCAAGATAGGAATAAAGAGGCTTCTGGCAGGTGGGAAAACAAAATCCATAATTTTCTTCATTATTCTTTCTAGGTCAGTGGATGTTCAGTCCAAAGAATAAATTAATATGTTAGAGACCTTAGAGTTTCTGTGAACAAATATATGCTCACTCCCGAATTTCACCCCAGAGTTTCCTCACTAGAATATGTGGGTGGTCTTTCTTTGTATACTGTATGTGTTTGGTTTTTTTTTAATGCAGATGTATTATATAATAACTTAAATTAGCATTAAATACAAAAAGCAAATGGATCGTTCAGACAATCCTAATTTGGTATGTTATTTTTTATTTATTTATTCATATTACTCTTATTAAATGCTCAGCTCAGGTTTCTCTGTCGGAGCCATCCAGAAGTTTATTTTTATTTATTTATTTTTGTCAATTGCTTATAAGATAATAGGTATAAGTAAAAACATAGTTATGAATACATGGATACATATAAGAAAAATAAAAAAAATGAAAGAAACAATAGGACAGGGACAGTAGGCACGTTGGTGCGCTTATGCACGCCCCCATTGATTGGGTCATTTGAACTATGGCCTTGCTATTAGATTATGCAGCACTTTAGAGTCAGTCTCCATAAGATGCTTTAGAGAATGTGAAAGTTTGAAAGCTTTTGACTGATTTACCTTACGGCAGCTTTTCTTCCAGGATCATATTGAAGCACCATATAGACCTGGTGTTGTGGTCTTTTGGCCACCAATCCCTCCAGCAGTGGAATTAGATGAGGAGGCAGCATGGGAGTCAGGGCCAGCATCAAGGCAACCTGAAAGCTCCAAGGGGAAAGAGGCAATGGAGCTATCAGAGATAGAGACAGAGGCAGAGCCTGGGCCATCCACCAGCCCTCAGATGAAGAGTCAACAGCTCCCAGGTCTAGAGGTGGCTGATGAGGAACAGTTGGGTCCAGGGCTTGATGCATGGATGTGCAGAAGGCAGAGGAGAGGAGAGCAGTGGAAATCTATGGGCTGATCCTTGCAATGGAAGAGCCACTACTGCTAGTGAGTACCCTAGCTCTGGGGATAGAAGGCAGGGGGTGGAGATTAATAAGTGTGGCAGACAACTATTCATCTCTCTGCTGGACAGACTTGTTAGCTTGCTATCAGAGAGAGTGAAAGACTTTTTTCCTGGGCTGCTGGCGCTCCTAATAAAGGAGTCATTGGTTTAACTACAGAAGGTTTGCCTTGTTTGGGAGCTGGATCACAACAGGGATGCAATGGAATGGAAACCCTGTTTTCTCATACAGCACTATGTGATGTCAATCTAGGATCCCAGAATTTCAATCTGAAGCCAGTTGAAGCTTTAATTTATTAGACTGGTATATCAACATCTTTGCAAATAAAGTTATATTATTTAGGATATTTGTTCAAGCTGCCTATTGAAAGAGTATGTGGATCTGCAGCTGTATCACCACTCTGCATCCACTCCACCAACACAGTAGAGATAAACAAATAGAAGAATTTAACATGTTCAGAGACATCTCAAGGCTTCTGACATGAAAACTATGGAAAAGAGTTTGGGGATTATAATCGGTATGTAAAGGAAATATTTTAATACCTCACAAATCGAATGTGGGCACTAAGAGAAGGTGGGTTTGAAGGGAGATTTGATGCTTCCCTGCAATATTATTAATTCTTTTGAGTCAGTCTCAACTTCCTGTAACTTAATGGACAAGTCGCTGCAGTTTTCTTGGCAACAATTTTTGAAGTGGTGTGCAATTGCATCAGAGGTGGTATTCAGCAGGTTCTGACCAGTTCTGGAGAACCGGTAGCGGAAATTTTGAGTAGTTCGGAGAACTGGCCAATACCACCTCCAACTGGCCCTGCCCCCATCTATTCTCTGCCCCCTGAGTCCCAGCTGATCGGCTGGGTCTTCTTTTGTTGCCCTGCACAGGAGGATGGAGCTGAAAAGCAGGTTAGTGGGGTGGGCAAGGAATGGGGATTTTGCAGTATCCTTCCCCTGCCACGCCCACCAAGCCACGCCCACAGAACCGGTAGTAATTTTTTGGGAATCCCACCACTGAGTTGCATTCTTCTTAGGGCACGCACAGAGAGAGAGACAGTGGTTTGTCTAAAGCCATTGAACTGGCTTCTATGTCTAAGGCAAAACTCAGGTTTCCCTACTGTTAGGGTAGCGTGTTGACCACATTAGTTTTGACATTCCTGCTTCTCTGATTAAAACATCTGCTTCTCTCATATGCACTTTGCTTCAATTTTTTGTGTCTCCATGGCCACTTTTTAAAATAAGAATTAGTTGAAATGTATACATGAGAAGGCAAATGGTTATACATAGCACACTCATACAGTGACACATATATATACCTATATATGCACATAAATACAATATGTGTGAATTTCATGTTCTGCATGCAAATTACTCACACGTTCAAATGCATTTAAGTATAAAAATCAGTATATACCATTCAAATTTCTGAAAAACCTTCAAATCGCACAGCCAATAATAAAATGCACATTCAAGGGGAAAAAAACATGAACTCTCAGATCCTTATAGAGAAGAAGAATACTTTGCTGGCACATTGCTGATACTGATGTAGCCTACTTTCAAGATGTCAAATCCTACAATTGCCCAGCAAGAGGAATCTAAGAGAGTGAAAGCTACAATTTTGTGTCCACTTATTGGGAAGGTTGTGCTATTAGTTTTAGTAGACATTTACATCTTGGAAAATATATCTAAAACTCTGCAGAAAAACATAAAGGGAAAGGCCAGCTTCCGTTTTATTACCATGTGTTACAGTTTGAGTTCATGCAAACTTTCTTCTCAGATCATACAACTACTAGTGTTGAATGTTTACTTAGAGGTAAATTTTATGCCATGTGCGCATAAAAACATTTGCCTTAAGAAAATAGGTAAATTTCCAGAGATCAGAATAACTGTTAGGCAAATATCTCTCCTTCCCTACCACCTTTCTGTAAAAAAAAAAGTGGTAATTACCCAAGAATATTATTTTCCTTTTCCAACAGATTTCAAAAATGCCATTATCAAAGGATTTTTTTCCTGTAATTGCTAGAATAAACAACTAAATTTCACCCCTGACTGAAATATTCACATTCAATGTAGTATTAAAATATTAAGGGGAAAATACAAAGACATTTTATATGCAGTTTCAAATATTATATATTAATTGAATTGAAAGGAAAAAAAGAACCTAGAATAACAGTCTGACCTGATGCTAATCATTTTCGAAAATAACTGTCCTCACTTAATCAAGTTTTAAGAGTATCTGCTCTGACTTTTAAGGTAAAACATTCACTACGGTGCATCTTATAATGACGCATCTTATTGTGTGCGTATGTTTCTTTTCTCTAATATCAAGATTCTAGCAGTATTTAAATACGAAGCCTATTTCCACTTTAGTCTTTTAAAAAATGTTCTACAACAGAATAATGAACAAATAGAAAAAGTGCCAAGTCAGACAGAAATACCAGAATGCAGAACCATGACATCAAAACCAACTAACAACTTCATGTGATTGACATTGGGGATGATATTCTATGACTGCTAGAAGTGTTCACGAGCTTCATAGCAGCCATTCTCCATAGCAGCCTGTCATAATTCTGAACGGTCATAAAATGACTGGTCATAAATTGAGGACTACCTGAAGGCTATTTCAACTTAATTAATAGTAGAACTGGCCCTGTTAAACATAGCTGTTCCCTAATATTCATTGCTTACACAGGGCCACAAACATTTCAATTCCTTTGCACTCTTAAGTACTTTTAACTACTTGAGTCAAAATTATCCCCAACCCCATTATACTCACAGCAATTTTATGTTAAGATATTTAGTTCATCAGTCTTACCAAATAAGAACCACCATTCTAACTTCTACTGATGTCAGTAAAATCTCCAAAGCTCTAAGAGATTTGTTCTTACCCAATGTGCTTTAAATCAAACCTCTGTACTCAATTTAATGTGTAAATGATGCAGTTGGTATCCTAACTGGTTGAGTTATTCCTTTCTCAGACTTTCTGCTTCTAGATGGGGTACTGCATGCTTGCATCTCTCTCTCTCTCCCCACCCTCTCTCTCCCCCCTCTCCCTCTCCCTCTCCCTCCCCCCCTCCTAGAAATAACCAGTTGGGAATGGTAATTAATAGGTGGCATTAAATCTTTCCTACATGAGAAACGAGAATTTAAAGAAAAAAAGAAATCCTCAGTCATTAGCCTGGATTTAATCTGCCGAGGGAGATAGCCTTCACACCTGAGCCACTGTCACAGCATGGTATTCTTTCAATTAAATCCTTGCTTGTCTAAAGCAATGACAGTTTGGATGACAAGATCAGGGCACACACTAATGAAAGTCCCTGCAGAACAAGGACATTAGGCAGGAGCTGTTACAAGAAACAAACCACAAAATCTGTCTTTCAAATTCTCTCTTAAGCAGGCATTAGGTTACCATATCCAGTTTCTCAGCACAATTTCAGTCATGTATAGCACGGATGTACAAGATCTTTCGATCTATAAACATACAAAAAATATTTTGACACAACCCAATGTCCATCTTTTTTTTTAGAAATGCATTTGGGGACAAGGATCAGAGGTGGTATTCTGCAGGTTCTGACCAGTTCTGGAGAACTGGTAGCAGAGATTTTGAGTAGTTCGGAGAACCGGCACCTCTGACTGGCCCCGCCCCATCTATTATCTGCCTCCCAAGTCCCAGCTGATTGGCTGGGTCTTCTTTTGTTGCCCTGCATAGGAGAATGGAGCTGGAAAGCAGGTTAGTGGGGTGGGGACGGAGTGTGATTTTCCACTAACCTTCCCCCAGGAGAAGGGTGCGAATGGAGATTTTACAGTATCCTTCCCCTGCCATGCCCACCAAGCCACACCACAGAACCAGTAGTAAAAAATTTTGAATCCTACCATTGACAAAGATATATGGTGTAAATTTTGCACATGACATATATTTTGCTTAAGTGTTAAATACTAAATGACACTAGTACCAGTGCTGGATGGATTTCTTGTTCAGTCTTCTCTTAATGCTTGGTATAAAATTTCTCCATTCTTGCTATGTCACTATGCTATATGCCTACTACAGCACAGCAGCAAATTAGGACAGAGAAACAAGACCTTGTTACTATATCCCTCCTGATAAACACGGTTCCTACTGTAGTATGCCTCAAGAGAAAATTCTGATTAGTCAAGATAATGAGAACAAGTCTTATCCTTCCAAGAATAGATAATGGTGCATCTGACGAAAATCTTTATGGAATGTCAAAACAATAAAAAGTCCCTAATTTTCAAGGGTGTGAGATGAGTTTATTATTTTTTACAGTCTCCATGGTGTTTTTCCAAACCTCTGTTATTCTAAGTATGCACTTACTATAAACATGCTCTTAACATCACAGTAAATATAATTCACTCTCATTCAGTCATAAATAGAACTTACAATAGATGGCCAGTAACAATGCAGCATTACATTCCATATTTCTTGTTTCTAATGCATCCTATAAACATGATAGACAAAGTGCAAAAGCATTACTGTTAGTTCCCACTTTAACCATCCTCTGCCCCTCCACTAGGTATTTGCAACAATTGTTTTACATGCTTTCATTTCACCTTCATTCGTGGCATGCTTTCTATTCAGCTAGACTGAATGACTAAATCTTGATTAAATATGACTAACTCTTCTTATGCCTTCCTTTTAGGATGATTATACTTGCCCTAAGCCCAGGCTACAAGCCTTTTCAAACAGACACAGGAGATGAAAGCTTATAAAGAAAAGTTGGCATGAAACTCTCCAAAGGACTTTGCTGTATTTTAAAAAGGTTGGCACATATATTGTTGGCACGCATTATATTCAGATGAAAACTATCAGCTCTAGTTTGAAATCAGCTGGTGATAGAGAACTATCTACAGATGTATTTTTATCACCATTGGGGTTGTTTTAATAGACTAATAATTGTTCCAGAGATAGGGCCCCACAGTTTCCTGGGAGTTCCAGGGCTCCAATCAGTCCCAGTTAATAATGAGAGACAGTTGGTCTAGTGGTTAAGGCATCAGGCTAGAAAACAGGAGACTATGAGTTTTAATCCTGCCTTAGCCATGAAAGTCAGATGGGTGGCCTAGGGCCAGTCACTCTCCCTCAGCCAATCTCACTTCACAGGGTTGTTGTTGTGAAGAAAATAGGAGGAAGAAGGTGTTTTAGATATATTTACCACCTTGAGTTATTGCAGAAAAAATAAAGGCATAAATAAATATAATCAAAAGTCAGGAATGATAGGAATTGTTTTCCAAAACATCTGGTAGGCTCATAGCTGTAGTCTTCAACCCGAAGCATATCTTCTCCTAAAAATAAAAAAGGAATCTTTTACAATAGCAATATTTGTATGATTAATCACAAAGAAGACTGGAATAAGTTAAGATTGACTGCTTTTCCAAATTTGTTCTTAACATGTATGACAAATAGGCATATATGCAATTTCTGATTTGGCTCAAGTTCAGTGTAACTGATTATATGTATAATATGATTTTAACTAATCCCAGACAATATTTTATGGACAGATTACTACTAAAGCTACTAAATTAATCTTTGTGAAAACTTATTACAGGGAGCATCTGCAGAGACTAAGTACAATAGCACCATATGCTATTGCCCTGTCCTTGAATCAAGGATCAAAGTTAAATACACATTACATAAAATGCTGGTAGTTAAAATCCTGATGGTACATTTAATTTCAGAAAATATTCTGTGGCATGCCCTTTACAGGTATAAAAATAATATAAATATTTTTGTTGCTTATTTTGAAAAGGCATTTTACTTAGTAAAAGTAGTTTTGGCCTGATTTGGTTTTCAAGACTTTAAACTGGTGAGAAATTTCTACTTGCAAATCACATGTTCCAAAATGTGGTTTTCATCTGATTTTCCATTCAAATCAAATCAGATGAAAATAGATCTTGTGTCTGAATTTTAGTAAGAAAAATATGCATATCCTCCTTCTGTTTATTTTTTGAAGAAAGGACTGTAAAAATCAATGGCATCCCTAGCCTATGGATTTGCTTTAAACAGTAGAAGTAAATTCCATATTGATTCCTATATTTTCCTCTGTTGTGCAATGGTAGACTTTTATTGTTTATTTTTCTTTCTTAAGGAAGTTTCACATATAGATACACTCATAGCTGTGTTTTATATATATCAGTAGGCCACTGCATAGTTAATGAGGATTCCTATTAATTTCAGCAACTTCAACCATAATCACATTTTGCCCTTTCAATCATCATTCATTAAGAAGGTATAAATTATAAGGAAGATGACTGTGACCAAGATACACAGATTCTGTTGCTGCAGCAATGGGAGCTAAAGCATTTTAAAGCATAACTACAGAATGTCCAGTTAATGTTCAGAAGTGGCTTAGACAAGATTCTGAAGTGGCATGTTCAAGACTTTGCTATTATGCCAATCTCAGTAAAAGTAATCGTAGATATCCTGTGTGGAGCTGATTTCATGGTTTGAACTACCTAATAGGGCTGACAGCATTGTAGGATTACAATTACAAAAAGTGTTTTTATATCTGTGTGACTCATCTCTGAATTACTGTGAAAACGATATGAAAGAGGGAAGCATTTCTAAGCAAGACAAGACTAAAATGGCAGAACTGAAACAAAATATGTACCTGATGATAAAGGACATGGCTCACCATGAATTTCCACTGTTCCCTGGCCTGAAGTTCTCAGGAACAGACCTTTTTTTATCTTCTATGATAGCTAAGCCAAATTAGTTAATTAGCTTGATTGATCAATTGATTGTGTACTATCAAGTTGTTAGTGACCATTAGTGACCACATGGAAAGACTTTCTCCAGGATGATCTGTCTCCAACTTGGCCTTTTAGGT
Source organism: Pseudonaja textilis (assembly GCF_900518735.1). The sequence goes on along the minus strand of NW_020769321.1, from coordinate 20,197,419 downwards.
CTTCTGTCAGTGCACCCATCACTACTATCATTGAGTCCTTCTGGGTAGTGAAGTTGAAAAGTTGGCATTTAGAAAGTGAATAATGCTGAGTTGTTACAGCACTCTGAGGATGGAAAAAGTTAGTGAGAAAGTGGATAAGATTATTTCCAAATGACCTTTACCTTTGTGCTGATCCTGAGGGACTCCTTAGTTTCCTGAAGAGCTTTGAGAAATAAAGTGGTAGAAGAGATGCCAAGTATGTTGAAACATGAGCAGTAATGAACTTGATTGAATAGGGGCATGAGTTCATGTTTCAGCTTACATAGTTGCAATAAAATAATGAGCCACACTTATTTTTGGTGTTGCCAAAGCCCCAGCAACAGTTAATTTCCATTCAGATCAATTCCCACAATACTGTTTTGTTTTATATATTGGACTTCCTTTGAAATTTACATAGAAGTTGAACTTGGTCCAGTATGCATCAGCCTACACACAACACCCATGCTGCAGTCTCCACACTGATTATAAATAAGTTTCCAGGTATAATTTAAAGTGACTGTTTTAACCTATAAAACCCTTTTTACCTGTCATACAAAGCAGGATCATCTATTCTAATTGGATCCTATATGTTCAGTGTGTATGTTCTAGTTGAAGATCTATAGAGTTCCTTTCTGTCTTCAAGAGTTTTGGAGGAAATCAAGGAATTTATTTTTGTGAATTGGCTCCTACTCTTTGGAACAGCCTTCTGTTGGAAATCCATCTCCTGCCATCCCTTCTGACTTTCAAAAAAACTGAAAAATAGATATGACTTTGGTTAAAATTTTTTCATTGGCATTTATCAACTTAATAAGTGGAGGGAATGATTCAATTATTTGATCTCCTAATGTTTTGGCATACTATTATATTTCTATGATAAGTAGTTTTTATTCTACATCACCATGTGTTTGTGGAGGATGTAAAAATATAACAAATAAATAGATGGAGAGATAAATGAACAAATAGAGGCCGCTACAAAAAAGGTACGAGCTAAAGCCCAATATAAGTGAGGACATTATGATATCTTCAATGCTGAAATAAAATTAATTGCTTCTCTGTTCATAGACATGCAATAAATGGTTTATAAATTTTGAGTAGGATTGCTGGAAAAAAAAGGTTGATGAGACTTCTTATAGTAATCTTTCCTACAGTGATTAGTTTCTACTGCTAATGGAAATGGAAAATCAGGTTCTTCTGCAGGTTCTTGGAAGGATGGAGAGCTACCTTCCAGAAAATATATATAATAAAACATATGAGGAATAAATGAATATCTGTGTGATTGCCCTTAGTCTGTCAACAACTATGGTCTATACAGTTGAAAAGTTTTCCAGTCCCTGATATAAACCAACCATATTTAGTCTTCAGTATGAGCAAGCAAGATCCTTTTGTACACAGTTCTCTGGAAGATTTTTATTAGCACATCTCCCAACACATTTACACAGCCTGTATTTTATACCCTGTGAAGTGAGAGCAAGCAGTAGACATAAAATTCATGTACAGTGCTACCTCAGTACTTGATTGCTTCAAAACCTGTTGAATTTGGTATTTGACACATTTAGACACAAAAATGTTGTCCCAGTATTTGTTGTTTGTTTGATACTGGACATGTTGCGATAGGAAGAGGGGGAGCAGCCATGAAGAACAAATAAGAAATCAGCCATGCCAAGAAGATTGCTGCAAAAGGAATTGGGGGATGGCTGCAGAGAGTGGACAGGAAGTTGGCTGTGCTGGGAATTTCACTGAAATAGGAAAAGGGACAGACAGGAAGTTCTTCCTGGCTGAAACAAAGGGTCACATGGTAAATCATGTGGTTTGCTTGGTACTCATCATTTTTAGTACTTGTCACACTTCCTGGAGCCATTTAACAACAAATACCAAGTTGCCACTGTAACTCTATGGAATATATTTATTTATTAGCATTTCAGCCCACCTTTATTATTTTGTATTTCAAGGTGATAAACATACACCTTGAGTTTTCTTCTTCCTATTTTCCCCACAATAACAACCATGTGAAACCATGAGAAATGGGTTGGGCTGAGGGGAAGCGAATGGCCCTAAGTTATGCAATCAGCTTTTATGCAAAGACAGAACTAGAATTCATACTTTTCTGGTTTCCAGGCCGGAACCTTCACCTCTATACCCAACTGGCTCTCAAGCTGGAATGATGGTGACAGCACATTTGTGACCATTCAAGATATAAAATGGAATTACAAATCATCTTTGTGCGAGGGAGAAAGCTTAAGTTTTAAAATATATATTTTTTCACTAAAAAACGTATGGCATTCCAAATTAGGCACTGAAGAAAAGTGTTAGTTCTCTGTGTGTGCATGTGTGGGTATCTCATTCCAAAACCCTTGGCTTGTGCTACTAATGTTCTCTGGAGATTTTCTTCTTTCCTCTCCTCACCACCGCTGCTCTCACTTTCATCAGGCGGTGAATGTCATCCAGTTTTGTCAGATTTTGCTTCAGCCATTTTTGACATATCAGGCAAAGAGAAGCTTTGAAGAGATTGCAAGATGACCAGAAATAGTTTACAAATTCCAAGCACATCACAGGAGTGTTATTAGCATAGGAGAACAGTTTTTACCTAGAGAACAACTGAATGCAACTGCAAAGTTATTTCACCTGTGTATATCTTGAAAAGTTATCTTAACAAAGATAGACTGGTTGCTTTTATTCAGGCTTTATTTTCTTAATTTTTTCCTTTGTGTTTAGCATTAAAAATAGATACCTTTTATTCAGTGTTTAGTTAGCACAATGGCTAAAAGACCGGTCTGCAAATGTGAAACTCATTTTAAATAATATTTTTTCCCACATGTTCCAACATTATTCACCCATTTCTTCTCCCTGCAGGATGGAGAATATTAGTTTGCCTTCTCTTCAGAAAGGCCAGATAAACATTTTGGTAATAAGGATATTTATTGCTGCTGCTGCAAAGTAGAACCAAGACAAAATTTTGCAGTATAAATGCCTGAGCCAGCTCTGCCTGCTTATAGGATCTACTAATCCTTCCATTTTCCACACACCACTATTCCATGACAGGCAGTGTGGTCTAATGCTTAAGGCATCAAGAATAGAAAGCAGCAGTCTAGTCCTGCCTTAGGCACTAAAGCCAGCTGGGTGACTATGAGCTAGTCATTCTCATTCAACTGTAGGCAGCGGCAAGCCAGTTTGCAAAACAGTTGTTTGTGTAATTCTGACAAATTGTGAATTACATTGACTTAATTAGAAATCCAAGGGAGGAGAGAATAATAAATTCTATTCACTATGAATTTGAACATAGAATGAGAATTAAATGCTAACCAGTTGAGTATATATGCTTTGTAGCAAATCACCATATGGCAATTTTTTTTTTTGTGGAAGAGTGTGACTCAGGATTTTGAGGAGCAATTTTGATAACACGTGTGACATATCTTGAGTCTAAGGCTTCTACATTTCTGGATGGTCACTTGATTTTGCCTCAAGCACAGAGGAAAATAAACTTGGAGTTTATCTGAGGCATTTGGATAAGCCACAATCAATTAGTCTTCGACTGTGTTCCATGCTTGCTTATTAAACTATTGAATACAGTTTTAACAATGAAAGAAGGTGATTTTATATATTTCAGATTTATGTCTTGTGGTTTTTTTTTTCTGCGGTGGGGGTAATAATATTCCAATCGAATGCCTAAAGATTTTATCATATGCTCTGTAGCACCAGAGTGGCAAACATCTGCAAAATGAACACAAGAAAATATATCATCGTAGTTTGACCACAATGGTTCAACCTGCCCCATGACAGTTTCATACCTAGAGTAATGATTTGTCTTTCATTTTCAATAGAAATCAGATATATCTCTGTGCAGTGCACAAGTTTAATGCTACTCACATTTTTCTTCTATCGATTTCCAGCGTTCGGGTCCTGCTTTATTGAAAGTATCTTCCCCTCCTAGTGCAAAATGTCAGCTCAGTTTACAAAATACCACATCTTTTCCATCACTGGTTTCTATTCAATTAAGTTGCTCACCCAAACCAATGTTCAAAAGACAGCACTGGCTGCAGAAAAGTAGCAGAGTTTGTGGATAACTTGTGTTTTAACCAAATGAGATTATGACAAGTGCCACTGTCTGCAACAACTGACAAGTGGGCTGTGCATAACATGCATGTTTAATTGATATCAAACTTACAGAGCCAAAATGCATTTATATCTCCATCCTACATATATTATATCTATGTAACCATTTGAACTTCATACCAGAATGACTTCAGTATCTAGGGATTATTTTATTTCCATTATATTGAAATTTAGCTTGAACCCAGATGGAAGAAAACCTGTGACACTATTTGAGATAATATATAGGGCCAAATAAAAATCTTAATCCAAGCAGTAGCAATGGAAATAAATAAAAATATAAATGTAGTATATCCTGTTTTTCAATATATAGAAAGGTTGAGTCAACCCTGTCTTTTAGGGTTTCTTACAATTATTTCATGATTTGAATTCTTATTGTTTATTCCATAACATTTCTTCTTTCCAGAATGCTAAGCACTGTTACTAAAATAGTATTACTGGAAAGTGTTTACATGCATTTTTAGATGTTTAACTTGTTTATTTTTGTATATTTGTACATGCCATACATAATAATTTATAATAAACAAATAAAGAATATAAAGTAGTTGTTTATACTTGGGGGTACTTTATAATTCAGGGATTCATTTTTTGTTTCCTTTGCTGGTCAATAATAATAGGATTGTTTCCAACTGGAATAATGCTATCATGATTTAGAGAGCTACCATCTCTCCCTCTCATCAAATTTGAGAAAATTGGAAGAGAATTTATTCGTATTGCTAGTTGGGACTGGCAGGTAAGAATTGTCAGGAATTGTCATTATATTAGTCTTAGCTATATTAGTTATTAGCCCCGCATGGTTGGGCAACAAATCCCATCATCTTTGACCTTTCACTGTGCTGGATGTGAATGGAGGGCATCAAATTGCTTTCCATGACACAGGAACATAAACTAAACCTACCTTTACAGGTGTGATGGAATATGCACTTGAAGAAGCAGTGGATATGATTTTCCATAGCACTGAGCTTTCCCATGGAGTACGTTCCATCAGAGAGAAACCCAGTTTAAGAGATTGTGCAGTGCTGAGCTTCATGTGTAAGGGGTGAAGAGGTTCAGAACAGTCATACTCCAGAATCTCTCAAGCTATATCTAGCAACATAGAAGTTTAGAGCTTTAGTTTGGCAAGTTTGGCTTATCCATTAGGTGCAAGCAGATAAAGGATTGGGCTTGATCAGATTTCACTGTGTCATTTTTGAACTTGGGCCTGGCATCCGTAATGTTGCAAGGGAAGATGGAACACCTTGGAAAAAGGATAGACAAATTGATGATGCATAATATTTTTTTCTTAAATGGTTTCAACTTTCAATAACATTACCTTTGTTAAATTTTGGACCAAAGAGTTCCTCTCTTCTTCTGTTATTTCTTGCATCTCTTTGCAAATCATTCCTTGTTTTCCTTGGGCACACTTCCTCCCTGCACAGTCAGTGAACTTTTTGCTGTGGAAAAAACTATTGCATGAGCCTTTCACCCATCTTTATAGACAGCTTGGACCAGGAAGGCTGATGGTTGGCTCAGTCCATGGTTCTTTTGTCCTAATTATTAGTTATTAAAAGACTTGAAAACAAGATATAATGATAGATACAATTTTTGGATTGCTTCAAAAGGGGTTTGACAAGCCCAAGGTAACCAATGATTTTTAGTCAGAATGGTTATATATTCCTTCTGGTACATGGAGAATTATGATATTTTCATGCCAGTTGCTGGGAATTATTTGCAGAATAGTGGTTTTGAGCTTGCCTTTTTGTGTGTTTGAGAGATTCTTCTTGTTATCTAGGTGATTTCTATGGAACAGAATGTGTGATTAAATGGGTCTTCAATCTGCTCTAACATAGCTCTTTTGTTCCTTTGGTCATCTGACCATATCATTTATGTATTAATCATATACAATCAGGGGTGGGCTGCTGTGGGTTCGCAGGGGTTCAGGAGAGCTCCTAGCTAAGAGTCTGTGCAGTTTGGAGACCCCTCAAATCCCACTCCTGGCTGGCCCTGCCAACCTCACCCTGCCCCTCCCAGGAGTCCCCACGCAGCCAATTTTGGATGCAGATAAGTGCAGGGCATGCATGGAGGCTCGGGGAGGGTGAAAAACGGGCCTTCTGGAAGTTTAGGAAGGACAGAAATGGGCATGTTTCCAGCTTCCAGAGAGCCTCCGGAGCCCGGGGAGGCTGTTTTTGCCCTCCCGGAGGCTCAAGAAAAGCCTCTGGAGCCCGGGGAGGGCAAAAACACCCCCCACCATGGTGCAGGAGGCTGACTAGGCCACGCCCACCATGGCCACACCCACCCAGCAATCGGGCAGAGAACCCTTTGCTAATTTTTTTTTATAATTTTTATTTTAAAAAACAAACATACACATACAAAACATAAAACCATCTTCCATTTTGTATACATACAGTGTGTCAGTTGTGCTATACTTTTGTAGTCATTTACTTACAATTTATATCAGCTTTCACATTGTCGAACTAACATATGCTTATATATTTATCAGTTATTAATCATACATGACCAAACTATTTATTCCATCATTTTATACGAGATGTTCCAAGTTTTATCTTAAAATTTATGTTATACTTTCAACCAGTGCTTATATATGTCTGTATTATGTTTTATATCAATCTATTAAATTTCTATCACAAAATTATCTAGTCTATTACATTACCATGACTTTGTATCCAACCATTGATAAAACAAATCCCATATCATATAAAATTGTTTATCTTCTTGTTCTGTAATTTCAAATGTCAATTTACTCATTTCAGCACAGTCCATAATTTTCATAATAACTTCCTCCTGCATAGGTATTTTATCATTTTTCCAATTCTTAGTAAATACAATCGTAGCCGCTGTTAATACATTTACAATCAAATATTTCAACTCTTTGTTGTATATCTCCGGTATTATCCCCAATAAAAAAATCTCTGGTTTGAAGTCTATATGTTGTTTTATCAATTTTTCCAACTATGTGTGAATTTTAGTCCAATATTTCTTTGCGTCCAAGCATGTCCACCACATATGGTAATATGAACCAGGTATCTGATGACATTTCCAACATTTATCCAATTTGTTCTTAAACATTCTCGCAATTCTCGTCAGGGGTAGGTGCCACCTTCAATCCCTTTGCTAAAATTTTTGAAGTCCACCCCTGTATACAATCATCCTCTATTGTCTTACAAGAGAATTCATAAACATTTCTGCAGAAACAGAGAAGATACATTAGTAATTTTATAGGGACATCTATTATTTAAAAGTTAGATGTAGAACTTTTATTGTTAACTTATCTTCGAAATAGTGCTGTGCTCTTTCCCCCCTCCCCAAATACCAGAAACTTGCAGAATTGTTTATGATAGTCTAGAACTATAAAACAATTTGACGGTGATGCAGAATTAAAGTGGAGTTTGTTTCAGATCAAACTGTACACAGTATGTGTATTCAGATTACCTCTACCGCTTATAGATATTTTGTCTTCACCACTTTGCAGAGAATTTAAAGATTCCTACTTTTTAGTGACATTCTAGTTAAATGTGGTAGAATTAATATCTTTTTAAAAAGTGCCAGTGATTCAGATTAGTTTATGCTGAGTCAGGAAGTATAAGTCCAGAGTCATTTCAAGTGGCTTATATACTTTACTTGGCTTGCTGTTCAGTTTTAAGAAGAAAAAAGAAAAATAACTTTGGAGTGGAAGTAGAGGAAATTTATCTTGTGCACGTATTTTCACTTTCTATCCCAGTACTTAAGCTTTGCATATCGGCTCACTGATATTCTTTTGTATATTTCTTTAGAAATTCTGCAGTGAATTCTAATAATTTGAAGCCACAATGAGCTCCTGTTTGGCTTTTACTCTTCAGTCAATTGTCAAAACCTTAACTATCCACTGTAGAATGAAAGTCATATGGTAATCCGTAAACTTAGTTATTTGCTTGTACATGTTCCATTACCCAAGTAGAAAAAAAATCATCAGTGTTAGTGAATGCGAGATTTACTCCCTGTTTCTTTTCATACAATAGCTTGTACTACCAGTCCTGGTTAGGTGTGGTTTTCTCCTTGTTAGTTCCTTGATTATGGTATTATTTTCTCCTTGATGCTTTGTCTGGTGTTAATCTCTACTTATCTGGGCATTCACAAGTGCTATTTGCTTGCAGATTTTTCATTAACTAATCACATTGCATTATCAATTCCTGTACACATTTTGCTCCCCAATTTTTGGTTTATAGGTCTCTTTTGAATGGTGTATAAATGTGGTTTATCTCTATCTCTATTAATGACTGATTTGTTTGAATTTAGTTTACTTTATTGTCATTGCACCTCGTGCAACGAAATCGAACACCAGTCAGTGTACATCATGACCATGACAATAAACACAAACACACATCCTTCACTCTTCACACATTAAACCGGAAACCCTGGATACCACACCAACACTGCACTATACAGCAGAATTCAGTAGAGTTACTGCCCTGGGATAGAAGCTGTTTTTCAGCTTATTTGTCCTTGTTTTTATTATTCTGTACCATCTGCCAGATGGTAATAGTTCAAAAAAAGGGTTCCCAGGATGAGATGGTTCTTTGAGAATGTTTTGAGCTTTCTTAAGGCAGTGGGAGCTATAAAGCTCTTCCAAAGAGGGGAAAGGGCAACCAATGATCTTTTGGGCAATGACATTAATCCTTTGGAGTGCTTGTCAATCTTCCAGGAATTCCCTAGCATTTTTTGATTCAAATGTTATTCTTTTGATAGCTTATGTTGGTTGTACTATAGCGGTTTGAGTAGTCAGGCATTTGTTTTAATAAAGTAATATGAGTATCAAAAAAGGTAATACTACCATACATCAAAAACATCTTAGAAATAATCAAATGCTATTACAACTACACAATATCACTATAGCAAACCAATCAACTAATCCCCTCCAAAATATTTTAAGTAAACCAAAAGATATAGTAGTCCAAGAAGAACAATCAGGGAAAAAAATGCTTACAAGCATTGATGATGTTACCTGGTTAGATATCGAAACATCTGCAAGCAAATATCCAAGCTCAGAGAGCAACAAGGAGACCTTAGTTCAAGCTAGTTCATCTGAGCTACAGATGTTCTTTTCTACTTGATAATCCACTTTAGATTTAAATTATTGCATTACCACAGGGATTAATCCACTTGGCTACCTTTTACAGCCATCTTAGATAAATAGAAATATGGTCATTTTGTTTTATTACCCATTTGTGACTGTGATTCCTTTTTATTTCCTCATGCAAGATGTTGAGAAACAAGGAGACATAAATTCATTTTAAAAGGGTTCCTGTCCTTCAGAGAGCTTGTCCTTTTGTCAGTGGCCTTACAAATAGTTGGTCACTGGGGGGATATTACTGCATAGACAAAGCAGGAGCCAAGAAGCTATAAATATCTTAATTTGAGCTTCTTGAAATGAGGTGTAGTTATGTAAAGCAGAATTAACCATGTTACATTGTCCTCTTTAAAGATCTATCATGTTTTACATGTCGGTCTTCTCAGCAAGTGACAGCGAGGAAAAGAGAACCAGAAAGTGAGAATTGAACATCCCATTTTTAAGGAAGATTGCATTCTGTGTTCCTCAAAAAGATGGGGAAAACGTTTTGATGCTCATGTATAGCAGAGACTAATTCATCAACAATGCCCTTTCCTATTGTTTTTGGTCAAGAGTGCATTCAAAGAGCAAGAACTGTATTTAAAGAGGTTCCTCTGTTGATAGCTCTTCAATCCAGCAGAGGCTTCTATAGCTTGGAATGGAAGGGAAGTTGGTTTTCTTTACCAATTCCTTCTCCATAGTTTTTTTTTTTTTTTTGGATAAGCCATTAATGTCAAATAACAAAATATTTCTTGCAGCATATTTGAGGGTGGAGTATACTTGGAATAAGAGTACTTCATTACTTCTTATTGCCAGGAAAATTGTCTGATTATCCATTAAATAAGCTTAATGTGGCTCACCTGATTATACAGTATTTTCTTCATGGCCAGTGGCATTTTTCAAGAGGCATTTTTCAAGAGGCATTTTTTTTGGTTTGGTATGTTCTGCCCTTTAAATTTTCTTCCTCTTGGGGTGACTTTTGCTCCTTCAAGCTGGCCAACAGAGGAGCACTAAAAGTAGAAGCGAAAAAATACTTCTTCCTTGCTCTTCTCTTGCTATATTTCCTGTGGTCAAAATAATAATTTAAAAAATACTGTCCCCACCCCCAGTCCCGCTGCTGCATATAAATGGGCAAAACCGGTTTTTGAAAGCATCCAGGGAATGTTAGAAAGCAACACAAAACCTAATTCTAAAGTGAATGAAGGATGAATTCATATCTACCTTTGCTGCATTTCCTCTGGAACAACAGCAGGGTTAATTAATTTCCAAAGTTAATCAGTTGTACATATAAAGATGGATGAAAACCCAGAGCATTGTGGAGATGTAAAAAGACTGTGCTGGTTTCAGCTATTACATATGGAACAGCTCTATAGATAAGTTGCTTAATGACAATTCAAAGTTATTATAGACCCCCCCCCCCAAAAAAGCTTTGATAAACCCAGTTTTTTTTACAATGACCACAATGCCCCCTCCATCACTATGATTTGTAATGTTTTTTTTTTTTTTGCAGGTTTCCAAGGTTTACTTCCAATTTCCAGCAAAAAATGCCCATTGGGGAAAACTGATTCGCTTACTGATCACCACAAAAAATGGACCTGGTTACATGATGCCTCAACTTAATGATTTACAACTGTAATTCCTGGCTCAATTATGGTCATATGTTGAGGACCACCTGTGGGAATATGTGAAGAAAAAATACCTTCTGAGCTAATAAGCTGGGGGCCTGTAAAGTATTCATTTCTCCTCTTGAGATATTGCTAAGCTCTCATTAGAAAATGTGTTACAATCTCTAGAGAATTAAAACAGTGGCCACTGTGAGCCTTTTGAGGCTCATGGAGTAGTTCCGAATGTATCCTTATGAAGATGGCAGCAGCCTAAGGCTGTACTTTTAGTTTTTATTTTTTTTATTTGCAAAGATTTCTAAAACATATCTGCTTTGTAAAACAAGGATGCCAGGATGGTGTTCAGTTGTTGTTGTTTAAGTGGAGAAGGTCAGGCTGAAAGATGGAAAATGGTGCATTTTGCCTTGCAGAAGTTTTCTGTGCACTGGCATCTATACAAATAATACTCAACTTAGGACTACAACTGAGCACAAAATTTGTGTTGCTGAGCAAGACAATAACTAAGTGGGTTTTTATGATCTCTTTTGTCACAATTGTTAAGTGATTCACTGCAGCTAAGCTGCTAACGTGATTTTAAAGTACATCTGGCTTTCCCAGTGACTTTGCTTGTAACCAGGGTCCCAAAAGGCGATCACATGATCCCAGGACACTGCAAGTGTAATAACTACATGCAAGTTGATAAGCATCCAAATTTTGATCACAAGGATGCTTCAATAGTTGTAAGTAAAAAACCCATCATAAGTCACTTTTTCAGTGCTGCTGTAACTTTGAACAGTCACTAAACAAATGGTTGTAAGTCAAAGATGAACTGTAGGCACATTTGTGACATGGCAAGAATTATACTCAGGATCAGCTGCAAAACCTTTTATGCAACCTAGTAGCTTCAGAGTATGCTCAAAGAAATAGGTTGACATACCTCATCGCACCCTAGGGCAGGAACCTTCTGGTTAAGAATTTTGGTGATATCAAGTGATATTTTAGTTACCTATTCCATGTATTCATTGATTGATTGATTGATTAGTGACCTCAGTTACTTGATGTCTTTTTAGACTCTTATTGATCAGAAAGCTTTTCTCCATGATGTTTTTATTCCTAACATAATATTTCAAGTCTTTCAATGGTACACCATCACCACTGTAACTAATGTCCATCCATCTTCCTAAATGTATTATGCAGGGCTGAGATACAGTGCCTGACCTAAAATCACCCAGTTTGCTTTGTGATTAAGGTGAGACTAGAATTCACAGTCTATTTCAGGGGTCTTCAAACTTGACAGCTTTAAGACTTGTGGACCTCAACTCCCAGAATTCCTCCTCTAGTCATGTTAGCTCAGGAATTCTGGGAACTGAAGTCCACAAGTCTCAAACTTGCCAAGTTTGAAGATCCTTGGTCTATTGGTTTCTAGCCCTTAGATCTTCATACCTTAAACTGGCTGGATACCCCTTTGGGCTTTGAACAGAATTTCAGAATTTTTCCCCTTTAGAAGTAGCGATGCACACAGTTATATTGGAGAAAGGCCACTTCCTCTTACCATATTTCCACATATTTAATTCTCATATAGGAAGGCTAACTACGGTGCAAGTACATCCTATCAGTCTACTAAGATGAAACCAGCAGGAGGTCCCAGGTGAAACTAATTCTGGAATTTCTGATTGATGTACTTTCATTCTTTCCCTCTCTCTGCTTAGACAACTGCTAAATTTCTGTTCCACAGTATGCAGTGATATTAGATCCCATTGCAGAAGTAGTTGGAATTTTGAAGATGTTTTCCAACAGAAGATACAATCAAATTATTGAAATTGAAAATATTCCATTAACATCAGATTTCAGATATTAAAACTAGTCTGACCTTAGCAATTCAAATGACTGGCTTCTGTCTATATCATGACCCCTATATATTTTTTCTATTTTCTTTTGATGTCACAACTGTTATGTTTTTTTACCCCTAAATATCTGGCCTTTGTCCACAGCACCAGATTTTGAAAAAGCCTTTTAACATTTTAAATTGTTGGCTTGGTTGATTGTATCTATTTTTAAAAAGTTGCATCATAAATTCCATTTTTTCTTTTTCTGAATAGGAGGGATACACATCATTTTAAGATAGAACAGCAAAAGAAGTTCAACAGTTGACTTCCAAGCTTTGCAAATCCAAAAGGCTTGAGAGAGCAAGGAGAAAGAATAATTGTAGCTCTGAGATAGGAGACAACAGTCTTCCTTCTAAAGGACATAAAAATCAATTACTATAATTTTGCTTCCTGATACATGAAGTTCTGTCTAAGCTTGTTTTTCTGGTCTCTAATTGGTACTAGCGGAAAAGGGCTTGAACCAGATGGAAAGAACTGGCAGGATGTAGAAGGTGGAATGGGATAGAGAGGCATAAAGCAGATATAAATAAATGAAAGGACATCGTGTTTTATAATGCTTCCCAATTAATGCATAATGTAGATCCTTAGTTTAAGATCGAGCATCGCTAGCTTAGTACGGGGTGCCTTTTCCTTTGCTTCCATTTCCTCCCACTCCTGATTAGGATAATGGCATAGGATTTATTTCTTTCCTTGCTGGTATATAGTCTGATGCAAAGCCAAGTGACAGAAGAGACAGCAATGCCAAATTGTTATGCTGAGGGCACTGAGTTATCTCATGCACACAGTTATAGAAATACACAACCTGGAACTAATGGGGAGGGAGGATTTAATTCATATTCATTGGGGGGGAAATTGCTAAGATTTCCTGGAATAATAGTAATAGTATTTTTTATGTAGAAGTTGTACATAAAATCTGCAAGATGATAGCTAGTGCATTGCCGTCAGGACTAAGAATTTGTTATCATGCTCATATATCCTATAGAGAGTGGGAGGCAGAGACTTTTAAATTGTAAATATTTAAAGACATCAGATATGAGATCAATTTTTAATTGCATACATACAAGACAGTCCAGCCAAAATTAGTTGTCAAAATATGAATAGCAATCTTTGCAACTAATGTCCAGTAGGTTTCTGGGGGCAATAAAATAAATAAAATTTAAAAAAATCCTTGATTAATGAGTTCTATGGATATCTATTCAGAAGACAGACTCATTGAATTCAATGGAGCTTATAGCCCAAATATGTTCTATACAGGTAATCCTTGACTTACAACAGTTCATTTAGTGACCATATAAGTTACAATGGCACCAAAAAAAGTGATGTATGACCATTTTTTACACTTGCAGCATCACATAGTCAAATGATCAAAATTCAATGTTTGACAAGTGGTTCATATTTATGATAGTTGCAGTGTTCTGATCACCTTTTGCAATCTATTGACAAGCAGAATCACTGGGGAATCCAGGTTAACTTAATAACTGTGTTACTAACTTAACAAATGCAATGATTCACTTAACAACTGTGGCAAGGCAACTCGTAAAATGGGACAGGCTCACTTAAATGTTTCACTTAGCAACATAAATTTTGGGCTCAATTGTGGTTGTAACTCAGGGACTACCTTTGCTGAATTTTCTGATTTAGGTCCCTATTGAATTTAATAGATTTTGTGTCTGAGTAGGCATATATAGGATTATAGTCAAACACAGTCTGTTTACAAGAATAGATCCTTTCATTGCTTAAACAGAGTTTGCCATCTTTTGAAGCATTCTAAAAACTTGTTAAAGAGATGACAGCAGGTGAGTATGCAGCCTATGTAGTGCTGTTGTTTCCTCATAGCACTTTCAACTGTGAAAAAAATGTCAGGAGCTGACCAACTCAAAAACAAACCATTCATAATTCTAATAGCATCTAATTAACTTACCAAGAATTTGCAATTTGTTTTATCATCAGTTGGTTAGAAATTGTGAGGACGGTTTGCTAATAGTTATTTTATTGGTGAGATGAATGTTTGAGATAGTGATACCACTGAACTAGTGATAATAATTACCATCAAGGTATATGAGCAACCTGTTTCCACTGAAAAAGATTGTATTTCAAGGTGATTTAACAAAGTTCAAGATTAGGTAAGAATTGTGAAGTCCTTGGGGCGCTCTGAGCTCGGTTGCAAATGTTTCATTACCCAATTTGGTGGCATTATTGGTTGTAATGAAGTTGTAATGAAAGGTTTGCAAGAAAACAACAAAGCTCTATAACAGCTCTATAGATATGTATGAGAGTTCAAGAAGAACATATAACAAAATATGCATAATGATCTTGCAGGGCAAACTTTCTCTTTTGTATGTTCATTTTGACATTGCTTAACTTTGGTGCAACATCACCATACATATTACAACATTTTGGTAAAACTTCCAAATTCAGCAGAAACTCTGAACAGCTACTAGTGTGAAGAACATTTCTTCTCCTCATTTTCTCTAACAATTTTCATTAAATTTAATAAACAAATTATTTTCTTTTGTTTCAAAGTAGATTTTTTTTTTAAAGCAATACTCAGAGTGGGTTCACATTTGTTGCATTTATTCATTATGAGATGGCCAAGAGACATTTGTTCCAATACTCCATCTTTCACTGTACAATAATCTTGGCCAATCCTCTACTTCTTCATGCTTCAGTTATTCAGTTATGATATTGTGAAAACCAGAAAATTGCTGAATCTAAGTTTAAGAATAATGATCTATGAACTAGATATGTTCCTGTAAACAGCTAAATGGCAAGGGTGGCAAGGGTGGGTATAGAAAATAACAGATGGTGTAAGATAAGTATTTATATGCTGAATTGTGCAAAATGGCTAATTAGACTTACTTCCCCCTTTTGTAGTACGCTGAGACTGGGAGCTGCATAAAAGTAACCCCTCAGGAATAGCCGGGGGTTCAGAATTTGCCATGCTAATGCTCTGAGCCTTTTGCGCAAATAAACCTGTATTCTCCTACCCTTCGTGGTCTTGTGTCCTGATTTGGAAACAGGATCTGCTGCAACATGCTGACTCTGCAAACTGCTTAGAGAGGGCTGTAAAACACTGTGAAGAGGCATGTAAGTCTAAGTGCTATTGCTATTGCTAGACAGGCTATGAAGAGATTGGGGTCGAAATCCTTGCAACAAAAAGGCAAGCTCAAAACCACAAGTGAACAATATTGTAAAAGAATTCCCAAGCACCATTGACATAGAGGAGAAGAAATATAAAAAAAACAAAATTTGCCAAAAGACCAAAATTTGACAAACCAAAAGCCAGACTTTGTGTAATATTATTAGATACCTATGAACAGTGGTGGGATTCAGCCAGTTCGCACCACTTCAAGAGAACCGGTTATTAACTTTCTGAGCAGTTTGGTGAACTGGTTGTTGGAAGAAATCATTAGGGCAGAGAACCTGTTGTTACATTATTTGAATCCCACCACTGCCTATGAATATATGGATCATAAACTAAAATGCATTATGAGATATGTAAATTTGTTACTGCAGTTTTACCTTTCTTTCTTGATTTTTTTTTTCATGGGGATGATCACTCTTTTAAGTAAAACTGCCAGTAAAGGCTCTCTCTGGTGATCTTATCATTTTAGTCAATTATCAAAAACAAAATTAATGGAAGCACAGGTGATAATACATAATTTTATGGTTAACTTCTCTTCCTATTTCCTAACGTATGTGTATTTGGCAATGAGGCATGTAGTTATGTTACTTGAATTGAATCAGAAAATATTTATATGTATTTATGAATGGCTATGTACATGTATAATTGTGTGATAATGGGGAGAAAAAGTGCAAGAGGGAGATGGAGAAAAACAAAGAAACAGCTTGAAATTTAATGTGCTTTCTATATTTACAACTCTCTCCCTACTTCATGCTGCCTTTAGATGCTCTGTTAAATTTGTGACTGTAGTTGTTAAAATATGGTTCCCATGAAGCTGCATAGGCCCTGTTACAGAAAGTAAGCATAAAGGCTGCCTACCAAAGTGCCACTAACACTTTCAAAGCCAGAGTGATGATTTTTCAGCCAGGCAAGTTGGGGGATTCTGAGAGTTGAAGTCCACCCATCTATAAGGGTTCTCAACCGTACAAGGTTAGGTGACTGTGCACAGCTTATATCAGTTCTTTCATGTAAGTGTGCTTTTAGGAGTGATGTATGAAATGGTGGGTTGCTGCCAGTTTGGACCAGTTTTAGTGAACCGATAGTTCCAACGATCAGCTGGCCCCACCCACCCCAGCCCTATCCTGTCCTATATTTCTGTCTTTTTCAGCTTAGCTGATTCTCACGGCACAGTAGCTTTCGTGTGCCTCAGCTGTTTTACTTACTGGAGCTACCTCATAGAGGTTCAAATTAGTGGGGGTTTTTTAATGCTGTGCACGCACAAAAGTGCACGCTTACAGAACCGGTTGTTAAACCAGTTGCCCACCACTGGATATATGCACATGCTCTGTGTGAAATGGAATCAGCAAGCTTATATTCAATCCTCAAATTTCCAGCTGAGACCAATACTAAAATGGTTTTCTGCCATATTTTTTAATGACAGGGAGATACTAGAAAACCAAGTGGGCTTTCTAACCAGTGTAGTGATAATCCATTCCAGTTCTGTGGAATTTAATGATAGATTCTTGCCCTTTACTCAAGGTCAGATTTAAAAGTTACAAGTTACTGGAGAAGGAAACAATTTGTGGTTGTAAGATTTCATTCTTTTGAGGTTGGATTTCTCTCTTTCTTTTACGTCATGAAGAAATGCCAGCAATCCCCTTCCTAAATAATATCGATTTGTAGTACCATTAGACAGCATCCTTCATGGAAGATTTTTTTTTTTTAAACAATAGATAATTAACTTCAAAAGTAACATACTTGCTTTTGTCAGGCTTACAATTACAGCAGTCTCTATTGTCATTTTCAATGCTTCCTATAGGCAAAATGAAACAGCAACTCTAAAGTGCAGGCAAACTTTTATTTTCTTAAACAGCTACCTGACTTGTATGCCTCATTTCTCCATGTAGTTATATCATTGTAGTTCTAGTTATATATGCTGCATCCCATATAATAGCATTACAAAATAGCTTACAAGTTCACACTCAGTGGAGAAAATGCTATCTAGGGAATTAACACCTAGATAATTCCAGTCATTAAATACACAGCTGGAATGGGGGACTGGACTCAAGCAGAACAAAAAGGCCTGGCTAGGAAGACCAGAGAAATAATGAGGGTAACTCCTGCCTTTCATCCCCACAGAGATGTTGATACACTCTACTTGCCAAGGAAAATAGGTAGGCATGGAATGTTGCAAGTACACCAGACAGTTGAAGAAGAGAAGAGGGCATCGGAAGAATTTCTGAAGGACAGTGGAAAAGATGCACTGGCATTAGTGTATCGGGAAAGCTTGCTAAGTACCGGAGAGACCAAACTTACCTACAAAAAAAGAACAAATGAAAAATAGAAAACACATACCAAGGCAAAGTATTACATGGCCAGTACATTAATAAAAAGAAAAAAGAAGGCAAAGAGCAGAAAAGTTGAAGAAAGAGACAGGGGAGCTAACTCTGGCTGCACAAGGCCAAGCCTGAAGAATAAATGCATACAAAACAGAATTGAGAAGACAGCAACAAACACTAAATGTAGCTTTTGCAAAGAAGCTGAGGAAGCAGTGGATCAGTTAGTTAGCTGCTGCAAGAAGATCACACAGACTGACTACAAAGAATGACTTGACAAACTAGCAACAATGGTATATTGAAAGACCTGCAGGAAATATCAATACTTGACTGCAAGCAAGCATTGGTGGCACCACAAAACATAAAGTTATAGAAAATAAAGATGCTATAGTGTTCTGGGATTTCAAACATAACACACCAAACTTAATTGTTGATAAGAAAGAAAAAAAATCTGGACAGTGGAGATGGTAGAAGAAAAGAAAGCCACAAAATTCTGAGATCCGCAAATAAAGATAGAATGACTGTAGCAAAAGAAAGCAAAGATAATACCAATAGTCATAGGTCCCTTGAGTGTAATCCCAAAACAACTGGAGCATCATCTTGAACATCATTGGCACTGACAAAATCCCACCAGTCAATTGCAAAAGGCAGCTTTACTTGGGACAGCTTACATCCTGCAATGATACCTTTAACATCTTCGAGCAATATCTGCCTATCCCTCAGATTTCTGGGAAAGGATATTCCAGAGTATAATGGACTACAGAGAAGGTCTTCCCATGAATGACTGCAAGATGTTATTCTGTTGATTTTGCTACATGCTGAAAGATCAGATCTTACTCACTGACCAGATCTATACATGTAAAAGGATTCTGCCAGGTAATATGGTTCCGATGTATTTAGTGCCTTCCTTATACCTTAAAAGCAAAATTTTGAACTTGGTTCACTATGGTGATGTGATGAAATATAGTCTGGATTTTCAAGAGGGAGGGAATGCATTTCAGAGGAGTAAGAGTCAATTCAATTCAGATAGTTTGTGTGAGAGAAAGAAAATGAAGACAGCCCCTCCCTAATTGTTCCCAGAGTATAGTATATGCTTCTTGTGGATAGTAGTCTCTTTCATTTTGGCAAGATTCTGTCTATAGGTATGAAATAATAAATAAGTCTATTTGGAGGAATCACAAAATTTCTTTCTTGGGTTTTGGAGACTGACAGGCAACAATATTGGCTTATGTTATGGAACTACTGACCTCTTTTACCAGGTGGAAAAGCGAAAATATGGTACACATAAATTTTATTGCAAAGTCTCAGTCCTGAAGCATTTTGAGGGAAAAACTGCTTTTCCAAACAACTCTTGAAGTAGGAATGACACTCAAAAATGTATAGTTATGCTCCTACTGTTGGCTTCTCTTTACTTTTTCATCTTCTTTATTAGAAGAAATTTGTTTGGTCCTTAAAGCATTATAAATATGTAACGTGCTTTATATAAGTACTTTAGAATAGAAATTGTCAATATTTTTAAACTCCCAAAAGCCACTCAGGTTTTTGGATAACGTACTGCGTATCCATTTACATATCGTCCTCTTCCACCCTTGACACAGCCTCTTCTTTCTGCGGAGATACTGGAAGGAAATGTGAAGCAAAAAAAGTTCCTTTTTCCTTCTCTTCTCTCTCATCTTTCTCCTTTTTCTCAATTATGGTTGTGAGGAGGCTGGGAATGTAGTAGGCAAATCAGTTGATGATTGTCTCAACTCAACTCAGGTAGTGAGATGTTTGAGGATAAGTTTTTCAAAGAAGCTCCTTAAATAACATTTTAATTAATTCAATTAATTAATGGGGGGCTGCACTGGCTCATGTAGTGAGGAGGCTCATTGAGAGGTCAACAGTTCAGCAGTTCCAAACCTAAGAACGTGAGCCCTATGATGGAATGAATTCCTGCCAATTGGCCCACCTAGCCATTCGAAAGCATGCAAATGCAAGTAGATAAATGGGTACCAGTTTGGAAAAATAACAGGGACATGAAAGGAGCCCCCTCGGGCATCCCCTGGGCAATGGTGATGTCATTGGCTATTTTTTTTTCAACCCAGATGTGTCTTAGTAGGTGCTTCTGACACAAATATAGTAGTACTATTAATTCACTATAACTTAGTCTGGAAAATTCATATTGCACTTTCCAATATTTAACATTTACCCCAGTCTAGTATTAAAGATGTAGGGATGTGGTGGCTCAGTGGCTAAGATGCTGAGCTTGTTGATCAGAAAGGTCAGCAGTTTGGTGGTTCGAATCCGTAGCGCCGCATAATGAAGTGAGCTCCCATTACTTGTCCCAGCTTCTGCCAACTTAGCAGTTCGAAAGCATGTAAAAATGCAAGTAGAAAAATAGGGACTACTTTGGTGGGAAGGTAACAGCATTCCATGTGTCTTTGGTGTTTAGTCATGTCTTCGGACAGTGCTGGCTCTTCGGCTTTGTAATAGATGCGCACCATCCCTTAGAGTCAGAAGTGACTAGCATGTATGTGCTAGAGGAACCTTTACCTTTACCTTAATATTAAAGATATCTTACTACAACCCAAGTAGTTCTTGGTTCCTTAATCTTGTCAGCTATGTACGACTTGACATCAGTCTGCTGCAAAGTCACTAGTGTGCTGTTTTGTTTATCAACAACCAGCTGTTAAAGATAATGTGAAATCAGTTATCTATTTCCTACTGACTTGTTCACAGACTGATGAAATGATCAGTAGGACAGTGAAAAAAGTAGGACGATCAAACTTCACAGGATACAGTTTGAGAAGGTAAAAATCCCATGTAGTTCCTCAGCTGCAGGTTCCATATGCATGCTGTTAGTTTTAAGGTTCACATAGAACAAAAATTGCCTTTGTCTTTTCATGAAAGGGAGACTTCTGTCAACAGAATTCTGCTAAAGGTTCTCTGGACCCGACCCTATGATAACTATTCAGCCATAAAACTGTATGCTATGCAAGCTTATAAAATACTAATAACATACTAATGGCCATTTTACTAATTCTTTACCATAAAGTTTATATTAAATATAAAAAGATGAGCCTCTATTGGTTTTTTTGAATGAGGAAAGTGGGCTGCGATCCATTTATGAATTTAAAAATCATTTTTGTCTATTACCCATTATCCTCTTGTGTTCACATTCTTTTATGTGTTCAATGAAAAGGTCGCCTTCCCCATTATCTGGCAATTACTCTTTTCATTGTGAAAATTCATTACCTGCTAAAGAACTTCTTTGACTGTCACATATTTCAGTAAAACACAAGCATCTTATTCTTATGCTGTAGAATATCCTGACTTGATATATGCAGCCAGAATAAAGGGCAAAACAAAGAAAAGCAAAACACGAAGCATGAATCGTGTGACTCTGATATTTCAATGATGCAAATATTCTGATGAAATCACTGTGGATTGTTCAGCAGATTACTGCTTCTCAGACAGAGATCTTTTCTGCAGAGAAAATATTAAATATCTTGCAGCTTGTTGAGCTTGATCTTCGCATATGCCTTGTTCTTATGCTGATTGCATTTTACAGCAACAGCCTTTAGAGCAATTATAGCTGTGTCCCTCACCTCTTTTTTTCTCTCCTTTTGGTGCCTGCTACAAATGCAATACAGCGTTCCAGATTGGGATTTATCTCTATAGCACAGCACTAGAAGCATACTTTACATGGTCACAACATTCAGATTCCCAGACCATCCAAATTATAGCACTCACAACAGATCCCTCACTCTCTGAATTTTCAGATGTAAATCCTGCTGAGTCCAATAGGGTTTATTCTCAGCTAAATTCTAAACAAGTACTAGCCACAGATAACAATCTCCTGTTTCCTAAGAGCTAACCTAATTCCCCTTTAGCCCTTGTTCATATTTTAGAAAAGATTTACCTCTGAAGCCCAACGTGATCTCTACTGTGATATCTTTTTTTGCAATCTTTGCAGATGTGTCTCCAACAGCTGTTTGGACAAGAGTTTGCAGAATTCCATACCATCCTAGCCAAACATCATCAAGGGTTCAGACTAGGGGTGGGATCAGACCAGTGTAACTAATTTATGTTTGGTGTAATTTCAAATGCTGCACATGCATTTGAAACATTGTCAGCTGTGCTGCCTAGACAGCTGAGCAGCTCTGCGCACAGGTGCACAGCATTTGAAACAGCACCATTTTCCTGCTTTTTCAACCACAGCTGTGCCACACAAAGAACGAGGTTGAAAAAGCAGGAAATAAAGGTCAGGTAAGAGTCCGGACGGGTGGGTGGTCCAAAACAGCAGCAGACACAGAACCGGTAGAATCCCACCCCTGGTTCAGACCTCATAAACAATCGTTCTAATCTCCTGTAGCAGTAAATGTATAAAACGTATTGGAAAGTCATCAATTCCGTTCAAAATTTCACATATATGTGAAAACTCACCAGGCAGAATGGATTTGTAAAACAGAGGATATTTTAAGACACATCAGACATCTTTCTAGGAAAGAGTCTCGAAAGATATATAACAGTGGTGGTTTTCTGCCAGTTTGACCTGGTTCAGCCAAACCGGTAGCTCCAACGAATGTCTGTGAGTGAACCAGTTTCCCCCGGCAATCAGCCGCTGGGCCCTCCCACCTGTCCTGGTTCTATGCTGACCTTTATTTCCTGCTTTTCAACCTCAGCTGCTTTGCGCGGCACAGCCGATTGCCGCGTGTCAGCTGTTTGACACACAGGGCTTGCAGCAAAAAGTGAGTTGCAAACACTGCTCGTGTGTAAAGCGTGTGTTTGGCACACATGTGCTCACACCAAAATGCTAGGAAAACTTTTTGAAACCCACCACTGATATATAGGAACTTGCAAGACATGTATAGGGGTCTTCATGGAAGAACATTATTACAGTGAACTTACTAAGTGTAAGTTGCTCCCTAGATAGAAACTTCTCATCCTACCCAAGAACAAGTGGCTTCTTGGCAGGTTAGCATAGTGAAGCAGTGCCTTTCTGATCTTTGTTGTTCTCTTTTTTGACATTGATATTCTTATAGGAGAGGTAGAAAGGATTTCTAGTTTTGATCAAAGTGCTAGATCCAGAGTAAGAAGAGTAAGACTGATTCGTAGCTCAGCATCATTGGCTGGGCTTGATGACCCAGAATCTCTTCCTTTAGTTGCCTTCTCCTGATCCTCTTCTTAATTTGAAGTGTGATCATGACACTAGGCCATTATATCAATTCTGAAAGTTGTAGTGTCAGCCTATCTGCAATGCAGCATACAAGGCTGGGGAAACTTGATCCAGAATACTCATCCTGCTTTCAGAGCTTCTAAGAATTAACATTACCATTTATACTCTATTCTATCATAAACTGCAAGAATCCTTAGGAATTTGGCAGTCCATAAATATGATTAATAATTAATGAATAAATATTCCATATGACTGTGCATGTGTTCATCTATAAATTCATTCTGCCTTATGTATATATTAACTTGCATTCTTTAAAAAATGTATTTTTCAAGATAAGTTCTTTGGGGGGGCTGTACAATTCCTCTGAAAGAAGCTGTTAGTGAAGAGTCACACACATTAAGAGACAACCTGGAGCAGCTTCTGAAGTAACCATGTGAGTTTGGAAAAATCCTCAGCTCCTGTGTTTCTGAAACACCCTTTGGAAGGATTTGCACAGCTCTAATGTTCGCCTCCAAATATCCATCTCAAAAGATATTCTGGTGTTTTTTTTTTTTAGTCCAATAATTAGGTTAAAACAATTGAGAATTAGAAAACCTAATGGATAACTGATGTATTCTAATGCACACATCAGTTCATGGATCAGTTCCTTTATTGGGAGACTGCAAAAATTATATTCCTCATGCATAACCACATGAATGTTTCTAGTCTCTGATGTGCTGGCTAAAAATTACACTTTTCTTGATAATTGGCCACTAGAATGAAAGTTGTTCCCTAAAGAAGTGAGAGTTCCCCCCACATCTATAGTACTAATAATTTTAGAAAATTACATGTGCTGCTACAATATATATTTTTTATTCCGGTTACCTTACTTACAAAATCAAATCAGCCTGAGCTTTCCAGATTTGCTTGTTGTACAGTGAAGTTAAAATTATGCATATATGTGTATATTTGAAAACATTAGCAATCCTAAGGAAAATCACCATTAAATTAAGAATTATTTTAGCCGTGTGCCCTAGTCATCTCTCATTTGAATTACGGCAGTACACTCTGCAGGAGGCTACCCTTGAAAAGTATTTGGAAATTACAGCTAGTACAGACAGCAATAGTGCAAACAGTTCTGGGGGACCTTGGATGGTATAAGTCACAGAAAGCTACATTGGTTGCCAGTTTGCTGCCAGATCCAATTCAGGGTGTTGGTTACCATCTTTGAAGCCCTTCATGGCATAGGATCATGTTGTCTGAGGAACAGAGCCACTCCAATGGGGTTTGCTTGCCCCATTCACTCTTTGGACTTCTTTGGAATCCTTTGGCTAAGGAATTTTGACTGCACTGAAGTTCCAGCTATGTTTTGCACCATACTCTTTGAAATATCTCCAGAGGTAAAATCTGCACCCACCATTCTGGCCTTCTAGAAGGGCTTTAAAACCTGCCTCTGCCAGTTGGCTTGGGACTCCAATGGGGGCATGCTCTTCTGGATGTGGTTGGCTTGTTGAAAGAGAGACAAAATTCCACCAGCATACCATCCGTGCTCTCGGTTTTTAACTTTTTATTTAGCTGTTGTTAATTTTAATGCTTTTATGAGCCATGGTAGCACAGTAGTTAGAATGCAGTATTGCAGGCTAATTCTGCCGACTGCCAGCAGTTTGATTCTCACCAGCTCAAGTTTGATGCATCCTTGCATCCTTCCAAGATCAGTAAAATGAGGACCCAGGTTGTTGGGGGCAATGTGCTGACTCTATAAACCTCTTAGAGAGGGCTGTAAAGCACTGTGAAGCGGTATATAAGTTTAAGTGCTATTGCTATTGCTATTTTATGTTTATGTTTTTATGCCATTGGAAGCTCCTGTCACTCTGGGTGGACGGTATATAAATTTAATAAATTCACTTAATAATAAATTAATTAATTAACGCCTCAGGTGTTATCACATGCCCCAATACTGATTCCTCACCAGTTGACAGTGTTGTTCTTGCACAGAAACAAATGGGTTGAAACAAACCTGGCCTTGTGTCAGGAAACAGCTATTCATGTTTGCACATTGTCAACAGCAATTCAAAAATTACAGCTCCATAAAAATGCTTCTCACAAGGTTTCTTGTCAACGTTTTAATAGAGTGTTTATCTTTTGTTTGTGTGGCAGTATTTCAGATGATAACCCCAAATCTTAATACCCGTGGATAAATAGATGTTAATATATGGATAATCTTCATGATATCACCATGGATAAATGGAAAGCTTGGAATTTTATATGAAGGATGGATGAGTCTTTTAGAGTTTCTACAGCCACTCAAAAAGAGGAAATAGGATTTATGAGTTAATCTTTGTATTCAATCACCTTCTTCCAAACTACTGCTGGGATGAACTTCAACCACTTAATTTCAAACCTAATTTTATATGGATTTCTTCATCCTTTAGCCATATGCTATCACTTCAATCATGATCCTAAATTAATTGGTAATGGAGGCAGCAATGGAAATGGAAAAATTATATTAGATTCCCAGTTATTGCTCTTGTATGCATAGCAATATCTATGTCTTAACACAGATTGAGCTGTGAGCTCATTCTGATGCTACCAATATGTATAATGAACAAAGAAAATGAACAAAGCACCAGAAAATGTTAAATAATGGTGGATTTTGAGGTAGGAAAAGCTTGAAGTAAATTGTGGAACAGAACAATTTGGTACACCTTACCTTCAGAACATCCTATCCTGACCAACTTGTCTTTAATTAATGCTTTGGTTTTTTTAAAAAACATTTATCCATTTATTTGATATATTTTTATCCTGCCTTTAGTATTTTTATAAATAACTCAAGGCAGTGAACATGCTCCTTTCTCGTCCTATTTTCCCCTCAACAACAACCCTGTGAGGTCGGTTGGGCTGAGAGAGAATGACTGGCTCAAAGTCACCCAGCTGGCTTTCATGAGAAGGAAGGACTGGAACTCACAATCTTTTTTTCTAGGCCAGCATCTTAACCACTACACCAAACTGGCTATCTGTTTGTTTCACAAATTAATGTTTCACAATATTGTGAAAACAATTCTTTTCAGATGCATTTCGAAGCTCAAGACACAAATATTTAAAGCTCCTCTGAAAGTACTTTCCAATAAACATAAGAATCACTTATTTCTCCAGTTTGTGAGCAGGTAGCTGAAGCCAGATACATTCCTATTAGCTGTGTCATATAACATTTAATTTATTCAACAGTCTTCAAATATCCTTTCATCATTTCCTTTAGCTAACATTTATCCGTTTTAGAAATAAATCATTTTAGAATATAAATCTTGCAGTATGCTTGAGAACTTGGTGAACCAAACCTTTATTTTTGCACAAACAAGCAATATTAAATGCTCACTTGCTATGTCTGGTTTAACAACAGTGATGAATTCCCTGCTTTGTGAAACATGAAATCCACTTTTCATTTGAAGGATAAAAAGATACACACTTTCTCTCTTGGTTTCAAACACTTTTCAGACCATCATATAAATTTCTGATAGTGTGGGTATATGGCATCATATCATTCTCTGAAATTTCTCTGAACATTTCAGGCACTCCTCAACTTACAATCACACTTGGGACTGGAAGTTGCATTGCTAAGTGATGCAGTTGTTAATGAGTCATGCCCAATTGTATTAGCTTTTTTGCAGTGGTCACTAAGTGAATCCAGTTTTCTCCCATGACTTTGCTTGTCAGAAGCCTCCTGGAAAACATTGCAAATGGCAATCACATGACCCCAAGACACTGCAACCATCATAAATACATGCTGGTTGTCAAGTGTCTGATGTTTGACAGCGACAGTCATATATGTGAAGACCAGTCATAAGTCAGTGTTGTTACTTTGAATGGTCATTAAAAGAATGACCAAAAATCGAGGACTATCTGTAGCTGAACTTTCTCTGATATTTATAACACAACAAGGTGGAGTCCTTTTCTACAACCAGACATGTTCTCAGTCACAATATAGCTGTACATTAAAGTGCTAAACCTACAAGACTTACTTATTCTAAGATATTACAGGCCCTTCTATCTGGGAGTTAGCTTAGAACCAGGGGTGGGATTCTACAGGTTTGCACCTATTCGCTAGAACCGGTTGTTAACATTCTAAGCAGTTTGTTGTTGTTGTTGGAAGAAATTGTTAGAAGAAATTACTGTCCTAATCCTGTAAGGAAGGCAGGAAGGAGACATTCCGGTGTTGCTTACAGAAACTGCCTCTCTGTTAATCCTCATTACATTCTTGGCAGGACTAGACTTCCTGTCTCAGGAACTTCTCTGGAGTTTTTTTCCCCTCCTTTGCTGGTACTTTGCTTGTGTGGAGTGACCATTCAAAGTTACAGTGGGACTGAAAAAAATGACTTATGACCATTTTTCACACTTACGACTATTGCAGCATCCCCACAGTCACGAGAGGCCAGGCGAGGAGATGCGTGCCTTGATGTGAGTGATGTTGAGTTGGCCACGCCTAGCCAGTCACATTACCACCAAGCCATGTCCACCCAGCCACATTACCACCAAGCCACGCCCACCACCTAAGCCCCACCCACAGAACTGGTTGTTAAAAAAATTGAATCCCACCCCTGCTTAGAACTACCAATAATGGATAGCTAAGAATTTTGTTTTCTACCAAAGGCTGCTTTCATTTGAGAGTAGTTTGAAATTAAGTCCAACTTAGATCCGGTACGGTGTGTCTCAGTATAATATATGTACAAACAACTGCTACCTTTGAAGAATAATTCTGATCAATGCAAGTCCACTATGTTTGGGAACTACTTGTTCAAAACTTTTCCTGTCCTTTACTTAATTAGTGGGACTTAGCAGTGAAACTCAGCAATAATGGTGTGCAAAAGATGCATGTACCCAGCTTGGTTTCAGATCTGTGCTGTGTAGATTTGATGCAACTGAATGAATTTGAATGATACGAAGTTCAGAGTCAAACACTGCTTTCCTTTAATGTGGATTTGTTCCTTTGACTCTCTTGATACAGAATAAGTTACATGCTTCACTGTAAAGATTGTTGCCTGGTTCCTTACATGAAAGAAAAAACCATAATGGAATGGATTTTATTTAAATTTATTCATGAACATCTTTTATTGCCTTAACAATATTTATAATTTATTTCAACATTATTTATTAAAATTTATTTATAATAGATAGATAATTTATTAATATTGAGTGATTTAAGAAGCAATTCAGATTTTCAGATCTAAATCTAATTTTGCAGATATAAAATTAATGGACAAGAATTTTTATTTGCTTGTAGTAATCCAACCAAAGGCACACTTTAATGTAGATTCCTGTATTAGGCAGCGGGGTGGACTAGATGATCTTCCAGGTCTTTTCCAGACCTTCCATTCTATGATACTGGGCATGATTTGAACAATATAACACAAAAATACAAGAATGTTTAGGGCTTGTACTCTAAGTTTAGGGCTTGTACTCAACTTGAAGCCACTAAAATTTATTTTTATTTTATTGTTTTGAAATTGTTATTGATTTTTCTAATCTAATTTAATTTTTGATGCAGTTAAACTCAGATTTGCTGATCCATCCATCTACAAATCAACCAGACTTTACAAGGCAGTTTTGCCATCCACCTACAAATCATTTTGACTTGAATCTGTATTTTAAAGTCAAGTTTCATTTGGGTAGAAAAAGAAAACTATAGAGGATTTTTTCCCACCACTGCAACACCTCTGTCCATTTTTCCTAAACATGTAGTTTGATCCTTGGTTTCACTGGAAACCTTATGCTGTATGGCACCTTTGTTGAAAGAAGAAAACATTTGATATGATGATTTATTGTTGAAAGAAGAAAACATGTGATATGATGATTTATGGGATTGAAGATTAAAAATATGTTAAGAGAGGAGCTGAAGGAATTAGTATAGTATCTAACAGGAAAAGGAGGGATTATAAGACTAATATCTGTTGAAGAGAAGAAGTACTGTCTTTTATATACTTCAGTTTCCTTCCTTCCTTCCTTCCTTTCCTTCCTTCCTTCCTTCCTTCCTTCCTTCCTTCCTTCCTTCCTTCCTTCCTTC